>CM053793.1:290184590-290419590 GCA_028749045.1 Cupressus sempervirens | reverse complement strand
GTCAATTTGACACATATGATGAGTATTATCCTAGAGCACCTATCCCCTCCAAAGGATGTTGATCAAGAGGAATCACATCATGTTGGGAACGAGGAGAGACAAAGATCCAAGAGTCCTTAGGGAGATCCCCATGGGTATAGATAAAGATCATCCAAGGCCGCATAGATGAGGGGCCTATAGTGGTTCAAGATCAAACCTTTCACTGGAGTAGGTAGTGGATATGTTTCAGAGCAATGGTTGATTGCCTTGGAAAGATGTTTCATGATGCAAGACTTTGACTCCAATGTCAAAGCAAGGTATGTCATCACATATTTGGAAGTCATTATAGCTACATGGTGGAATATTGAAGAAAAGAAGCTAGGTGTAGATATGAACATTGTTACCTGGGAGTTATTTCTTGAAAACTTCTATGATCCTTCTTACCAGAACAATGGTAGTAGCAGAGAGTTGATGAGTTTCATAATCTAAGACAATTTACCATGACCATGGTGGAGTACAAGAAAAAGTTCTATGAGCTCATGCCTTATGTAGGAATCAGTGATAGTTCACCACTGATGGTATAGTACTTCATTAGGTGTCTGAATAACTATTTCATTGGGGGTATAAAGGTATTCCACCCTAAGACTCTTAAGGATGTGGTACATCCAGTTATTCTTATGGAGTAGAATGCCACCTTGGGACACGGTAGTTTTGTGGGGACACCTGGTGCATCAGGGTCCAAGGGCACACAAAACTAGGGCATAGGCAATAATAGGAAGCTTCTTTACTCCAAAGGAAACCATCAACAACATCAACATAAGGTATCTTATCCTCCAACATAGTAGTGAAAATGGTTCCAATTCTCAAAACTTCCAAAATTATCACTGCAATAGGCAAAATCAAAATAATCAGCCTACATAGAGTAACCACTCCTTTTCTAGTAGAGATAGTTATTAGTAGTCTAGTGCACCTCTAGCAAGGAGAGGTTCTAGCAGAGGCATAGGGTGGTTCTCCTGTGGACAATTTGGGCATATTGTAACCAACTTCCCACAACATACATCTCACTATTCAGGACTGAGTCTCAACAACATCTGAGCCTATAATTGGTGATACTAGGAGATCACATAGAGTTTTTGTAGTGGTAGATCACCAAGGTACCATAGTTGATACTATAGGAGCAATTAGAGGTATACCCCTTTCCATATTATTCTATTCAGGTGCTATAAATTCCTTCATATCACCTTCTATATTTACAAAGTGTAATTTTGAAGCGGTTAAGCAAGGCATAGCTTGGTAGGTGAAACTAGCTTCAAGAGCTAAGATTCCCACAGACTCTCTAGTAGATCAATATGAGTTGAACCTAGGAGGATTCATTACTTCAGTAGACCTTTGATTTATTCCCCTTGGTTTGTATGACATAGTGTTGGGTATGGACTAGCTTGGCTCACATAGAGCTAGCATTGACTACAAGAGGAGGACTATTGAATGCAAGGATGACCAGGGTAAGGACTCTGAGATTGTAGGCATCCAAAGACCCATATCCTACTAGACGATCTCTATTGTGCAACTAAAGTGGAGCATCTATAAGGGTTTTCAGGTGTTCCCCATTACTGTGAGTGAACTTGAGGAGGAAGACCCTGAAGGGAAGACCCTAGATCACCCTATCCTATAGGAGCATGTCGATATCTTTCTCAATGAGATCTTAGGTATGCCACTTAAGAGGGACATTAATTTTCACATCGACCTCATGCCAGGAGAAGAACCCATACCTAGAGATCCTTATCAAATGACCACTTAGGAGTTGAGTGGATTGTGCTCGTAGCTAGAGGACCTTTTGTCTAAAGGTTGGATTAGACAAAGTGTTTCTCCATGGGGAGCACTAGTGCTCTTAGTGAAGAAGAAGGATGGATCGTTATGCTTGTGCATTGACTACAGACAGTTGAACAAGGTAATGATTAAGAATATGTATCCTTTATCAAGGATTGGTGACTTGTTTGACCATATAAAAGGGGCCAGAGTGTTCTCTAAGATAGATCTAAAGTTAGGATGCCATCAGCTACGCATTCAACATGATGACATACATAAGACAACCTTCCACACTCGTTATGGACACTGTGATTTTTTAAATGATTCCATTTGGTTTGAGGAATGCTCCATCAATATTCATGTGCTTGATGAATAGAGTATTTCATTATTACTTAGATAATTTTGTACTTGTTTTCTTGGATAACATATTGATTTATTCCAAATCCTAGGAAGAACATGAGGAACACCTATATATAATCCTTCAATGCCTTAGAGACAATCAACTTTATGCCAATTCGGAAAAGTGTGACTTCTTTCATTCTAAGGTAAAATACTTAGGATATGTCATTTTAGGAGATGGTATCTTAGTGGATCCTAAATAGATCTAGGCAATGGTATATTAGCTTGTACCCATTATTGTGTCTGAGATTCATAGCTTTATGGGTCTAGTCAGATATCATAGCAAATTCATTTAGAACTTCTCTAGAGTTGCATACCCCATTACTTCCCTCCAAATAAATAGGAAGAAGTTCATTTGGATAGAGAAATACAGGGAGGCATACCAGAAGCTCAAGGATCATTTGACTAGTGCACTGATCCTAGTAGTACCTAATCTAGCAAGTGATTTTATGGTGTGTACTAATGCTTCCCTAGAAGGGATTGGAATAGTCCTAATTCATGATTTATGTGTGATTGCCTATGAGTATTGCAAGCTCAAGGATCATGAGTTGAACTATCCCACACATGATCTTGAGCTTGCTACAATTATTCATGCTCTAGTGAGATGGAGACACTTCTTGTTCGGGCATCATTATGAGCTTCAGAGAAATCATTGTAGTTTATGGTATATATTCATGCAACCTAATTGGAATGCTAGGAAGAGGTTTTGGATGGAGTTTCTATGCGAGTATGACTTTGAGGTTAAGTATATTTAGGGGTAGGAGAATGTGGTAGCTGATGCTTTGAGTCACAGGAGACACGAGACATGTTTATTAACTCTTAGTGTGGATTTGAGGAGTTATATACTTCAGGCACTTCCTACAGATACTTGGTATCAAGAGGTGAGCGTGGAGATAGATTTAGGTTTGAAGGAAATATTTTTAGGCTATGTCCTAGATTCAGATGGTCATTTTCACTATACAGGGAGGATTTATATACCATTGTTGGATGAGCTTCATACATTGATCCTATATAAGACCCATCATGTACCTTACTCAACACTTCTAGATATCAAGAGATGCATGCAGACTTATGATGATTATACTATTGGAAAGGGATGAAGTGTGATATTGCTGATTTTGTGGCTAGGTGTCTTGAGTGCTAGAGGGTTAAGGTAGAGCACTAGCATCCAACAGGACTTTTACAGCCTAATCTCATTCCTTCATGGAAGTGGGATATTATTTTTATGGATTTCATTATTGGAATACCTATGACTACTTTTCGACATGATTCTATCATGGTCACCATGGACTAGTTGACTAAGGTGGCACATTTTTCACCAACGAGATCATCCTGCAAAACAACTTCAATAGCCAATGTCTTTATGTGTGATATTGTGAGACTGCATGGTATTCCCTGGAAGATCATTTCAGATAGGGATCCTATATTCACATCTACATATTGAACATCCTTGCAACATGGTCTTGGAGCACAGTTGAACTTCAACTCAACATATCACCTAGAGACAAATGGTCAAATTGAGAGAGTGAATCAGATTCTGGAGGATATGTTAAGGATTATGTTATTGACTAATAGACTCTTTGGGAGTATTATCTATACCTAGTAAAGTTTTATCATAATAATGGTTATCATAGTTCCATTGGGACGACACCTTTTCAGGCCTTGTATAGTCATCCTTGTCATACACCATTGAGTTGGGACAATTTAGAAGATCACATCTTCATCTTGTTGGGTCTTGACTTGCTCTGAGATATGGAGCAATAGGTAGTACGCATCCGTGAGCATGTGTCTATAGCACAGGATAGACAAAATAAGTATGTTGATGCTTATAGCAAAGATAAGCAGTTTGTAATGGGAGAGAAATTTTTCTTGAGATTGTGTCCATGGAAGATTTTGATCTGTTATGGGAAGGGTTAGAAGCTAGCACCTCATTTTGTGGGGTCATTTGAGATTCTTGAGAGGATAGGTCCAATTACCTATCATCTTGCATTGTCGCCAAGCTTAGCTAATGCTTATGATGTTTTCCATTTTTTTTTCTTAGAGAGCATAATCTTGATGAGATACATGTTCTTGATTGGAATGTGTTACAGGTGGAGGACAGGCAACTAGCTTTAGAGCCGGTGTGCATTCTTTAGCAGTGGGATTTGATCGTCAGGGGTCGAACTATAGAGTAGGTGAGGGTCCATTGGGACCCTATTGATGAGTTGTCAACTACATGGGAGGATGCATTTGGATTACGAGATTTATATCTGCACTTTTTTATAGGTTTCTAGGAGTAAGCCTAAGTCTAAGGGGGTGGATGTAGTGCCTATCCCTAGTTTAACTTTCATGTTATATTGCCAAACTCTTTTAGGGAATTTTTATGGTTATGTGTTATGATTTAAGGGTACTTGGTTACTTGATTTGATTGATGTTATTTCATAATTAGTTTATATATTTGATGAGCTACTTGATCCTCGATATTTTCATGTGTTCATGTTTATTCTTTCGATGATGATGCTTCATATGTCCATATAGTGATTTTAGTTGTTTCATGATGATAGTTAGATGGATGATTTATATATAGTTTTCTATGGTTACTTACCCCATACTTGCATGTGTATGTTGTACATGTATGTTTTACTTTATGTTTGACATTTCTAATGTGGTTGAGGGAGGGAGTCGTAGTCACCTACTAGTTAGGATCTACACGATGTACCACTCCACACCATTTCCTATTTAGTTTAGATGTATATGCATATGTACGTGTTTGACTTTTATGCATATTATAGGTACCAGGCATCGACTTTCCTGAATTGCCAAGATGAGTGTGCTCTATCGTAGTATCTCAATGGTAAAGAGGAGAGATAGTTCTAGAGTCCAAATCCTAAACCTAAGCCAATTGCTCTAGAATATAGGACATGTATCTGAGTTATTCACCCTTCTAAATTTGTCAAGTGATGTGAATTCAAGATTTTGACCCTTAAGTTTGAATCTATACTTTATCTTGTAGATAGGTTTTCTTTTTCATATTTGTGGGTCTATTGTGATTTTCAGTTATAATTAAATCAAATAAAGATATTATTAAATGATTTAATTGAACAAAAAAATTATAAAGAAAAATCAAATTTTAATTATGTTTAATTAATTAAATTTAAGAATTAAACATAAAAGATTTAATTAAAGATCCATTTTGGCGTAATTATATTTATTAAATTTAATAATAATTAATTTAGGAGTTTCATTGTAATAATGAACTCTAAATTTTATTACTAGTTAAATTAATAAATATACTTTTTAAACACGTCTTGTTTTATTAAAAAATAAATGGGAAATTTTTAAATAAACTTTATTTTAATTAAAACGTAAAAAGTTTGTACATGAAATTAAAATAAAATTAAAATAATAAAAGAAAGGTTTTTGTGTGTTCGTAAAACGAAAACCCAAGAGGAAATTGTTCTTTATTAAGAAATTAGAGCTCATTTCTCCACATACAAGTTTGAAGGAACAAATTTTCGAAAAGGGTTTCAAGAGATAGGAATTTTTGTAATCTCCGGGCGTTCATCTAGTTAGCATCAGACCGAGGTAGAAATTTTGTTTGAGATTATCATAGTAAGTTACTTCAAAATTTCCCTTTGTCTTCTTTGTGATTGTTTATGGATGTTGTTTTGGAACTGGTTTGGATTGAAACCCTTGTTTGAGAAATTATTTTTAGTCATTATTGAAATATTTGTGAGAGAAATCAAGTTGATAGCTCTTATTGGGAAATTGGATTTTAAAAAATAAGATTGGGATAAGGTTCGAAAATGAAAACCAAAATTTAATTTAACAAATTTGATTGCTTATAATTATTTTTCCCTATCAAATCTATATTGGAAAATAAAATAAAATTTAATGTATTAATACCATAGTAATAAAATTATTACTGTGGAAATAATACTGGTTTTTTATTGGAAATCGTTTTATGTGAATTGGACATTTTATTTTAAAAATTCCTTAAAAATATAAATATTGGTGGGTGGGGGTCACCACCCCTCCACCCCCCTTCTTACCTATCACAAATTTCGCTACGATGGTAGCCAAGGCTGTCGTGTAGTCCTTGATTGATGCCAAAGCAGCCAAGTCGCGCACTAGCCTTGGGTCATGCAACAACCACCCCATAATTTGGGGTTTGTAAGTTGTTAAAGAAATTAAATTATTTTTTTATTATTATTTATAATTATAATTATTATTTATTATTATATTAATAAATTTAATAATTATTATTAATAAATTAAAATTTGCCATTTTATTTATAACTTAATAATAATTTTATTTATTTTATTTTATCAGTAAACAGTCAGAGCCTTATATTATATTAGATAATAAAAAATTACAAGATTCTTTGTTCTGATGGGCACTGGTAGAAAAGAATGGAGTAAGAAAACCTCCATTCTAGCTCGGGACCAATGTCCTTTATTATACATATTATAAAAAGGGCATACCCCAGTGAAATAAAAGATCAAAATATCCTTATTATACTTGGATAACAATAATGCAGCAAATATTCTTGAGAGGAGAGAATCCATGAGTGCCAGAAAATATATATTCCTTGGGGAGGAGTAAGAGATCTATTGAAAAGGAAAAGAATAGCAAAAAAGGCTAACTGCCAACAAGGGTTAAGCATTAATCAAATAAAAGGATAAAAGAGTAGACCTGATTAGGATAATTTTATTAGGAGATAAATGCTTCCAAATTCTTAGTCTAATAAGTGAGAAGATCCTAAATACAATGGATTAAAGAAATTCAGAATTAAACAATTAGGGTCCTCTACCTCAATTTAAGTTTTATCTTGTTAAAGATTTGTATTGATGTTAATGTCCCTATTTTTTTCTTTACTGGTTTTGAATTTTAATCTTATTAATGATTTTATTGTTAATAGCTATTTTAATATGATGTTTATAGAAATTCCATAAAAGCCTCTACAATCTTTTTTTATTATGAAATGATTCATTATTATGGTGTGAATAATGAGAAAACCAGAGTTGAATTCATCCTTATCATCTGTAGTTTTAGGATTCTTAGTGTTTGAATTAAAAGTGGATTAAGACTAAATGAATCTATAAGTATATAGATAAAGAAAGGGCACAAATTGATTATTTAAATAATACATATTTGAAGACCAAATACAAGCTAAAGACAATTCCAAACAGAGGACCAATCCCAGGCCCATCGAAATTCAAAATGAGATTATATAAGATAAGTATTTAGTATTAATATGAACATAAATTAACATAATTAAGCTTGCCATACTTCGATAAATTCTGAAGGGCCCTAGGCTATATATAATCTACTGGTTGCCTAGGTGAAATGCTGCAAGTAAACACCTACTATTACCCTTTACTTATAAATTCTATTTGTTGCCTAGAAAAAATGCAGTAGGACTAAACCTAAATAACACTAAGTAGTAAAACAAGGATACCAGCCCATTACTAAAAAGAGATAGAGAGAAAAAAACCAAAACAGAGAAAAATGAGTGGCAAGCCCAAAATCCTAGCTAAACTTCTTGAGTCTACTTCTTGAAGACCATAGTGATCTATGCGGCTTCCTAGAATTTTTTAGCCCTAGAGCAAGGTGGGAATTCGAAGGTGTTCCTCATTATGCTAGATTTTTCAAAGTTGGGGAGGTAGAACTCAACAACTTCCAGGTCAAAGAAATCCACATCCGGGTGAATATATGTGTCGAAGGCCTGTAGATAAGTTGTGAGCCACTCTCTCTCTAGGTCCTCCTTAATGCATATCCATCACAGTAGGAATTGCGCACTAGCCTCCATCCTTGGCCATTCATGGAAGAAGAGAATGTTATCTCTAACAACCAAGCAGGGGCACTTAGGGCCATGAGCGAGTTCGAGGCTACCAAGTTGATGCTCCATGTAAGCTTCAAGTAGTAGGATTTTTGATTTTTTCATCAATGTTAAAAACTACTTCCTCTAGACCTACTAGCTAGCTTGAGTTGAAAACATTATAACAGAGTCTAATAATGTCCCATTTTTTTACTCTAGCTCTAGCTAGGCATCCGATCCATGACCCCAAGATATCATTGTTAGTGTACCATGATTAATCATAGTTAAAAACACCTTCCCCCAAAACCCTACTAACCACAACCCTAGTCATGTCATCTATGGGTCACAATAGCTGATTCCATCTTTCAGGTTTAACTAAACCACAAAAGGCCATGGTTCTGTTTTCATAAGCATGATACAAGCAAATGTTGGTATCCATTTGTGAGGGGAAACACAGAACCTAATTTAGTTGAGGTGGGGTGAGTGTAAAAATAGAAAAATTGGCTCATATTAATATAATAATAGAAGGGAAGGATCTAGAACGATGGGTGGTGATGCCATCTTCATGCATTTGAATGATTATCCTCCACTCGAGATCATTATTAATATGATGCTTTTAGTCATGATATAACTAAGGAGCAGATTTAAATTTGCAGAGATATGTGAACCAAGATTTGAATCAACTGGGATAATCATGAATCCAAGTGTTGAAGGGGATGATAGTAGTCGGTATAAACTTAGGATAGTTATCCTTAACTAGCTATGATTAAATGCTGATATATTTTCTTGATTTGTACCTTTTTTTGCTAAACTTTCTACTTCAATGTTGCCTTCTCTAAATATATGAGAAAATCTAATTTATTCAAATCCTTCGAATGGTTTTATGGTTTCTTCTAGTCAAGAATTTAATATCCAATTTGGTGTTTTCCCTTTCCTGAGTGCATTTAGGACTATTTGTGAGTCTCCTTCGATTATAATTTTCTTGATTTTCAAATTGATACAAATTTTTAGTCCTCCTATTGGTTCTAGTTTTTCCATATTATTAGAGGCTATTCCCAGAGGCTTTGCTCTTTTTGCTAGCTAGTTTATGGATTCTTCCCTGACTATACACCCTATTCCTACCTTTCTAGGGTTTGTCTCTAGAGGCTCCATCAAAATTTAGTTTCTTCCAACCTTTCGGTGGTGGTTCCCATTTGCATTCTTTTCTAGCTACTATGGTGTCCCTCTTATATGTGAGGGGTGGATTGATTAAATGTTTCCAATTATTTTTAATTTTAGTGTCCCACTCTGTGAATGATCCTTCTTCTTTTGAACTTTTCCTTAGATAGCAGTTTATGACCTCCACAATGTTAGCCTTAATTTTGTTACAAAGGGATAGAGTGTTGAGTTCTTCGTTCTGAAAGATTCGTCTGTTTCTTTCTTACCATATCTTCCAAACTAGTATTGTTGGAGTAATGCTCTAGAGTTTTCCATAAACTTTGTTATTTTCATTTTTTTGGCCACCATATCAAATGGTCTTGCCATTTTTTCAGAAGAGGGGTTGTCTAGTTTAGTTTTGATTTAAGTCATATCCAGCATTCCTTTGCAAATTTGCATTGGTAAAGAAGATGCTCTGTTGTTTCTGATTCTTCTTTATAGAGAGTACATCTTGATGGGCCTTCAAATCCCATTTTTCTAATTTTATCTGTTGTTAGTATTCTTTTTTGGATAACTGCCCATAGGAAGATGCCTACTTTGGGAAGCTTTGTTGGATCCCAACAAAGATTCATTGGGATTTTTATTGCTTCCCATCTTTGCAAACTTATAATTTGTTTATATCCTTCTTTCACTTTGTAGCTTCCATCTTTAGATGCTGCCCAGATAAGTCTATCCTCCCTATTATTGACTTTGATTAGATGATCTTTAAGGATATTTCCTAGGATCTCATGATTTGTCTGATTGAGACCACAATTGACTAAGGATTTTCATTCCTAGGAAGTTTCTTCGTTGGATTGGATCAATTGAATATAATCTTCTACCTCAGAACCCCATATTGTTTGTAAGTGTATTTTAGCATTACAGGTTACATCAAAGTGATCAGGGGGGTGGAGGGGGATACCCATTCCCAAAATAATGCTTTATCACCTTTACCTATGTCCCATGTCATATATTTGGTTATGAGGGGACGACACTTCATTAAGAAATTTCATGCTGCATAACCTCTGCGAGGGTTCCTAGTTCTAAATAGTGAAGTGCTATCAGATGCATTAAGGTATTTATTAAACAGAATTTTGGCCCATTTGCTATCTCTTTCTTGATACATTCTCCATACTTGTTTTGCTCCTAGAGCTTCATTCTGCCAATCTAGATTTTTAATTCCTAGTCCTCCTACTTCTTTAGGCCTACATATTTTTTCCCATCTGATTAATGTTGTCTTCTTTTTTCTTCTAAACCATTCCAAAAGAAATCTCTTAATTTCGTTTCAATTTTATGATTTATGTTCTTAGGTAGTTGTAGACATGAGAGTTGATAAATAGGTATAGCTAATAGCATGACTTTAATTTGTGTTGCTCTCCTGACCTTAGTTAGCCATTTCCCTTTCTAGGCTTCTGTCTGGTTGTCTATTTTTTCCAAAGTTTGTTCCCATCCTTGATTGCTTTTATTTCTTTTTTCTAGATATATTCCTAGATATTTAAAAGGGAAGGTGCCCTTTTTAAATCCTAGTTTGTTTCATATATATTCTTCTCTATATACTATTGTTTTAAGAAGATTTCAAATTTTTATGCATTAATTTTTTGACCTGAGGCTTTCGTATAATTGTCTAGAATTGTTTTGAAATAGTTTGTCTCTTTCTTAGTGCTTGCTCTGGCTAGTAATGTATCATTAGTGAATTGTTGATGTATGGTGTTATCCACATTTTTTGTGACCTTTACCCCTTTAATTTTATTTTGAAGTTGCACTATTTTAATTGCTCTTCCAAAAGATTTTGCCATGATGATAAAAAGAAAGGGGGCTATGGGGTCACCTTGTCAGAGCCCCCTAGATATACTAAAGAATCCTTCTGGAGTTCCATTATAAGGAGTGAGATTTTTGGGGTATATATGCACTGAAAAATGATGTTTATCCTTTGTTTCAAAAATCCAAAAGCTTTGAGTCTTTTACATAGGAATCTCCAGTCTACTTTATCATAAGCTTTTTATATATCTAATTTTAATAACATGCATGCTTCACTATTTTTGTTTGTAGAATGAATCATTTCTTGAATGATAGAAATGCCATCTAGAATAGATCTTCTAGGTACAAATCTTGTTTGTTCTTCTAATATTAATTTAGGGAGAATTTTTTTGAGACAGTTAGCTAAATCTTTTGAGAGGATTTCACATTGCATAGTGCAATAGGTCTGAAGTCTTCTGGTTCTTCAGCCCTATTTTTCTTGGGTATTAGTGTTAAGAAGGTGTGATTGATTTCTGCTAAAATGGTTCCTCTATTCCTAGATGCTTCCATTGCTTTCCATAAGTCTACGCCTATTATTTCCCAACATTTTTGGAAAAATAATACTTGGAATCCATCAGGTCTTGGTGATTTGTCTAGGTTAATATTAAAGAGAGTTGTTTTAATTTCTTGCAATGTGGATAGTTTATTAAGGGTTTTATTATCATTAGATGTGATCACCTTAGGTATTATTTTCAATATTTCTTCTTGTTATATTCTATTAGAAGTGTCATAACTATTAAGGATATCTTTGAAAGACTCCACAAAAATAATTGCTATTTCATCTGAATTATCTATTGATTCACCTTGTATGTTTTTAATTTTTGTTATATTATTGCAGGCTCTATGGTGTAGTGTGCTATTGTGAAATTTTTTGTGTTACGATCTCCTTCTGCCAACCATTTCTCCCTAGATTTTTGCTTCCAATACACCTCTTCTTTAGCTAAAATTTCTTCTTGTTTTAGTAGATATTCTTTTTCTAGTTGGTATGTTTTATTATTCATTCCTTTTATGATAACTTCTTTGTTTGATTTTTCCAGTTTCTCTTCTATGTCTAATTTTTCTTTAAATATATTTTTGAATTGTGTTTTATTCCATTTCAAGATCTTTTCTTTTATGAATTTCAATTTGGATACAAAGCAGAACATTTTTAAGCCCTGAACTTGTTCTTCTTGCCACTAGGTTTTTATATTATTCATACAGTTGTTGTCCATAAACCACATCTTTTCACATATAAATGGGTTTTGGCTAGGTTTAGCCAGTTTCTTAATTTCCACTTTAACCAGGAAGTGATTTGATCGTGTCATTAGTAGTATTTCTGCACTAATTTCTCTTTTCAGATTACTTAGCTCTCCTTTAAAGAAGAATTTATCCAATCTTTCAGCCATATAATTGAAGACTTTCCTTCTATTATTCCATGTGTATACTCCATTTTTCGCTGGAATATCTATGAGAGAGTTACTTTCTGTCCATTCTCTGAACTCTTCTGTGGCTCTAGATATTGTCTGGATCCTACAGTATTTTTCATCTCTTTTTAATATTGCATTAAAATCTCCTCCCATAATAATGTTTTCATTCTATAGTGTGTTGAGAAATATGTTGATTTCATTCCATACTGCTAATTTGTTTGTTGTTTGTGTAGGCCCATAGACATTTATTACTATCATCTGGAGATTAGTTTTTGTGCTAGAAAATTGGCTTCCCATCCAATTAGAATTAGAGGTTAGACACACTAGATTAACTTTTCAATTATTCCATATTATTCCCATTCCTCCTGAGGCTCCCTGTGATGACTTAAATTCTAATTTCCAAGTTCCTAGTTTCTGTCCTAACTTTAAGCCTTCTTCTTTGTTTAATTTTGTTTCTTGAATTAATAGGATTTCTATGTCAAATAGTGTTAGATTACACTTTAATAAGCATTTCTTGCTAGGGGCATTTAGGCCCCTAGCATTCCATGTAATGATTCTCATTGATCCTTGGGAAGGTTCTTCCCCTTCCCGCTTTGTAGAATTTCTATAGTCTTAGTTTGTTCCTTTGCTTGTCCTATTGCCTCCCTGAGTTCTTTTAATGATTTTCATCCTCGTTTCTATTTTTTTTTTCCACAATTGGACCGTGTCTTTAACCCTTATTGATTAATGGATATACCCAATTTTTTGAAATTTAGTTGATTTTTTACTCTTTCTGCAATTTTTGAATCTTCTATTTCCTAGTCATCCTCTGCTAAAACTTCTTTAATTAATTGATTGTTCATTTGATAATCTTCTACTTCTATATTTTTACCTACTTCCTCCATTCTTTCTTTCTCTATTCCTTCTTCCTAGTTAGAGTTTTCCACCATAATTCCAAAATCTTCCCATATTGAGTATTCTTCCCGTTGATTTTCCTATTCTTCTCCTTGCATGTTTGTTTGTTTACTGATTTGCTCTATTGTAAGGATATTTTTTCAATATCTACTAATATCAAGATCTCTATCTCTCCTCTATTTTCAGCCCCTCTTGTTTCTTCTTTGTCCTAATCAAACATGTCCTTTCCATTGTTCAGTGTCTGTCAAAATTTGTAGCTCTTCTTTTTTGCTTTTATTCTAATGGTAACATTGCTCCATTGGGCTGATTCTGCTGGTGGTATATTAGGGCTCTAATTATTCTTCTCCAAAAATTGATTTTGTTCTTGATTCACTTCATCCTTTGATTCCATTTCTCTGTTAATCCATGTTTCTAACTTATTTTTGTTGTTTTTTCCTTCCTGTTCCATTTTTGTCTCTTCTTCTAATGATTCACTTTCTGTATTACCTCTTTTTTTCTTATTCCTTTTTTGAGTCTATTTTCAAAATATCCTTACCTTTATGTTATGTGTAGTTGGCTTCTGCTATGATATATTGGTCTTCTAGATCATTCTGTAGGAGCAATATCTCATGGGAAAGCATATTTAATTTTTTAACATTGATCTCTATCTCTTCTATTGAATCCTTCTTTGTTCTACAATCTTTAAAGTTTCTATATTCTTCTAAAGCATGTTGATAATCTGTATTTTTTATCCATTTATATTGTACCTCTTCTTCTCTCCCTAACTTTTCCTTTTGGGCTTCTTGACCTGTTTTTGTTTTCTCCACATCTTGGTTTCTCTTTTTCTTTCGTTATTTTCTTTTCTCCCTATTTCCTTCTACTTTTCCTTCCCTTGTCCTGCTTGCCCTTTGTATTTTCTTTAAGTTATTCTTGATGTTTATGCTATTAATGTTTGTTCCTATGATTTTATTTATTTCTGTTGTGTATTCAGTAAAGATTAATTTGTATATTGATTTGTTTGTTATAGTCTTCCTAATTTTTGATTCACTTTGTTATGTTTTTACCAAGAATCTTATCTTACTAGTTTTAGATTTATTAACTTCAAATCCTATTAGAGTTCCTAAAGAATGTCCTATTCTTCTTATAATGTGGGTGTAATTTAATTCTATTGGTATTATTGCACATTCCATCCATTTAATTGTCTGTTTTTGTTTATTATAATTTTCATTGATAATGGGCTACCATGCTGAAAATTTGATATAATGCCCTTTGAAAAAGCAATTTGATAATTCTAATAGTTATTTTGTAAATTTAGTATCCTAACATTGTAGAAACCAATATTGATTTGCATGAGGATTTATGTTACTTACCTTTGCTCCACAAATTTTTGCTAGATTCTACTCCAATTTTTTTCTATATTTTGTTGGTTCGTTCCAATATGCATGAATGCCTTTCTTAGAGCACTCTTCTCATTTTGCTTCATTGTATTCATTACTAATGATTATAGTGTCAATTTTGTCTACTTTGGCTGAGTTGTTTTGATTAGGGTTTGAGCCTTCACTTTGATTGTTTAATGCATATTGCTTCTTCCGATGTGGAGGAATATATACTGCTAATGAGGATGTCTTTGTTCCCTTCTGAATTTGTTTTCTTATATGATTTTTCAATATAGTTGCATATGTTTCATGCTAATTTGTTGAGACCCATGGTTGAGATGGTAAAAAACCTAACAGTATATTATTGGGTTCAGAGATCTAGGTGGCTTGAAAAGTTTTCTTTTTGTATTTTCTTTGCATCAGCAAGGACTTTTTGTTTACTCCGCCAGTGTATTTGGTTTTTTTGAAAAAGACCTCTTGATTCTTCAATCGTTGATCTAGACCTTCAATCCTATGTATCAGAGCCTGAGTTTCTACATTGGGAGCTCTGGGTATTTTGGAACAACTAGAACTTTGAACTATTAAGTGTATCTTTTCGAACTTGGACTAGGTGAACTAAAACAAAACAGAATTTGAAACTGTTACTTGTATATTTTTCATACTTCAACACTTAGTTTCAAAACTAGAAATTTTAACTTAAACCTAAACATAGAACTGAACTTAGTACCTTGTACTATTGTAGGATGGTATCTAGGACTAGGTCTTCTGTTAGAGGCCGTGGAAGAGGTTGTGGTCGTGGCAGAGCTATCAGTGTCCATGAGTCTGCCCATGAGGGATTGGCTCACGTAGAGAGCAGGGAAGAGCACTCTAGTAGGCAATAGGAAGAGAGCCGTAGAGAGGACCAAGCTGAGTCTGAAGAGGTTGGTTTGAGACAGATGATGCAGACTATTCTAGAACATCTACCTCCTATTCAAGAATAGCCCAAAGTGCACCAGACAGAACAAGAGCATAGACCCAGATCTAGAAGTCCTCAAAAGGATCATCAGAGGTCCATTGTGTCCACTCAGATGAAGGATCTTTCAAGATCCAAGGTTAAGCCTTTCAATGGACAAGGTTCTGGTTATGTGGCCGAGCAGTGGCTTATTTCTCTTGACAAGATTTTTGCCATGCAGGAGTTCGATAGCAATGTTAAGGCAAGATTTGCGATCACTAATTTAGAGAATTTTGGGGCAACTTGGTGGACGATTGAGGAGAAGAAGTTGGGAATCAATATGAGCAGTGTCACATGGGAGTTATTCCTAGATAGTTTTCGTGAATGATTCCTACCAGAGGAATGGAAACAACAAAGGGCTAATGAATTTCATAATCTTAGACAGTACACGTTGTTAGTGACCGACTATGAGCGTAAGTTTTATGAGCTCATTTCTTTTTTAGGGTTTAGTGAAAATTCAGCTCAGTTGACACAACATTTTATTAGGGGTTTGAAAAACCATATAATTGGGGGTGTCAAGGCATTTGAGCCAAAAACCCTCAAGGATGCGGTACATCGAGCTATCCTTGTTGAGCAAAGTGTCAACCTTGGTCAAGGTGGTTTTGTAGGAGCGCCAGCAGCATCAAGATCTAAAAGCAACTACAATTCAGGTGGTAACAAGAAGTTTTCTTTCTCTAAGGGAAAACAATATCAGCAGCAGTCTTAGCAAACACAGCAACAGAAGGGCTCAAATTCTCAAGCTCAAGGCGGTGGCAAGGGTTCTAACACCAAAACAACCGCAATGCTCAATGTAATAAATAGAATCAGTACAATCAGTCAGCTCAGAGTAGCCAGTCTTTTGTGAGAAGGAATAGTCGTCAGCAATCAAATGTACCACCTATGGGAAGAGGTTCTCACAAAAATATAGAATATTTTTCATGTGATCAGATTGGACATTATGCATCTCAGTGTCCTCAACAAGCACCTCAGTTTTCAGGACCTAGACTTACAGTTTCAGAGCCTATAGTGGGTGATGCAGGTAGAGCTCATAGAGTTTTTGTAGTAGTTGATCAGCGTCAGGCAGATCATCAGGGAATAGTGGTTGAGACCACAGGTGCTATTAGAGGTATATCTCTTGTAGTATTGTTTGATTCAGGAGCTACAGATTCATTTATTTCACCATCTATAGTTTCTAAGTGTAAGTTGGATGCGGTGAAGCAAGATCATGGTTGGCAAGTGGAACTAGCCTCAAGTTTTAAGGTCTCCATAGACTCTATAGTTCATAAGTGCGGGCTTAGCTTAGGAAGCTTTGATAACGCAGTGGATCTTCGAGTCATACCCCTTGGTTCCTATGATGTGGTGTTAGGCATGGACTGGCTTGGATCTCATAGAGCCAGTATAGATTGTAGGAAGAAGATTATTTTGTGCCAAGAAGACCAAGGGAATGATGTGCATATAGTTGGGATACTGAGGCCTATATCTCTGCGGATGATTTCTGCTATGCAATTGAAGTGAAGTTTTCATAAGGGATGTCAAATATTTGTTGTTATGGTAAATGATCTTGATGAGGAAGATCCCATGAGGAAGACTTTAGATCACCCAATTTTGCAGGAGTAGGCAGATGTTTTTCCAAGTGAGGTTCTAGGCATGCCTCCAAAGAGGGACATTGACTTTAGTATTGATCTGATTCCTGGAGTGGAGCCTATCTCTAAAGCTCCTTATCGCATGACTACACAGGAATTGGGTGAGCTACGTCTTCAGCTAGAGGAACTTTTGGACAAAGGGAGCATTCAACCTAGTGTATCACCATGGGAAGCTCCAGTGCTCTTTGTGAAGAAGAAAGATGATTCTTTGCGCCTTTGTATTGCCTATAGACAGTTGAATAAGGTGACTATTAAGAATAGGTATCCTCTGCCTAGGATTGATGACTTATTTGATCAGATCAAGGGAGCTACAGTATTCTCCAAGATTGACCTTAAGTCAGGATACCACCAGCTTCGTATTAAGGAAGCAGATATTCACAAGACCACTTTTTGAACTCGCTATGGGCATTATGAGTTTATAGTAGTACCTTTTGGGTTGACTAATGCTCCATCCATTTTCATGAGTTTGATGAATGGTGTGTTTCGATCTTATCTGGACAGGTTTGTAATCGTGTTTCTTGATGACATATTGATATATTCTAGGACTCAGAAGGAGCATGAGGAACACCTACGGTTGGTATTGCAGTGTTTGAGAGACAATTTAGCTTTATGCCAATGCAGCTAAGTGCGAATTCTTCAAGTTAGAGATTCAGTATTTAGGGCATGTTATTTCAGGTGATGGTATTTTAGTGGATCCTACAAAGATTCAGGCGATAATAGATTGGCTGACACCAACTAATGTGTCAGAGATTCATAGTTTCATGGGTTTAGCCGATTATTATCGTAGATTTGTCCAGAACTTCTCTAGGATAGCACATCCTATCACTTCTCTTTAGAGGAAAGGAAAGAAGTTCGTGTGGATAGATAAATGTGAGGAAGCTTTCCAGAAGCTCAAGGAGCTTTTGACCAATGCACCAATTCTAGCCATACCTGATCCAGAAGGTGATTTCATGGTGTGTACAAATGCTTCTCTTGAAGGGATTGGGGTAGTGTTGATGAAGAATGGACGAGTGATTGTGTATGAATCACGTAAGCTCAAGGATCATGAGTTAAATTATCCTACGCATGATCTTGAGTTAGCAGCAGTAGTTCATGCTTTGACTAGATGGAGACATTTCTTGTTGGGGCACAGATTTGAGCTACACAGCGATCATCATAGTCTACAGTACATTTTTACTCAGCCTAATTTGAATGCTCGCCAGAGGCGGTGGATGGAGTTTCTATGCAAATATGATTTTGAGGTTAAGTACATTCAGGGTAAGGAGAATGTGGTGGCAGATGCTTTGAGTCGCAGGAGACATGTGGTATCATCGATGACCCTTAGTGTGGATTTGAGGAGTCGGATTCTTTAGGCACTTTCTACGAATTCTTGGTATCAGGAAGTGTGTAGAGAGATAGATTCAGGAAGATCTTTGGAAGGAAAGTTTGCAGGTTATGTTCGAGAATCAGATGGTCTTTTAAGACATCTGGGGAGGATATATGTGCCATTTTTAGATGAGCTTCGCACCTTGATACTAGTAGAAGCCCATCGTACACCTTACTCAGCACATCCAGGTGTCAAGAAAATGCATGCTGATTTGAGACGTTTGTTCTTTTGGTATGGGATGAAGCGAGATATTGCTGATTTTGTGGCTAGGTGCCTTGAGTGTCAGAGAGTTAAGGCAGAACATCAGCACCCAGCTAGACTTTTGCAGCCAAATCTCATTCCTTCTTGGAAGTGGGATATCATCTCCATGGACTTCATTATAGGATTACCTATGATTGTTCGACGTCATGATGCTATCATGGTCATCGTTGATCGATTGACTAAGGTGGCACATTTTTCACTGATTAGGCCTTCCTACACAGCAGCTTCTGTAGCTAATGTCTTTATGCGTGATATTGTGAGATTACATGGTATTCCTAGAAAGATCATTTATGACAGGGATCCTATATTCACATCTGCATTTTGGACATCGCTGCAGCATGAGCTTGGAGCGCAGTTAAACTTCAGTTCGGCATATCATCCAGAGACTGATGGTCAGACAGAGAGGGTGAATTAGGTTTTGGAGGATATGTTACGAATGTATGTGATGGATAGGCAAACACATTGGGAGGATTATCTCTACCTGGTGGAATTTGCTTATAATAATGGGTATCATAGTTCTATTGGCATGGCACCATTTCAAGCATTATATGGACGTCCTTGTCATACACCATTGAGTTGGGACAGTCTTGAGGATTGCATCCTATTGGGTCCTGAGATGCTTCGTGATATGGAGCAACAGGTAGTGTGTATCCGTGAGCACTTGACTACGGCACAGTATAGACAGAAGAAGTATGCTGATGCTCATAGGACTGATAAGTAGTTTTTTGTGGGAGATAAGATTTTCTTGAGAGTGCGACCGCGAAAGAGTCCAATCCGGTACAGAAAGGGTTCTAAGCTAGCACCTCGCTTTGTGGGACCATTCGAGATTCTAGAGAGAATTGGTCTGGTTGCTTACCGCCTTGCTCTACCGCCCAGCCTATCTCGCATTCATGATGTTTTTCACATTTTAGTGCTTCAGCAATATATTCCTGATATTGTACATGTTCTTGATTGGAATGCGTTGCAGGTAGAGGACGGGCAACTGGCTTTGGAGCTAGTTCATATTCTGGAGCAGCGGGAGTTGACCCTCAAGGGTCGAACCATCGAGCAGGTAAGGGTCCAATGGGACCCTACTGATGATTCTTCAGCTACTTGGGAGGATGCAGCTAGATTGAGGGAGTTATATCCCTACTTATTTGTAGGCTTCCAGGAGTAAGCCTAACCCAAGGGGGGGTGGATGTAGTGCCTACCCTCATTCACATCTTTTCTGGACATATTGTTGCTATTATTATCAGACTATGATGGACTAGTTTTATGTTGATGGATTAGTGGTATTGTTTTGACACTATCAAACATTATGTTATGGATTTAGAGGTTATGTGATGAGATCATTTAGACTTTACATTTCATGCATACATGATGATCATTATATTGTTTTCAGATATTATTGATGATTAGTTGATGGTTATTATCTTATGTGTTTTATTATGGATACTTACCCCATACTTTCATGTGTATGGTGTGCGTGTTTTCTTATTGTATGGCATTTCTGATGTGGTTAAGGAAGGGAGTCGTAGTCACTGCTTAGTCGGGATCTACACGATGCACCACTTCCTTCCATTGTCTGTTTAGCTTAGCATTATATATATTGTATGTACATGCATGGTTTTTCTGCAGGTTGCAGGTACCAGGTGTCGACTTCCCTGAATTGCCAGGATGAGCGTACCCTATTATAATATCTCAATGATAAGAGAAGGGAGATAAATTCTCAAGTCCAAATCCCAAACCCTTAAGCCAATTGTCCTAGTGAGGTAGGACAAGTATTTGGATATTTTACCCACCGAATGTGTCGGATGACATAATTCATGATTTTTAACCCTTTAGACTGATTTTGTTTGATTTTCTCTATGATGGGTTTTCATATTTTATTTTGGAGGTCTATGGTGAATTTTCTATTAATTAAGTCTTAATAAATAGATTTAATTAATAAATTAATTATTTGAGAAAATTAATATAAAATATCATGTCATTTGATATTTTGATTATAATTAATTAGAAAGGAATTAAATTGAAAAAAAAAGAATTTAATAAAAGAGAATTAGAAATTAAAATTAATAATAATAATAAAATAATAATAAGTAATAAATTAATAATAATAATAAAAGTTATAAAAACTAAAATGAAAGTTATAAATATTTAAATAGAAATTATATAAACAGTGAATTGGAGTTATAAGCTTGCATGGGAGTTAATGCACTTTTCTATTTCTCAAGTGTCAACAACATGGGGGTTAGTGCATCAATTGAGCACATGGTGTCTACAACCCTATGGCTGAGCATCTTGAAGGTTGGAAAAGACCCATGCTTAGTTGGTGACACCTTCCAGCTGTTTCTAGAAGCATTCTAGATGTTTCCTGAAAGCTCTTTATATTCAGGTATTCCTAGAAGCTTAGACATAGCGGTTGGAGTGCAAATTGGAGCATTGGAGGACTCGAGAACTCTGAAGAAGGGAGGAGCTTGCTCTGCAGGTTTTCTGAGGAAGAGCGATTTAGCATCAGAATTCGGGTAGATTCTGGTGATTTTACTTATGCTATTTCCGCATCATGCATTCCCTATCTTCTTCGTGTCTTCCATATGTCTTCTGAGAAATTTCGTAATTTATTGTGCATTCTCAATATGGGTAGATTAATTTATTTGAAAATTTTATATGCATAGATCTAAAAAGAACACGGGGCTAGGGTTGAGATTCATAGTCAAACCCATTAGATTAATTATTGGAAATTTTGGGAGATCAAAGGTTTATGGAGAAATTTTGAAAATTGAAGTTTGTATTGATATATTGTCAATTTGCTTATACTTACATATATATATATATATATATATATATATATATATATATATATATATATATATATATATATATATATGCTCATATACTGTGATATTTTTAATTCTACATATATTTGTGTGTGTATATATATATATACATACATACATATATATATATACCTTTATATATATATATATACATATATATGTATATATAATATATATTTGTTAAAAATCGGATAACATACCCATGGGCGAAAACGTTTTAAGAAACATTTTAAACCAAATCGCAAATGGAAATTGCGTTAGCGATTTTAAAAAAAAATATAAACATTTTATACATTGAGTCAGGGGGGGGGACGAGACCCGCGCCCCACTGCGGTCGCAGTGTACCACCGTCGCAGGCCCTGCAATCGCAGGGTCCTACGTACCGACAGAGGTGTTATATGAATATGTGTTTTATTAAGAACGTTTCCCATATTCGATTTTTAATTGTTATTAAAATCTTTGGCATTAATCGAATTTGTTAATTCGATTTTGTTTAATGGTTAAATAATTTATATATTCATATATGTATTTATATGTATATATTTTAATATAAATATATATATAAGTATGTATATAATATGTAAATATGATTATTTGTTTATAATTGTAAAATTGATAATTGATTTATATCAAAGGCTCATGATTTAAATTAATTGCTTTATTAAGTATATTAAATATTGATTGTTAGATTGGTGGGGGACATTTGGATTAAAATTATAATTAAAGAATGGATTTGTATTCATTCAAAACGTATAAATGTTCCTTCAAATTCTTTCTCTAAACTTGGAAACGTAAACCGAGACTTTTGCATTTAAATTCAAATTGTAAATTTAGCAAAACCAAATCATGTGTTTGCATTGCGTATTCTTTATGCTATTGTTTTGGGTTTTGGGTTGACTAGTGTTGACCAGTTATAGGACGTCTACCAGAGGCTTGGGAGTTATGTAATTGTGATGTCATGATGATGTTTAATCTTGATCTTTATAAACCCAACCATGGTTATGTGATGGAATGCTCTATGTATTGTTTGTGATTACTGATTGTTATAGTTGAGATTCTTATGTAAGAGACACTTGACTTAACCATTATTTTTGGTCATCGATCAGTGATCCTTGGTTATTTTCTAGTCGCCATGTTGGGACTGTAATGTGGATTTATTCTTGATGATGTCATGATGTGACATGTTTGACTCAACCATTTTTGGAGTCTACCATCAGTATGATTGGGATATATTTTGGTTATTGAAAACCATTGGATACTTTGATTATCAGTGATACCTCAGTTGCCAATAGAGAGCTGTTGTGATCATGATTTTCTATGGATGTTTGCTCATGGAGATTTGATGCTTTTATGCATATTTGATGATTTTATTATGGATTATCTTTTGTGATTTTGATATTTATGATTTCGTGAGCATTAGGGTAGGATATCTGCATGTAGTGACGGGAAGTGGCTTGCAATGGGGGCCGGGGCCCTAAGAGGCTGCCAGGGTAACTCATTGTAAGTTGGATTAATAAGTGATAACATACACACCTAATACTAACTGAATGAACCTAAAAAGATAAGAGTTTTGTTCTCGCCCATGCCTTGAGTGCTTGTACAGGCTAGGATGGGAGTAGTGAGAACGCATGGTTGCGATCTTGCATTCCATAGTATGCCTCATCAGTATGAGAGGATACTAGTGGCCGCATGAAATCAGTATGGACCCATGGAGTTTAGCTAACTACCAGGGTAACTTGTACGTGATAATTACGATGACACTTTCCCGCTTGCATAGTAGGTTCCTACATGTCATTGTGCCTCTAGGATTAGATGTCGATTTTGTGTTTGGAACCTTTGAGTTAGTATACTTTTAGGATTCCTAGATTTGTGCTATGTGTTTTGTTAGCCCGTTTGGGACTTAAGATTATCTCCTCAGCACGGTGGGAGTGGACCACTTAGGTACCACAATTTTCCACTCTTATCATTTTGAGATTCATTGAGACATTGTGACTGATGTGTCCTTCATGATGGTGGATATGTATCCTTTTCATTGATGATTAGCATATGTTAGATGATGTTATCTTATGCTTTTATTTGCATGTTAGATTACTTTCTACATATGATGTTGTATATATTAGGAGTGACATTCCTATTATGTTAGTACCAATGATCTCTTCGATAATTTGGAATGTTATGCACGGAGGGATGGCTAGGATCCACGATGGTCTAATGATGCTATTAACAGTTGGGAGGAACCGTGCACTTAGTTTATTATGTTTGATCTTTATGATGGATGTATATGTCTTCTATGATGATTTATCATGTATATCATGTGATTATCTTTACTTTGATGTATCATGGATTAGAATAGGATGATGAACCTTATTTTATGTATGTATATTCTTTTGAGCTTGTCATACCCTGTGACATGTACAATGGATGATTGAGTATTTGAAATGTAATGTATAAACATTGGACTTATCATTATTATTTCATGTGGATGTTGTACTAGATGGATTCATGTATGTTATATGTTTCTAGATGTAATCCAACATTAAGGGATCTTAAAGAATGTAATCTGATTATATGTGTTATGTTTACTTTTAGATGGACATTACTAATGCTTCCGTTATTGTGCATAAGTTATACGTGGTATTTACTTTCATGAAAGAAAAAAAAATGCTACTAAACTTAGTGAAAATTCTAGGTTAATTCTTTGGATCCCTTGGCGGGGCATTACACTGTGTATGATTTGGAAGTCTACTTTTTTCCATTTTACTTGCACTTCTTTCTATTTTGGACAGTCTTCCATCTATTTTCATTGTTGCTATTCTGTTTTCTATGGATGACAGTGTTTCATTCTGCATGGAGCTTGATTAGGGTTTCAAAGCTTGTCGATTTTTCTGATTTTTTGCAAGATTGTTGTTCTTCCTAGATTGTGGAAAGTTCTTTGAATTAGTTTTTAACTTGCAGGGCACTTCCCCTCATTGTCTAATATTGATTCATTTTGTGGTTTGCAAGAGGCTTGCATATAGGGGTGGTCATATTTCCTGCTTTTTTCGAGTTCTTCGTTATGTTTGTCATATTTGCAACTTAATAATTATTATTAAATTTTAATAATATTTAATTAAAATATTTTGTTATATATTTATTATTTAATAATATACATTTAAAAAATTAATAATTGTAATTTCAATTTATAATTAAGAGAAATTTTATTAAAATTCTTATTATTGTTTTAGAAGTATTTCATTTTATATGAAAAATGTTTTATGTACTAAGGAGAAATTTAATGGATTGTGGGTCATTCGAAATACTTGTGTACTCAGAAAACCTTAGCAAATGTGACTTTTTGAAAACAAAAACCTGAACCCATATTGTGAATTGATCTTTATGAAATTTTGATTTTAAACCAAATTAACTACTTAACTACACTTGTATAAATACTTGATGAGATGTATGATGTATTTTGTGTTGGGATTTAGGTTAAACGTAATGCGTTGACCAATTTGGATGTTTACTAGAGGTTTGAGAGTTTTGTTTTATGATGTTGTGTGAATGTCATGATTAATGTGATTGGACCTTTGAGGTATTGATCAGTGTTTATATTGTGATTTCCAGTTACTTATATAGGACTGATGTGGTCATTTTGACTTGATGAGACTTTATGTTATGAGCTTCAAGTAGGTTATCTTTATGTATGTTGGGAAGTAGCTTGGAATGGAGGCTGGAGGCCTAAAGAGGCTTCCTAGGTAACCCATTTTAGGTTGTAATAATAAGTGATAATATTTCATTAAAAGGGTTAAAAATGAATTAATGAGAGTCAGTGGATTACCTCGCCCATGCCTCGAGTGCTAGTACAAGCTATGATGGGAGTAGAGAGGATTCTTGGTTGCAACCTTGCCTCATTAGTATTCCTTGTCTATAAGAAAGGATATTGAGGTTGTATAGAGTCACTAGGGGGCCAGAGTCCAGAGAGGTTTCTAGGGTAACATTAGAGTTGGCTCATGTGATGACACTTGCCCACTTACATAGTAGGTTTCCTATGTGTCTTTCTTGCCTTTGGCATTAGATGTTACTTACGTACTTGGTACCTTTGATATAAATTGCTATCAAGATTCCTTGACCTACATTATGGTTATGATTCTTGGATTGTTATCCATATGGGACTTGAGATTATCTCCTCAACATGGTGGGAGAGGGTCATTTAGGTTCCACGAGGTCAAGTGGTAGTGTTTCTTATACCATTGAGATCTGACAGTTGGATGTCATTGTTGGATGTACTTGTGCAGTTGTTCTATTATTCTGATCTTGTGATTATATTCTTTGGTCATACTCTGATGTATTGTACTTGATTATTAGAGATCTTGTGAGATGTTGTTACATTTGTTCATGATGTATATTCTTTTAGCATTTCATACCCTATGACTTATATAGAGGATGATTATGCATTATGGTTATGTCATGTGGCATCTTATGTATTTGTATATTATTTCATTTGATTCATACTTATGGTTATTCTATGATGTGGATTTTTTTTACGTATCAGATTTAATCTTAATAAAACTTATATATGTGATTCAATGTCACGGAACCCTTAAGAGATGTAAATTGTTAATGTATAGCTTTGTGTGTATGTGAGTTATTGCTTCCGCTATGTTATCTCTTGTTGTATTAATCTTTTTAAATAAATTTTTTTTGGAAAACTTAGTGACTTAATAGGTTAATTTATTTTAGGTTCCTTGGTGGGGCATTACAGCTCATCTGTCATGCAAGTTGTAGGTATAGGGTATCGACTTCCTTGAATTGTTAGGATGAGTGTGTCCTATTGCAATAACTCAATCATAAGGATGGAAAGATAATGATCAAATCCAATCTCAACCATAGAATAATTACTTGTCTTAAGAAGGAGGACTCACTAATGACTGTCTACCCTTTGTGAAATGAGTCTTTCTTTGTGTATGTTGTTTGACTTTCACTTTGGTGGGTTTTGTTTATGTGTTTTATGTGCTTTTGACTTTGTGAATTGCTTGGTAAGATACTTAATTGTGATTTTTAGATTAATCATTGGACGTTTGAATCATTAAATATTATTTGATTAAAAAAGAGGAAAATATTAAAATAAGATGATATTTAATTTATTAGGATTATTTGGATATATGTTGTAATCTAAAAGATTTAATTTAAAAGTATAAGATATAAAATTAAATTAAAAGAGTTTAAATATTAAATATTATTTTATTATAAATTTTTAATTAATAATAACTAAATGAGAGTTGCATTTAAATAATGCACTTTAATTATCATTATTGATTAAAATAATAAATATATTTTTTAAAGTGCTTGCATTAAATAATAAAGCAAGAGAAATAAAATAAAATAATATTTTAATTTAAAAGTGAGTTAAATAATTATGAACCCTAAGGAGAAATAATTAATTAATTTTGATTAATTAAATAAAGTAATTATATTTTAGGACTTTTTAGAGACATAAACCCTAAGGATAAGTTAGGGTTCTATATTAGAAGATTTAGGTTTATTATTGCACACAGGTTTTTGGGGCACAATTTTTTGGGAATTTCAACAAAGGAATTATTAGAAGCTTTGAAGGGTTTGGATAAGCAAGGGTTTTTCCAGATCGTCTAGTTTTTTAGCATCTAAATAAGGTAGGGTTTGAAGATCTGTAGTAAAATCTATTTGATTTTTTATGTCTGCTTGGATGTTATGAATCAAATCATTATTTTAATTGAATTTAAATTAGCTTAATAGAATTCATTATTAAACATAGTTGTTTGAATAGTGAAATAGTTTTGAATTTGCCTACAGTTATGAACAAGATTCAATCAAGAAACCTCAACAAAAACCCTCAATTGATATCATCAAACAAAAATCCTTCTTATGTATTTGATTTACAAAAATCTATGATCAAAATCCAAGGAGTTCAGACTCGTAAATTATTGCAAATGAATTTTGATTAATTAGAAAGAATTCATCTATCAGGCTATTGTGATGAAAACCAGTAAAAATATATATTTATTGGGGTTCATTTTGTTGTCCTTTTAATTTTTGAAATATAAAAATAAATAAGAAAATATTTTTGAGAGGGATTCATAACTCCCCCCCCCCCCTCTCCCACTTACCTTGGCCATTACTGGCAGCGTGCAATTGTTGTAGCAAACCATGGCTACTAGGTAGTCGCCTCCCTTTTGGGAGGGTCGCGGGGAGCCCTTAGGGCCATGACCAGCATGGGCCCCAACCCATTTGAGGATTTTATTATTATTATTATCAATAAAAGGCCGAAGCCAAGATTAATTATTATGTGTTGCAAGTAATTATTAATATCATTTATTAAGCACAAGTAGATTTGAACCCAAGACCTCTTTGATAAGAGGCTCACAATTTACCGTTGTGTTGTAGGCTCTTGCATATTTGGAGATTATTATTATTACTATTATTATTATTTATTTATTTAATAATTTTAATTTTATTTATAAAGTTTTTAATAATTTTAATATTGTATTGATTTAAGTTTAAATAATTTTAACTTATGAAATGTATTTTTATTTATGAAATTTATTTGATTTAACATTTATTAATTTATGATTAATTTATTGATTCATCTAAAAATTGGTGATAGTAAATATGCTTGTATTTATAATTTATCAATAAGAAATATAGATAAAATTATAAATATGATGTTAGAATTATTGGATCTATAATTTTAACAATGTTTCTTAAATAGATTTTAAATATGTAATTTGGAGGCAATGTTTACTTTTGAAAACATAATGTGTGTGTCAATATTTACATAGTATATGCAACTCTGCATTGAGTTAGTATTGTGTGTGTGTGCATGTGCGCGCATGTGTGTGAGAGAGAGTTCTTTTAAATTTTAAATGATTACATATTTTTAGAAAAAAATAGGAGTAATTTACATCTCTAATATTTTTGTCCATAACGAAGTTAGATCTAAGAGGAAGAATGTATGATGGTTATTAAAGATGTTGAATGCTTGAATAAAGAATGCTTTCCTTGCTTGATTAAGAACTCCTTGAATGCAATTTGAGATATTGATCATGTATATCTTGTATGAATTATGTATGTCCAAATGAAAAGAGGACTTTTTTATAGCAATTTCAGAGAGAACCCTAAGAAAGGTTTACTTAAGAAGGCAGAAAACACAATATTTTACATTGGGCCTCATATTTCTTAGAGAAAATACTTGGGTAAGGGATGACCTTTTCCCTTACCACCTAATTAAATGACAAGCCCATCCCTTACCCCAAGTAAGAGACAACCTTGTTCCTGACCTAGAGGTGATAGAGCCCTAAAATGGGCTCTGAACCTAAGAAATACTATGGGAACAGAGAAAAAAGGTGATGTGTACAGGGGAAATAGTCAAAAATACACTTAAAGCATGATTTGTGTGAATAGATGAATAAATGGGAAGTCCAGAGTAGACAATTGTGTTAGCATATAGTCTTGAAAAAAAGTTGGAAGAGGAAAGGACCTTGATTTAATAAATTAAATGTGAAGTTCCTAATGTACCAAACCACAATAAGGAGGGCTAAATGGTCTCAAATGAAAGTACTTTCATTTTATGGTGGTACATTAAGCCTCCACTTTATTGGAAGTATGAGGAAATTCATACTCACATGAGAGAGAGAGAGAGAGAGAGAGAGAGAGAGAGAGAGAGAGAGAGAGAGAGAGAGAGAGAGAGAGAGAGAGAGAGAGAGAGAGAGAGAGAGAGAGAGAGAGAGAGAGAGAGAGAGAAGGGGGCAGGGGGCGAAATTAGGTGAGATAGAGAAGAAATTATGTGACATATGTAAAGAGATAGGACATCACTAAGCTTAAGAACATAAGCCTCCAAACTAGGAATCCTAACTCCATATACGTGGGTACATAATTAAAACAAAAATAAGAGATAAAAAGAATAGACACACAAAAAGGGGTTAGTGTACTAAAAAAAACTCCAAATCAGTTAGTGAAACAAACCTCAATAGAAAATGCCTCATCCACTAGTATCATGTCTGGAAAGCTATTACAAATGCATAGATGATCACATAGGAAAGATGATATAAGCTTCATGATTTTAATTTAGTGGAATGAAGGAAAAAAAAAAGAAGTAATAACCTAACCTAGTAATATTTGTGTGTCCCATTATAATCACCAAGGGGATAGCATTGAATAGTCTAGCAAAGTTGTCTACACAGTAGTCAATTATATAGATAGAGGGGGTTAGGATTAAATAGTCTAGTAGGTTTGTGTGCCAGATAATCAATCCCATAGAAAACAAAATATAGGATCAAATGGTCTAGCAAGATTGTATTCTTGGTAGTCAATCCTATGAAAAAGGAGTAGAATTAAATAGTCTAATGAGGTTGTATATCCGATAGTCAATCCTTTAGATTTATGCATGCAAGTGTATGTGTGGAGCACTCTTAATGAATGGAATGTGCATTATGTTATTAATGACTTAATGTGTGCATGTTCTATGTCTATGGATCGGGGTTCATTATCCATAGAGATATGTGTATGTAAATATGAATCCTCGGGTTGGACAAGGACCACTTATACTCATCAAAGACTATTTGCACCAAAAAGTAAAAGTGCATAAATATAGTACAATGGAGGACATATGTATGCCCCCTCCCTATGATGACTATGTAGACATAGACATCATTAGGAAAATAATCAAGGATAAATATTTTTAGCAACAAGGGGATATCCTTTAAGAAACAATGTATGCCACAATCTTAGTAAAGAGGGTTGACCCTCACAAGCTAATAAAATAGATAATTGAGAAAGGATATTTTTCTTATGAGAAGAGACCCTTGAAAGGAAGAGATCTTGTTGAAATTAAATCTACCTTAAAGAGAGGTGTCTAAAAAAAGATAACATCTTCAAGACAAAGAGGGGGAGAAGAACAAGAATGCACCCATATAGCCCCCTATTTCCAAGTGAAATAGGAATTCTTGACGAAGGATAACAAACTTAAGAGCACAGAGAAAGGGAAAATTTTTATAATGGTCATAGTTTTGTGAAAGAAAAGAAGAGGTGATGATCAAGGACATACACCTCTTGAATGTCACATGATTAATGGATGCCACTATACTAAGGAAAGTTGATCCTTAAGCAAAAGAGAGAAATAATGTATAAGCAACCTTGACCCCCAAGTGTGAAGGAAAGATGCATCATAGGATATACAATTACAAGCGACATAAGGTGTAACATATATGCTAGAAAATATATTATATATGAAGTGAATTATAGAGAAAAAATGATACTATAGATGACAATTAAATGACAAGCATACTAATCTAAGGTATGAAAATAGTTTTTAAGAAAAGATGCTCATGTATTGCATGAAACAAACTATCACATGCCAAAGATAAGAATGTATCATAAAATAATGAAAATATATAGAGAAATGAAAAGGGGGTAAAAGGGCACCATGTTATACCTACTTAGTGGTTACCTCAAGTATACAAGATATGCACTTGCAAGTAAGATCATAGCATAAAAGAGAGGAATAACAAAGACAACAAATTCTTGAGAGGAATGAGATGCCTTAAATGAGAGATATTTTATGACAAATATCCACTTGAAAGCATAATATTGCACTCAACATGTTAATCCTTATGGTACATCATAAATTCATGTAAGAAAGAAAATAAAAATATAAAATAATGAAATTTCATAAGGAATATTAGTTTGAATAAGAGAAGAAGAGGATGACACATTATCCAGCCCTAAGTGGTTTCAATTTATACTAGACACGTGATTTCAAAAAAAAAATATTGCACTCAAGATATTAATCCTTATATAACACAATAAATGTATGCAAGAAAAGTGTCAACATATAAAAGGAAAACAAGTCAACAAAGTGATCTAATTTAAGAAATGGGTTGAAAAACAATATCTGGTGAGAATCAAGTGCTTGAGATATCAATGTTCAATTTCTGGAAAAACAAACTTGTGAAAACTCGAAAGAGTTGTATGCAAACCAAAAGCCATCATATTATTTGAAAATATAAGAATATATACAATGATGGAACATAAAAAGTCACCATAGCAATGAATTCAAAATGTATATGTGGCTATAATAAAAATAACAATATTTAGCTAAAACTATTCAAAACTAGGTGTTTGTTTACCCCAACTTGTTAGGGTTATAACTTTTGACCTAGAGCTCAGAATTCAAAATTGTTTACATCGTTGGAAAGATGAACTAAAAATCCAATTTTAGTCCCTAAAATAGCAAGCCTTCAACTACCAAGTTATAGGGACTGATGAAAGTTTCAACTTAAAATTTTGAGCAGAAGACCTCCGAAAAAGCCAATTAAAAAGACCTAGAAAAGCTTTCAAAAAAATATGAAAAAGTTTCAAAATTTTGATCATTTTGGATAATCTGGATCACAAAGGGAGAAAATGGATCCCACTGTGTAGATAGAAAAATGAAATATGACCCTTGCCCTCCAAGTGAGGAGACAAGGGGAAGGACTATTACGTTGCTCATAAAGTAAGACAATGAGCCCATAAAGGATAGACTTGCAATGTCATATAGTGAGGAGAAACATAATAGGAATGCAGATGTATTAAGTAGAATGATCATGAAAAAAATGCCATGCATTAATGCAAATCATTTGAAACATATCATAACCAATGCATTATTTATATAAATAATAACTGTCTTGTAGCAATGAATTTGATGAGGCATGCAAATGGAAGAATTTTGTTGTTAGGAAGTGAATGAGATATTTTGAGTTAAATCAGATTGAAATGTAAAAATAACCTTCAATATCCATAAAGTCAGCAAATAAAATTATTTTATTTTCAAATATCTTGGGTTTTCTATAGAATGTTGGTGTGAAATCTAAGGTTGTCCATTATCTTAAAGAGTTGATGGACCGCATATTTGAAATAGAGATAGAATAGGATGAATGTGTTTAGGAGCCTTATGTTTTATGGTTATATATGTGAAAATAAAGTCATCATGGTAACCTTGTTTAACAAATCCTAATTTGATTTGAGATGTATCTTGAAACGAACAAGAAAAAAATCAAGGATGTGATCCTTTATTTCTAAAGAACTCTTAGGAGAAAAACAAACATAACTCATCAAGGCCTCACTTATAGAAGGAATTTGAATGAAATGTATAAGACATAGTTGATCATTAGGGTTAATAATCATGTTTTCATCCAATTGCATAAAGGTGTCTTCATGAGCAAGGGAGTAATTCATGGTTGTATCCAAAGGTTTATCAATGTTACAAACAACGTGACTCGCTAAAGCTTGATCAAAATCATTTTTGAAAATATTACTCTTTGGAGGAGGATGATTTGAATAAATATTGTCACGAGAATCAATGAAAGGAAAAATTAAAGTGTTATCACATGCGTAAAATTGAATATTTGGATTCTCTTGAAGAAAATTTGAAATTGAACTAGCAAATGAAGAAAAAAAATTGATTGAAAATAAAAAGAAATGACTAGGAATAAAATATTTCTATATTTTTATATTATGTTAAACAAAATGCAATTCAATCTAACAATGAACTAGATGTAGGATGTAATTTTTTATATGTTTTTTTTTTAGAATGAAAATATATGAAATAAAGTAGTACAATTAATAAGCTTTAAGCACCAAATTAAAGGAAATGTAAATGAGATCTAACATCAAAATGAAATCTAACTACCAAATCAAGAAGATGTAGTAATGATGTGCAAGAATACATAAAAGATTGAAAATTAGACAAGAGAATCTAACCACTCAATCAAAAGGTATTGTAGTGCCTGCCCCTAGTTTGCATTTTGTTATTATTGTGAAACTCTTTTAGGCCAATTTTATGCTTGATGATTAGTAGCAGTATTTTGAGATTATCAAATATTGTTTCATATTTAGTTGATTTTATGATAAGATTACTTGGTACAATATACTTCATGTATGCATGATGAATAGTATAGTGTTTTCAATTATTGATGATGATTAGTTAGATGGATTATCACATGTGTTTTCTTATGGATACTTACCTCATACTGCATTTTTATGGTGTGCATGTATGTTTTCTTTATGTATGGCATTTATGATGTGGTTAAGGGAGTCGTAGTCACTTGCTAGTCGGGATCTACACGATGCACCACTTCCTGCCATTGCCTGTTTAGTTTAGAATATTGTATTTGTACATGCGTGAATTTTATGCAAATTGTAGGTACCAGGTATCGACTTCCCTGAATTGCCAGGATGAGTGTACCCTATCACATTATCCCAATGGTAAGAGAGGGGAGATAAATTCTTAAGTCCAAATCCTAAACCTTTAAGCCATTTGTCCTAGAAATTTAGGACAAGTATCTGAGTTGTTTACTTTCTGAATGCATCAGATGACGTTAATTCATGATTATAACCCTTTAGTTTGGTCTTGTATGTGTTTTTCTATGATGGGTTTTCGTATTTTATTTTATAAGTCTTTGGTGATTTTTCTATTAATTAAGTCACATTAAAAGATTAAATTAATGATTTAATTTAATAGAAAATTACTGCGGTATTTTAAATATTTAATTAATTTGGAGAATTAATTCAATAACAAGAATTAAATTCAAAGATAAAATTTATAAATTTAATTTTAGAATGTGATAATATTTATTTAATTTAATAATAATATATTTAGAGTTCATTTTTAAATAAATGCTAAATAGTATTATTATTTAAGTTAATAAATATTTTATCAATTAACGTTTCAAAAATAAAGTGAAGCATGGAAAAGATATTTATTTATTAAAAGTTTAAAGATTGCATAACATGGGCATGAGATTAAAATTTAATAAATTAATTAAAAAGAGAAGTCAAGTGAAAATTAAATAAAGTTATTTTATATTTTATAAACATGGATGAAAAAGATAAAGGACAGATAATAAAGAGTTAAGAGTTGTGAGCAAGGATTCCTCTCGGGTGATCGCACAATTAGTTCTCCAAATTTAGAAGAGAACTCCTTATCACCAATTGAGGGTTCATTTTCTAGGGACCGAAGTTTTGGAAATTATGGGAATTTTGGAGAAGGAATTTTGGGAAGAGAGAGAAGGTTTTGAGAGGAGAATTTTCTCTCAAAAATCTTTTTGGGCATAGCAATTTAGCATCAGAGTCAAGGTAGATTCTTGTGATTTAATCGCACAGTTAATTACACTATTTCTTTTCCTATCTTCTTTGTGATTGTGAATTGATTGTCTGGGCTTTACTATGATGAATCTTTCAACCTTGTAATTTGGAATTTCTGATATGCATGTTGTTTTTGTTTGTATATGGGAAGATTAAAATATCAGTACAATCCTCCTTCCGTAGAATTAAAATTTGAAAAATTAAATTGAGAGGGGTTTTGAAAGAAAAGAAAATTTTATATTAGAAATTCGAATGGTTAATTTTATTTTTCCTATCAGACTAAAATTGTAAGTGTTTATAAAAATATATGTATTTATAATTTTATTGGGAGGGCTATTGGTTGAAATAAATTTTATAAAATTTAAACAATATATATATATATATATATATATGGGGAGGGGTGGGGAAACCCCACACACCCCCTTGTACCTGATGGCGACTTTTAAAGGGCCAGGGTAGTAGGTACCCTACTACTCGTAGCAATCGTCGTACTATTGACTATGGCAGTAGAGGTACCTACGGCCACAAGTCAAAGGCCAGCGAGCCTTTTTAATAAACATGTCAATTTTTTTGTTTTATATTAAAGTTTTTTTTTAATGTTACTTTAGTAATATTTAATAAATATTAAATATTAAATATTTTTTATTATTAATTTTATTAAATAATTTTATAAATTTATTAAATAATTGATAAATGATTATATATAGTTTTTTAATAATTAATTTAATTAAGTTTAATTGATAATGAAGGCAAATTAATAGAATTGTAAATTTATTTAATTTTGACTTTTAATAAAATTGTAAATTATTTTATTTAAGAATCAATAAGAATTATTTTTAATAATTTAAATAAATAACTACCGTTAGATTATTTTTAAGAAATTGATTTAAAGTATAATGGGGGTAATTCTATATTCGAATAAATGAATGGGTTAACTTGTAGGGTAAACTAAGAATCTCTTTTACTTGAAAAATGCATTGAAACAAAAACTAAGACCTTACATTTAACTCAACTACATGTTTTCAAATCAAATCAAACTATGAGAGTACTCTGTTATTTGTATGTAGATGTACTTTGGGTTTTGGGTTGACTAGAGTGTTGACCAATTTTAGGATGTCTACCAGAGGCTTGGGGGTTTTGTGATTGTGTTATTATTTTGAATTGATCTTGATCTTTTAAACTCAAACATGGTAATGTGTCTAGTATGCTCTATGATGAATTTGTGTATATTGTTCATTATTGATTTCCAGTATTCTTGTGTGAAGCTAAGGTGAATGTATGACATATTTGACTTAACCATTTTGAGTCTTCGATTAGTATTTTTGGGGATGCTTTCTAGTTTCTCATAGAGAACTGATGTGTTATTTTGATTATCTTTTGATGCTTTCTAGTCACTTGTATAGGGCTAAGGTGAAATTTGTGATTCTTTGATTTATACTTTTATGAGCCTAAGGTAGGTAATCTATATGTTAAGTTGGGAAGTGGCTTGCAATGGAGGCCGGGGACCAAAGTGGCTACCAAGGTAACCTATTGTAAGTAGTATAATAAGTGATAACATTTCATTAAATGAGTTTAAAATGAATTAATAAGAAATTGGTACCAAAGGAAGTCATTAAGGGGCTGGAGGATTAAAAGACTACCCGGGTAACCTTAGAGTTGACTCGTTAGTATGCCTTATTAGTATGAGAGGATACTAGTGTCGCATAGGGTCACTAGGGGGCCGAAGGATTAAAAGACTGGCCGAGTAACCCTAGCATTGATATGTGTGATGACACTTGCCCACTAGCAATGTAGATTTCCTATGTGTCGATGTTGCCGCTAGGTCTAGATGTCAAGTTATTATTGGAACCTTTGAGTTAGATTACTTTTAGGATTTCCTAGACTTAAAGATTACTTTTGATATTTGGATTGATATCCTATTTAGGACTTGAGACTATCTCCTCAGCACGGTGGGAGTGGGCCTTTTTGGGTTACCACATGGTCTAGTGGTAGTGCTTTTTACTCTTACCATTGAGATCTATCTGTTGATGTCGTGGCCAGAGTTCTTTGTCTGCATTTCCTTTCATTCTATTCTTTCATATTATGATGGATGGTTATATCTTTATGATGGATGATTTCAATTATTGTAATGTACTTTGTTTCATGGATCCGAAAGGGATGATGTAATCTATTTTTATAATGTATATTCTTTTAGCCTTTCATACTCTATGACTTGTACAGTGGATGATTGAGCATTCCAAATTTTATTGCCAAGTGATATTCGAAACATATGTATATTATTTAAATGGACTTTGAACTTTTTATTATTCTTTCTTTTGGATGTAGTAATTGTTAGACTTAGTATTAATTAAATTAAATGTGACTCAATGTCTTGGGATCCTTAAGGAATGTAATCTATTATGTTTGTTTCTATATGATTGTATGTTATTGCTTTCGGTACTTCATGTTTGATGTGTATGTTATTCTTTCTTTAAAAAAAATGTTTGGAAAACTTAGTAAAACTTTAGGTTAATTCTTTTAGATCCCTTGGCGGGGTGTTACATCTAGTAGCAGAGCCTAAGTTCTACACGGGGAGCTCTAGGTATATTGGAATGCCACTAGTTGAAACTAAAACAAAATTTAACTTGTTATGTATATTTATTTCAAACTAAAACTTGAACTAGTTCAACTAAAAATACAACTTAGACTTTTAGTTGTATACTTCAAACTTGAACACTTAGACTTCAAAACAGAATTATACATAAACCTAAAAATAGGCAAAACTAAAAATTGAAACTTATTTTGTTTAAAAATGTGTGTCCTTTATATATGCTTATAGTAGTATGTTTTATGGTTATTTTAGCATCTTGTCTCTTGGATATTATTGTAGGATGGTATCTGGGACGAGATCTTCAGTTAGAGGTAATAGCCTAGGTCGTGGTAGAGGTCGTGGACAAGGTAGAAACATCAGTGTACATGAGTCTATCCACAAAGGCCTTAATCAAGAAGCGAATAGGGAAGAGCATGTTAGTGAGAAAATTAGGAAGAGAACCATAGAGAGAAGCAGGACAACTCAGAGGAAGTTGACCTAAGGAAAATGATGAAGACCATCATTGATTGCCTACCTCCTCTTCAAGGTGTTGGTCAGGATGGGGCACATCAGGCATGACATGAGCATAGACCAAGGTCTAGGAGCCCTCTAAGGGATTGACAAAGATCAATTGTATCTTCTCAGATGAAGGACCTTCAAAGGTCCAAGGTCAAGCCCTTTAATGGGCATGGTTCAAGTTATGTAGCCGAGCAATGGCTTATTTCTCTTGACAAGGTTTTTGCTATTCAAGACTTTGACACTAATGTCAAAGTGAGGTTTTCCATCACCAACCTAGAACTCTTTGGAACCACTTGGTGGGCTATTGAAAAGAAAAAGTTGGACATAGACATGAACAATGTCACATGGGAGTTATTCTTGGAAAACTTCTATGAGAGATTCCTACTAGAGGAATGGAAGCAGCATAGAGCAGATGAGTTCCACAACCTGAGACAATTCACTATGACCGTAGTAGAGTATGAGCGTAAGTTCTATGAGCCAATACCCTATTCGAGAATTAGTGATAACCCAGCATAGTTGGTACAACATTTCATCAGAGGCTTGAACAATTATCTAGTTGGGGGTGTTTAGGTATTTGAACCCAAAACCCTCAAAGATGCAGTACATTGAGCCATTCTTATAGAGCAAAGTGTCAAACTAGGAGATGGAGGTTTTGTGGGAGCACCTACAGTATCAGAATCTAAGGGTAACCAGAACTTAGGTGGTAGTAGGAAACCTCATTCTAGAGGTAATCAATAGTAGGGAGGAACTTATCATCTAGCACAGAATGGTGGCAGTGGTTCTAGCACTAGGAGCTATCGTAATGCTCAACACAACAAGCAAAAATAGTACACTCAACCTATGTAGAGTAACCAATCTTATGCTAGTGGGGGTAGCATTTAGCAGTCTAGTGCACCTAGAGTGCAAGGGAGTTTCAACAGAGAGTGTTTCACATGTGGACAATGCAGACACAAGTCATCCCATTGCCCTTAAGGGAAATCACAATTCTCAGATCAAAGACCTTCAGTTTCAGAACCTACGGTTGGAGACATGGGTAGGTCCCTTAGAGTGTTTTCAGTTGAATCATATCCTCCTACAGGAAAAAAGGGTCCAATGGGACCCACAAAGTGAGTTCTTTAGCTTTACCATTCTTGTAGGCTTCTAGGAGTAAGCATGAGTCTAGGGGGGTGGATGTAGTGCCTGCCCCTAGTTTGCATTTTGTTATTATTGCCAAACTCTTTTAGGCTAGTTTTATGCTTGATGATTAGTAGCAGTATTTTGAGATTATCAAATATTGTTTCATATAGTTGATTTTATGATGAGATTACTTGGTACTCTATACTTCATGTATGCATGATGATCATTATAGTGTTTTTAGTTATTGATGATGATTAGTTAGATGGATTGTCATATGTGTTTTCTTATGGATACTTACGCCATAGTACATGTGTATGGTTTGCTTGTATGTTTTCTTTATTTATGGCATTTCTGATGTGGTTAAGGGAGTCATAGTCACCTGCTAGTCGGGATCTACATGATGCACCACTTCTTGCCATTGCCTGTTTAGTTTAGAATATTGTGTTTGTACATCTGTAGATTTTATGCAAATTGCAGGTACCAAGTATCGACTTCCCTGAATTGCTAGGATGAGCGTACCCTATTGCATTATCTCAATGGTAAGAGAGGGGAGGTAAATTCTTAAGTCCAAATCTTAAACCTTTAAGCCATTTGTCCTAGAAAATTAGGACAAATATCTGAGTTGTTTACCTTTTGAATGCGTCGGATGACATTAATTTGTGATTATAACCTTTTAGTTTGATCTTGTATGTGTTTTTCTATGATGGGTTTTCGTATTTTGTTTTATAAGTCTTTGGTGATTTTTCAATTAATTAAGTCAGATTAAAAGATTAAATTAATGATTTAATTTAATGGAAAATTATTATGGTATTTTTAATATTTAATTAATTTAGAGAATTAATTAAATAACAATAATTAAATTTAAAGATAAAAGTTATAAGTTTAATTTTAGAATGTGATAATATTTATTTAATTCAATAATAATATATTTAGAGTTCATTTTTAAATAACTGCAAAATATTATTATCATTTAAGTTAATAAAATATTTTATCAATTAACGTTTTGAAAATAAAGTGAAGCGTGGAAAAGATATTAATTTATTAAAAGTTTTAAAATTGCATAACATGCGCATGAGATTAAAATTTAAGAAATTAACTAAAAAGAGAAGTCAAGTGAAAATTAAATAAAGTTATTTTCTATTTTATAAACATCCATGAAAAAGATAAAGGAAAGATAATAAAGAGTTAAGAGTTGTGAGCAAGGAGTCCTCGCGGGTGATCGCACAATTAGTACCCCAAATTTAGGAGAGAACTCCTTATCATCAATTGAGGGTTCTTTTTCAAGGGACCAAAGTTTTAGAAAGGACAAGAATTTTGGAGAAGGAATTTTGGGAAGAGAGAGAAGGTTTTGAGAGGAGAAATTTCTCTCACAAATCTTTTTGGGCATAGCGATTTAGCATCAGAGTCCAAGTAGATTCTTGTGATTTAATCGCACAGTTAATTATGCGATTTTTTTTCCTGTCTTCTTCGTGACTTTGAATTGATTGTCTGGGTTTTACTGCGACAAATCTTTCAATCTTGTAATTTAGAATTTCTGATATGCATGTTGTTTTCATCTGTATATGGGAAGATTAAAATATCAGTACAATCCTACTTCCACAGAATTAAAATTTGAAAAATTAAATTGGGAGGGGTTTTGAAAGAAAAGAAAATTTTTAATTAAAAATTTGAATGGTTAATTGTAATTTTCCTATCAGACTAAAATTTTAAATGTTTATAAAAATATATATAATTAAAATTTTATTGGGAGGGGTATTGGTTGAAATTTAAACAAATTTTTTAATTTATTTATATATATATATATATATATATATATATATATATATATATATATAATGGGGAGGGGTGGGCAAACCCCACACACCCCCCTATACCTGCTGGTGGCTTTTAAAGGGCCATGGTAGGAGGTCCCCTACTGACGACTACTACTGCGAGCAGCAAGGTACCTACAGCTGAGAGTCAAAGGTCGGCATGCCTTTTTAATAAGTACACCAAAAAAAATTTAATGTTATTTTATTAATATTTAATAAATTTTTAATTTTAAATTTTTATTATTAATAATTTTATAAATTTAATAAATAATTGATAAATGATTATATATAGCTTTTTTTATATAATTAATTTAATTAAGTTGAATTGATTATGAAGGCAAATTAATAGAATTATAAATTTATTTAATTTTGATTTTTAATAAAATTATAAATTATTTTATTTAAGAATCAATAAGAATCATTTTAATAATTAACTACCCTTAAATATATTTTAGAAAATTGATTTAAAGTATAATGGGGATAATTCTATATTTGAATAAATGAATGGGTTAACTTGAAGGGTAAACTAAGAATCTCTTTTACTTGAAAAATACATTGAAACAAAAACTAAGACCTTACATTTAACTCAACTACATGTTTTCAAATCAAATCAAACTATGAGACTACTCTGTTATCTGTATGTATATGTACTTTGGGTTTTGGTTTGACTAGAGTGTTGACTAGTTTTAAGATGTCTACCAGAGGCTTGGGAGTTCTGTGATTGTGTTATTATGTTGAATTGATCTTGATCTTTTAAACTCAACCATGATAATGTGTCTAGTATGCTTTATGATGAGTTTGTCTATATTGTTCATTATTGCTTTCCAACATGTGTGAAGTTGAGGTGAATGTATGACATATTTGACTTAACCATTTTGAGTCTTCGAACAATATTTTTGGGGATGCTTTCTAGTTGTTTGTAGAAAACTGATGTGTTATTTTGATAATCTTTTGATGCTTTCTAGTCACTTGTATAGGGCTATGGTGAGATTTTTGATTCTTTGATTTATACTTTTATGAGCCTAGGGTAGGTCTGTATGTTAAGTTGGAAAGTGGTTTGCAATGGAGGTTGGGGCCCAAAGTAGCTGCCAAGGTAACCAATTGTAAGTAGTTTAATAAGTGATAACATTTCATTAAATGGGTTTAAAATGAATTAATAAGATATTGGTACCACAAGAAGTCATTAAGGGGCCAAAGGATTAAAAGACTAGTTGGGTAACCTTAGAGTTGACTCATTAGTATCCCTTGTCAATACAAGAGGATACTAGTGTCATATAGGGTCACAAGGGGGCCGGAGGATTAAAAGACTAGCAAGGTAACCCTAGCGTTGATTCGTGTGATGACACTTGCCCACTAGTAGTATAGATTCCCTATGTGTTTGTGTTGCCTCTGGGTCTAGATGTCGAGTTATTATTGGAACCTTTGAGTTAGATTACTTTTACAATTTCCTGGACTTAGAGATTACTTTTGATATTTGGATTGATATCCTGTTTGGGACTTGAGATTATCTCCTCAGCGCGGTGGGAGTGGGCCTTTTTGGGTTGCCACACGATTGGCTAGTAGTGCTTTTTACTCTTTACCATTGAGATCTGTCTATTGCTGTCATGGCTGGAGTTCTTTGTCTACATTTCCTTTCATTCTATTCTTACATATTATGATGGATGGTTATATCTTTATGATGGATGATTTCACTTATTGTAATGAACTTTGTTTCATGGATCTAAAAGGGATGATGTAATCTATTTTTATAATGTATATTCTTTTAGCCTTTCATACCCTGTGACTTGTATAGTCGATGATTGAGCATTCCAAATTTTATTGCCAAGTGGCATTCAGAACATATGTATATTATTTAAATGGACTTTGAACTTTTAATTATTCTTTCTTCTGGATGTGGTAATTGTTAGACTTAGTATTAATTAAATTAAAATGTGACTCAATGTCTTGGGATCCTTAAGGAATGTAATCTATTATGTTTGCTTCTATATGATTGTATGTTATTATTTCCGCTACTTCATGTTTGATGTGTATGTTATTCTTTCTTTTAAAAAAAATATTTGGCAAACTTAGTAAAACTTTAGGTTGATTCTTTTGGATCCCTTGGTGGGGCATTACAGGTATGAAGCATGAAAGTGTCAAGTTCACCAAAATGTAAAGGTGAAAATGGGATACACTATCTCCTTCACAATTAGAAATTAAGAGGAAGAGATTAAACCCACAAAGAAGATCCATCTAAAGTAATTAAGGGGAAAGGGCTAAAGCACAAGATCTCAACCTTGCAAGTTCAGTGGACTCTTCTTGGATTTGGTCCCCAAGTTATGAAGATGTGATAAAATGAATGTGAATATGAACTATAAAGAAAGAAAGTAAGAGATAAGAATGACAAAGAGGGAAATAGGCTGAACAAGATACAAACTATCAGAGATATGAGACTTGAGAATGGATGTCTACATAAACTAAAAGTTTGAGAGCCTTAGGAAAGGGATGACTTAGAGGTTTAGGGTTAAGATGAAGGGTCCAAGTTGAAATGGAGGTTCCATTGACTTCGACCTAGACTTGGTCTCAAAACTAGAACTGGGTTTCTAAGATTTTTGGTTCTAGTCAAGGTGGAAGTGAGTTCAAGGTTGAGATGAGGTCAAGGCCTTTCAATTTATTTGGGAAAACACTTGGGTAATGGATCACCTCATCCCTTATATCCTAGGTAAGGGATTACCTCTTCCCTTACCCCAGGTAATGAATAACCTCGTCACTGACCTAGAGGTGATGGGGCCCAAAAATGGGCTCTAAACCCAATAAATATTATGGGAATGGAGAAAAAAGGTGGTATATGCAGGGGATATAGTAAAAAATGCATTTAAAGCATGATTTATGTGAGTGGGGGAATAAATTGGAAGACAAGCATAAAGAATGGTGGCAAAATAGAGTTCTGAGCAAGGTTGGAAGAGAAAGGACTAGAAATTAAGAAATTAAATGCAAAAGAAAGGTCCTAATGTACCGAACCATGCTAATGAGGGGTTAAAAGGTCTCAAATCAAAGAGCTCCCATGTTAAGAAATTACACCATGTAAGTCCATGATTTCCCCTATTGTGATAGATCTAGTGGGTAAAACATGACAATAAAAGAAGAGGTTCTAGACTGGTGACATGCGTCGATATGGGTAATATGTGTGACTCATTTATAAATACATAACCAAAAGAGACCATATATTGATACAAAATATGATGAAAATATCTTGACCTTTCAAAATGGCGTGTGCATTCCTTTAGTGAATGAGCTTGTTGATGATATACAATTGCTCAAATATTTGAACTTTAAGAATTGCCAACATGAAGCTAAAGACGAGAGTGGTCTATGACATGTCATCTAAATTACAAATTGGTATTTTAACAGATATCAAGAAATTAAAGCATACACGATCTTTTGAACAATTTATTGTGGATATATTTGAGCAATATTAAACAATAGCTCAATAGTCGACCTTAATTGTGTACTTGATAAGTCATAATAATGATGTATAAAATGGAAAAAAAAAAATCAATTGTATACCAAATGTAAGAAATGGAATAAATTTTATGGTAACTTATTTCAAACTTGGTTGTTTATGTATGTATGTTTGTGTACCATTAACCATTTTGGTCTTTCCATGCTACAACTCTTTGGTTTTATATGTTGTTATATACCTCTTTTGTAACACATGTGCAACCATTTCAGCCACAATAAAACTAATCTTTGAAATCTAACAAGATGACCATAATATACTTCAAGATAGAACCTAAAATCCATCCATACTCATTAGCTAAAAATTACCAAGGCCAAACAAAAATGTTAGTTAAACTAGATACTACTAATAACAAATTATAGAGTCATATCCACCATCTTTTATATAGCATACAAACCCATAATATAACATTGAAGCATATACCAAAATACTACTTTACTATTACTATCACCAAATAGGACATATTAGTTATTCGATTAAGAGACATATATGTAGACACCTAAAATCATCTTTTCACACTTAAAATAATATTTCTTGTAAAACTATAATTAATTATATATATTATATTCAACTACCTATTAAATAAATTAAATACATTTATTCTCCTAGGGTATTTAAATTTAGTTTAAATACTTCTCCCTAATTTATTAAATTTAATTCAATGCATGTTCCTCCATAAATCACTTTTAAATAAATCTTATTTATTTATTTATTCCCTCCACATGCTTAATTTCTACTAAACCTAATCAAGTAGAATTCTATTTAAATTAGTCCTAATCTAATCCTAAATCCTACCCCACACACATCACTTTCTAGTTAAAGGACCTATCTACTAATTAAGGTTAATTAGGCTAGAATCTTACTTCTTAAAACTATTAGTCCTAATTATTTGGTCACACATGTGTGAGCGAATTTTTGAAAATGACTTTCAAATTACTTACTTTATTTCCTCCAAACAAGGAACTCACACACCTCTTATGACATCTTTTACACTTTCTAAAAGTGATAATTGGACTTTTTCTCTTACACATCTCTTGCACACACTTACACATATGTACTAGGAATACACATTGACCTCGTATAGCTATTGTGCTTTCATGTATGTCATTGTATATATTTTTACAAATCTTTGGAGGGGAGATGAAATATACTAGATAATTGTAGATGTTCCTCAAGTTCTAAGTTAAATATAAGTCCACAAGAGTTGAAGATCATTTTAATAAATGGTCTCACATAAATTTCATGTATGTTGTTACTTGTGCACACTCAGAGTGTCCCATGTCTTCATTGTATGGTATATATTGTTGTTATGTCTAGTGACCTTATATAATCAGTTGGTTACATTCTAATTGCTTTCCATACCAAACCTTTTTTGGTTCAATAATAAAACAAAACTTTGAAGATAAAATATAAAACAAATATTAGCACAACAAATGAATTTTTGTGACATGATCATTTGTACATATATGATATATTAATATGTATTATTAGAGCTCATATTTAAAGGAAATTCATAACTATTTTATTATCATCACACTTTAAAATGGAAAGAAGCCATTGTAATTGTTGGCCTTTCTAAGAATGTGATCTCAAATTTTACGAGATAATGCCTTTTGTTGCACATATGAAAAAATAGATCTCAAACTATCTATTTTTAATCATATTTTACATTTGAAAAAATATTTACATTAATCTTATGGTCACATCAAGATTGAAATAAATGGTAACAAATATAATAAACATGTATATAAAAAAAATCTCAATTTTTGCATATCTATGAAAGAGAAGTTAAATATACCAAATAGTTCCAGATATTCTTCAAGTTGCAACTTTCTTATTGTTCATATCCATGAATTATTCTGCTTTCATTTTCATATATGATGTTACTTGTACGAGTTTTCACAAATCTATAGAGGAGACAGAATACATATTAGATAAGAGCAATTGTTCTCTAAATTTGATTTGGGTTTATAAGAGGTCAAGTCCACCATTTATTATAAATGATGTACTTTCATATATTTTGTACTTGTACACATATATGGTGTCTTGTAATATGTTTTATATGTATAATATGTTTCTTCTTGTTTACATCCATGAATTTGCATTTTAGTTGTATATATTTTCACAAATCTACTGCCTTTTATGTATGATTATTTCATTGTATGTATCACAATAATTGTACATATTTTCACAAATCTATATAGAAGAGAAAACATACTAAACAAAAGCAAGAGAAAATGTTCTACACAAGAGTTCAAGACCATTTCTGTAAATGATCTACTTTCAGCGCATGCTTTACAAGTCTACTGACATGTATGTTTCATTTGTATAATATATTTTCTTCACTATATAGTATGTTTCATATCTTTGATATATAGTATATATTGTTTACAAGTCTACTATCATATATGTTTCATTTAGTAAAATATATTGTCTTCACTATATAGTATGTTTCATATCTTTGATATATAGTATATATTGTTCACAAGTCTAGTGTCATGTGTGTTTCATATGTATAATATATTGTCTTCATGATATAGTATGATTCATCTCTTCCATATATAGTATATATGTTTCATATAAAGTATGTTTCATATCTTCAATATATAGTATATATTGTTCAGGAAGTTTATTGTCATGTATGTTTCATGTGTATAATATATTGTCTGCATTATATAATATGCTTCATATCTTCCATATATAGTATATATTGTTCATCTGCTACTATGTTTGCTTCTATAGGGTCCCTTTTAGTTATTGCCCTTAACCACCCACAATTGAATCTGCCTCTGCATGCATGCACACCAATGCCCCTGGCCCATAGAATGGGCACTTGCATCTACCATTTTTATAGCTAGATTATTGAGGACGGCGAAGCAGGCTTAAATTGTAATCTTATTCTATTCGTATGTATATTATATTGTCTTCATTACATAATATGTTTCATATCTTCAATGTATACTATATATTGTTCACAAAGTTTACTGTCATGTATGTTCAATTTTTCATATCTTCGATGTATACTATATATTGTCCACAAATCTAATGTCAATGTATACTATATATTGTTCATGGGATTTTTTCATATCTTCAATGTATACTATATATTGTGCACAAGTCTACTATCAATGTATAGTATATATTGTCCATAAGTGTAATGTCATGTGTGTTCAATTTGTATAATGTATAATGAGGTCTACTAACATGTATGTTTTATTTGTCTTCTTCATCTTCACTATATTGTTTGTTTCATATCTATATTATTCACAAGTTTATCAATGTATACTAAATATTGTTCACGAGTCTACTGTCATGTATGTTCAATTTGTATAATATATAATGAGGTCTACTGACATATATGTTTCATTTGTCTTCTTCATCTTCACTATATAATTTGTTTTGTATCTATATTGTTCACAAGTCTATCAATGTATACTATATATTATTCACAAGTCTACTGTCAAGTATGTTCAATGTGTATAATATATAATGAGGTCTACTGACTTGTATGTTTCATTTGTCTTCTTCATCTTCACTATATGGTTTGTTGCATATCTATATTGTTCACAAGTCTATCAATGTATACTATATATTGTTCATGAGTCTACTCTCATTTATGTTCAATTTGTATAATATATAATGTTGTCTACTGACATGTATGTTTCATTTGTCTTCTTCATCTTCACTATATAGTTTGTTTCATATCTATATTGCTCACAGGTCTATTATTTCAAATGTACACTACCATGCTTATTATTGTTATCTATAATGCTTCGCTGCTAACTTTTGATCTATATAGTATATATATAGTCTTCAATATATATTGTATTTTTATTATTACCATACTTATTACTTTCAATATATATTGTATTGCTACTATTACTATAGTTATTACTATTATCTATAATGTGTCGTTGCTAAGTTTTGATCATATGATATATTAAAAACCTATAATAAGTGGAACTAATGTTTAATGGAAAGAAACCCTCTAATAAAGAGTTTTTACAATTACTATTATCTATAATGTGGCATTGCTAACTTTCGATCATATGATGATATAAATTAAAAACCTGAAACAATTGGAGTTGATGTTTAATGGAAAGTAACCCTGTAATAAAGAGTTTTCCCTTGAAAGAAACCCTCTAATAAAGAGTTTTTACTCAAAAGAAATCCTATAAGAAAGAGTTTACACTAGAAGTTAATGGCTTTTAAGATGAATGATGATATATTAAAACCCTGTAATAATTGGAGCTGATGTTTAATGGAAAAAAAACCCTTTAAAAAAAATATGTTTAATGGAAAGAAACCCTTTAAGGAAAGATCTTTGAAACCCTGTAATACAATTTTTAATCGTTTGGTTGCTGGAATATAAATTAAGCATTGGCATTTGGAATGTGGCTTTGGGATTCTAGAATCTGGAATCCAAACTATGATTAGGGAATTCAATTTGGGACTGTTTGGTTGACCAAGAATTCATTGTGAGAATACAAGATTTCTTCTGTTTGGTTGCACATTGTGGAATTGGAATACTAGCCAAAATAACACAATTAAATGATTCTTGCATCTTGGAATTACAAGATAATTTGTATCCTCTAAAGATTTAGAAATCTAAAAAATTATCGTCTCTCATTGTAACTAGAAAGAAATCTTTTTCATTTCCATTTAGATCAAAAGGCAAATCATTCCCTATTTTAAACTATAAAAATGAAATAAATATCTTTTCATTTCTATTGTGACTAACTGTGATTCTCACTAGCACCACCATTACCACAGCTAAAGCTTTAATTGTGTTTCAACTAATCTCCCGCCAAAACACGTCAAAATGACTTTTCTTCTCCTTCACAATGAAGACAGGTGGGGAGAATGACGCTAATAAATAGTCAAATCTGAAAAATACCATGAGTCTGCTATATATTTTGATGCAATGAATCAACAACCAAACACAACAAACATATGAGCAATTAATGGCAAAAAAAATTTCATTAAAAAAAATTAAATTTAAATAATTTGTGCAAAAATAGGTGCCCAAATGGGCATCTGAATGTCAAAGCCAATTAAATTTTACTTTAGTTGAAATCCTCAATTTCAAAAAATGAGATTTAAAATAGGAATTAAAATGGTAATTCCAAATAACGAGTATTTTGAAAGCACTTACAATTCTTGTTTCAGGGCTCAAATAGGGATATCAGATTCTACATTTTCCCAATTCCAATTCTGATTGTGTGAATGCAAACAATGGATTAGATTTTTTTTTTAATTCTGAATGCAAATTCCATTCTAATTCCAACTAGAAAAGAGGCTAAAGAAAAGAAAATGTCTTTTGAGATGAATGAATTTGAAAATGTTGTAGGAAGGTAGGTAATTTTTTTAACATAGGTATGCTAGTTGTGCAAGGCGTTGAAAATGCATCCTTAGGACGAAATTTGAAAATCCGAATTTGAAATTGTTGTATAAACAATTTAATATCTTTTTAACAAGGGTAATTTTTAAACACAGGTATGTTAGTTGTAAGCAACACGGCTTTAATGCTTTTAGAACAAAATTTGAAAATGCATCCTTTCATATATATAAATAAGTATTATTCTAAAATTAGTTTTGCTTAATTATTATGGATGATAGAGGGTCCGATATATATTTTTAAATTAGAATTTGACTCGGACTTCCGGCCATTAGGGAGATCATTTATTTTTCCGATCGATTCGCTAACATCTACTCCGTTAATTCGATTTAATTTTTTTTTATACTTTACAGTACCGGCGGTCATTAGAGAGTTTCAGGCATTTTTCGCTGAGTTCGCTAATCGCTACTTGTTAATTCAAGTTTTACGAAAACTATCAGACGATTATTGGCCAAAAGCAACAATCTCGAGAAACTTACAGAAAATTTTTTATGTTGACCCAATATACTTCAGAACAACGGAAAAAGACAAGGGCAGTTCAAAGCGACTTGTTAACTTGCTTAATAAGAACGTGAACAGAGTCGGACAAAATAAAGTGGTGCAGTATAACAAAACCTTCGTCTTTGTATAAAGAATAAAGAATTACTACGTGCAGATCCCATTTTCTTTCTACCTCTAATCCCTTTTACTCATCTTACTACAATAATGTTCATATCAACGTTTTGCACGACTTAGTTGCAGGATCCCACATGGCAGGAAGCAGAAACTGGCGCCCATTGAGTCCATGGGCATTGTAACTCGCTCCCGTTGTGCCATCCACCAGAAGCTCCCCAGGAAAACCAGGGTAAGCCCCCTTTCCATATATTCCAGGGCAAGCTGAAACAGCCTCCAATGGAGCAGCAGCATCGCCTTGAAAGTAACCAGTATTGAATGGATTCGTCACAGCTCCAGCCAAAACAGTGGCAATGTTGATAACCATTCCATCAATCCCCACATCTCCATTGGGAGCAATCAATGGAGGAGACTGAGGACCATACAGAGGCTGATGAAATGGCCAAGCACATTGACCAGGACACTGAGTAACAGAGTTCCCAACCCAGGCGTATGAGAGAACTTTCTGTCCATTGACAGAGGACGGTAAAACATTGGCATGGTAACCACAGGAATTCATACAGAAACCCTCAACAAGGACATCTTCTGCCGTAAGCACCAAATACACCGCATTGTCCTTCTTCGGCAGAGGCAGAGCACCGGATTTAACAGAACCTTCAACCAGAGAAGCAATATCAGATCTCTTCAATGACTTCCCGAGGGAATAAGATTCATCGATCTTCTGCTTCCCAAGCCTTGCAATGCTCACGGCAGCCTGATTCGAGCCAGAGGCAGTCATTTGGTACTTTTCAGTAGTCTTCCACCATGAATTAACGGACGGCCTCTTTGCCTTTCCGGTCAAATGTGCTCCCAAAGACTGCAAATAATCCGCCACAATGGACCGCTGAACAGGGGTAAATTTCCCGTACCAGACAACATGAACATCAATGGGGGCCGTGGAAAGCAGAGGACCGTTGTGATAGGTCAAAACAAGCGGCTCCTCTTCAACCAGAGCCTCAAGCTTCCTCCCTTGTGCAAAACAACTCAACTCAACGACACAGATAAACAACAGAAGCCTCGCGACCATTGAAACCCCCAAATTCACCATTTCTCAGGACAAACCCTAAACCTTGAAAAACCTAAAATCCCCTTTCACTAGCTCTGTGATAAAACAGTAACTGCAGACAAGTGAATTGGAATGAGTGATTTGCAATTTGCGGACACCGGGTTTAAATAGGGGAGGATGTGGCGGTGAGTAAGGTTTGAAAGCGATTGACAGTGGAGCGCCCTGCTGGCAGCTATTACTTACCGTGGTCCTGAGAATTCCCATTATTGGTGACAGCTGTCCTAGCGTCGTCCGACACGTGCCCCGAGTGACCCTTACCAACTGACTAACTCAAGCTGGAGTTAACCCAGGTGAAAAAGATGTGAAAAATGTGAAAGATGCAGCGTCCCCGGGCCCGCTATTCCCATGGCGGGCGTGGGAAGTGTTGGAATTGGGGAAAGTGTTTTACTGCGGTTGGGTTAAAGTAACGTGATGAGATGGGCAGGTCACATCCGTCGCAGTTACCGAGGTGGAATATTAGCTGGCAGGTGAATGAGTCGTCATGTCAGAGCATCAACGTGAGCTGTATGGTCATCTGCGGACGGAGTTCAGGGCAGGTTTACTTCCTTCACGGGTGGACCCCACTCATTTTTAAATTTGAATCCCAAAACGTGCAGCTACTGCACTCTATTATTTTTTTTTATTAGAGATCAGTCGCCCGTTTGAGCAAGTGCGGCGAACTTGGGAGCCTTTACCCGATGTGATTAGGGGAAAAAGTAAGTAAGTGGGTTTTATAGTCCATGACACTATGTCATAGTTTTTGAGTTTACATATGGTGGCAGTGATATGGGACTACCTCGTACTCTTTTTCGAGAGGCGCTTGGCACTGCTACAAATGAGGCGTACATATCCTACCCTCAATGGAATTTGAACTTGTGACCTCTCTTTCATGAAAATAATTTGGTTGTACAAATGTTTTGACATTTTTGTTTTTGTTTTTTCTAATATAGGAGTGTAATCTTATTGGGAGTGTGTATTTAAATTTAAAGCGGTTTATAGTAAACTTAATGTTTTAAGAGAGTATATTTAATATTATAATTTTTAATTAATATTAAGTTATCATGAGTAGATTGACATTATTCATCTTATTATTTATAGGGATTTGTATGGTACCTATTATAATTATATTTCTAGGAATTCTACTTTTGAAAAATAAGGAGTCAATGATGATCTTATAATTATCTTCAATTGAATTATTTATGGGGATTTGTATGGCACCTATTATAATTATATTTTTAGGAATTCTACTTTTGAAAGATAAGTAGTCAATGATGATCTTATAATTATCTTCAATTGAATTTAACTAACCCTTAATACTATAATAATAACAGTCAAATCTTTCATTGCAATTTTTTCTATATAATACACTACAACACTACTAACTAAATCAAAGAGTACAACCCAATTGAAAGATATGTGACATGGGATTTCACCGATCTATTCTTAACTACTTTATACAATTTCTTTGACTCTTTACTATATATTTAGTATTATGAGAGAGTACATATTACTAGCACTTGCACTCTTAGAAAGTGCAAGGGATAAGTCAATAGTTCATATATGTCAAAGCATTAAATATCTAAACATGTGTCATTATAAAAGGAAGACTTGTACTTAACAATGTCCACTTTTGATAAATTGAAGTCAAAGTTTAGGCAAACTATATATTTTGAAGATATAACTTGAAAACGCACCCATCACCATTTGTGTTGTTGTAGTGATTGATTGGTTTCTTCATAGTTACATAGCCTTTTATCATCCACTCCATTTGAAATGAGTTGAAGCCCCTAAGAGGAGTAATAGTTGTAAGTGGAGGTTTCTTTCGTAGAGATGCATGCAAACCAAATATTAATTTTGTAGGATTGGCCTATTCAGATGCAACAAGATATCCCACAATTGTGCATATATCCAAGGAAGTTCCTACATGTTGTTGTACAAGTTTCTTTGGTTCTTTCAAGAAGAAGATGGGGTCACCTATGATATCATGACCCATACAAAAAACCTCTAATTTAGAGACTACAATCCACCTATGAATTAATTAGTTTTATACAATTAGTATTGGTGCACAACTTTTTAACATACAGACTTTAGCCTAACATTAAAAAAAATACAAAAAATCATAAGGCTTCATAAAGGAAACTATAAATTTAAAAAAGTATTTATTATGATTGCATTGTATATGTTTAGAAAAATAAATAAAACTAAAAAATAAAGGAAAAACATAGAACATAATAACATATTTGATACTAGAACTTTTCACTCTGCAACTTTTCTCGCCTTGTTGTTGTTTGGATTTTCGTCACCCATGAGGACCTCCCATTGGTCAACTCAAGTCTCTATGTTTGCTTGGACCTACTCCTGGTGCTTACTTCTAACCAAGGGTCCCAAGGGGAGATGGATCCCACTGTGTTTGGATCAAGTGTGTTGATTAATGGAGTTGACTCTGTGAGGGTTGGCTCGACTAATGCTTCCCTAAAGAATGATCTAGACTTTTTAGGAGGATCCCCCAAAAGGTATCCTCTGACCCATGTGTTGTCAAAGGTTGACTCAGTTGGTGCTTTTTCAGGTTGGAATGATGACTTTGTTGGTAATGTTGGTGATTCTCCTCCTACTCAAGATCCTAGGATACTTCAGGATCAAGAAGGTCCTAAAATCTTTATGTCAAAAAATTGTTGTGGGGAGTGTTTCGTCTCACTTTAGCTTTGCCTTGTGGGTCATTTTACTACTTTGAGGCCATCAATTAAGATGGTTTGAAAATAGGTTGGCCAAAAATGGAACATAAAAGGATTTGTAAGTGTTTTGGCCATGTTAGGTGCTTTATTTTTATTTAAGTTCACAACAGTGAAAGATCTAGTTGTGATTCTTTTTGGGACCTAGTACTATGGGAAATAATGCCTGATGGATGCTAAGTGGCACTCAGGGTTTGATCCGTCCACAAAAATTCATAGAATTGCACCTAATTTGTTAGAAAGTAGTCCACCAAGATAACTAGGGGGGGTTGAATTAGTTATCAGATTAAAATAACTCTCAATATCCTTATGAAGCCCAAAACATGTAAACATTAGATACTATAACAACCATAGAAAGGTTACCATACACAATAACACCAAATTTGTTAACTAGGGAAACCCTTGATCAGAGGGAAAACCCTAGTGGAGATGGTACCCACAAAATTATGTACTACTATATAAGTTCCTTGTAAGAGGATGGACCTTGTTAGGAGTCAATGAAATACATTCAATACATATCAGTCCATGTTAGGAGACTTTGAGTCCTTGTTAGGAGATTCTAACCCCATTAGGAGTTGTGGAAGACAAAAGGACCCATTCTCCAAACAACTTCATGGGAAAGGCTACCAATCTCACTGTCCAGTTGGCCTTAGTATTATCCTTCTCAAAATAACATAGGTAAACAACTATCCATAGCAACTTCTCTTTATTGGCTCATTGTGCCTCAACTACACCAAACACTTCTCTGGTCAAATGATATTCAATATCAAGTTTAGTGGATCTCACATACAAGTTCACATACTCACATTACACAATCTTATCACATAATTCACAATTCCACATTCTACCACAAGGAAATAATCTTTCCTTAATGTATACAAAGTCCTAGAATAATTTATTGAGTTGGTTGAGGAGCTTTCTCAATTTACAATAATACTATAGGACCATCTTAAGATATTACATTTACACATTGCATTATAATATTACATCTTTTCACAATTACAACCAAATTGTCGACCCATAGTCTTCATTACTTTTCACATGTGTAACATCTTACTTTCTTAGTTAACTACATCATATTCAACTTATCTTCTACCTCTATTAAACCTCACCTAACTAGATTCTATCTATGTTAGGAGATATAATCAAAATATCAACAACTACTACATAGGAACTCTATCTAAATGTTGTCTTCAATAAATCTCGAATAACTATCTATTGTCTTCATTTTTTCACACACACTCTTAAATAGATCATCAAGACACTCTATACAACACTTCCTTAATTGCACATAACCTCATCTTCAATCCTCAAATCGCGGGACCTCAATCTCTATCTACTACTTAGTTGGTCTCACAAAATAACATGTATGTCGACATCAATGATAAACATTGCCATGAATGCAACATATGACCAATGTATCATCTCTCCAACAACATTAAAATACTCCTCCATAGGAATATCAACATTCATGCTAGCAATCTCCCCCTTTGGTATTGACAACAACATAGATGAAAAATATCTAAGTTCCATGAATACCAAATGTCTCTATTGCATCTACTCCCCCATTCATGATGACCATGAATGTCCACTATATTGTAACCAATATGCATAAGGAAGATGTTAATCTCCCCCATATGTTAGCATCTTTTCAAATCTCTCTCTCACAGGAACATAAATCTCCCTCATTGACATCATTCAATATACAAATAAATTTCATGTATTACTCTCCCCCAAACATACATATGCAAAGGATTTTTTTCATGTGCTATTCTCCCCCATTGACATCAATGACAAATGCATCATTATGTAAATTCAAATACATAAGCTATGCAATAAGTACAAGTATCCAAAGACATTGTTAAATGCCAGTTACCAAGAGTCCTTCATGACTCAGATCAAACATGAATACTCCCTCATAGAGGAAGCATCAAGCATCCAGTCTAGATAAAGAATAGTACTGTGTTACCTTTGGACTAATGCAATCTCTACATTAACTACTCAAAAGTAGGTTGGGGCATAACCCCAAGCATACCTCTCAAGTACTCAAATGTATCCTTCATAAAAGGCTTTGTAGATATGTTTGATATATTCTCCTTTGTACTTATACCCTCTAATCTGATCTCCTTCTCTATAGTTTTCTCTCTCAAAAAGCGATACTTAATAGATATATGCTTTGTCTTTGAATGTAAAACATAATTCTTGGACATACTCATTGTACTTGTGTTATCATAGTGTATGATAATAGGCTCTATAAATTCAATTCCAATGTCTATAAATTCAATTCCAATGTCCTTCAACATTTTTTTCAACCAAATGATCTGATTATAATTATTTTCCATTGCTACATACTCTACTTCTATCATGCTCTGTGAAATATAGTCTTGTTTCTTACTTAGCCAAGAAATCAATCTTCCTTTTAAGAAGAATGCTCTACCACTTGTACTTTTTCTATCATCCACATTGCATACTCAATCCGTATCAAATAATGCACATTAGGTAAAGTCATTTGATCTATCATACCATAAATAAAAATAAGGTATACCCTTCAAATATCTAAATAATTCTTTTCACTCATGCATAATGTGACTCTTTAGGATCAGCTTAAAATCTTGCCACAATACCAATTGCATTAGCTATATCTAGTCAAGTGTGTGTTATATATTGCAATCCTCCAATCATAGACCTATACTTCTTATGTTCAATAGTAGGTGTTTTATCTTTGCTAGATAACTTGTGATCAATTACCATATGTGTTCCAATAGATTTGTAACTTTCTAAACCAAATGTTTTCAACAAATATTTCAAATACTTACTTAGTGATATGAAAATACCATCATTGTTCTGAACAATCTACAATCCCAATAAATACTTAATATCACCAATCATGCTCATCTCAAAATGCTTTCTTCATTGTTGTTGCAAATGCTTCACTTGCTTCTTCCTCACCTCCAAAGATTATATCATCTGAAAACACTTCAACAATTAGTAAGTCATTTTCAATTTCCTCCAAATAAAAATTACTATCTACACTACCTTTAGCAAATCCTAATTTTGTCAAATACTTATCCAATCTCACATACCATGCTCTAGGTGTATGTTTCAATCCATACAATGCTTTCTTCAACTTACACACCATATATCCTTCCTCAATCAAAGGAAAACCTTCAAGATGCTTGATTTATACCTCTTCTTCTAGTTTTCCATTTAGAAATATTGATATGACGTCCATCTGATATACTCTAAATTTCTTTTTAGCTGCATATGCCAACAAAATTCTAACTACTTCTATTATAGCAATATGAGCAAATGTTTCATCATAATCAATACCTTCTTGATGTGAATATCTGTTACACACTAGTCTTTCTTTGTTTCTCACAACTTCACCTTGTTCATTCATCTTATTTCTAAAACCCCACTTAGTTCAAATAACATTATTATCCTTAGGTCTAGGAACCAATTCTCATATATTATTATTTTCAATCCAATCTTCTTCTCTCATAGCTTTGATCCAAAAGTCATTTTTACTAGCTTTATCGACGCTTTTAGGTTCAACTTGAGAAATCAAACATAGTTCTTCATATGCCTTATTCCTTCTTTTGTCTTTTCTTCCAATAATCTAATTAGCAGGGTGATTCTTTATCAAATTCCTATTAGGTATCACTAGTTCAACTCTTACTTCTTCTCTAGGTTCAATCCTTGATTCTTCTCTCTGTTCCACAACTTGTATCTCATTTTGTAAATTAGTGTCAGTCTCATAAAATAACTCAACATTCTTTCACTTATTCCTTGGATTAGTCTCTTCATCAGAAGTTTAATCAAGCATTGTTTCCTGAATTCTAAACTTCTTGTCCACTAACATTTGTGCTCTCAACAATTGTTTTAGTTCTCTGATTAAAACATCTATAATGTTTTATTTTCAATTAATAACCAAGAAACATTCCTTCATTATTGCTTGAATCAAACTTTCCAATGTCATCATCCCTTTAATGTAACACTTACTTCCAGAGATTTTTAAATACTTAATTGATGGTGCATGTCCAGACCAAAGTTCATAGGGGGCCTTACTAGTACCTTGTCTGATTTTTACTCTATTCATAGTGTAAACTATTGCATTTTACCTTTCTCCATAATATCTTCATCACATTATTCTCAAATATCATAGCTCTTGTTGCCTCTATTACAGATCTATTTCTCCTCTCTATTATACCATTCTGCTTAGGTGTCCTAGGGACTAAAAGCTATCTCTTAATGTTATTTACTTCACAAAAATTGTTAAACTCATTTGAAGTAAACTCTCCTCCTCTATAAAATGCAAACGTTTAATCTTTTATCCACATTCATTTTCAACACTGTTCCTAAATATCTTAAACTTCTCAAATGCTTCAAAATTTTCTCTAAGAAATGCTACCCACATCATCCTAGTAAAATCATCAACAAGAATCATGAAATACCATTCACCATAGAAAGCTTGTGTCTTTGTAGGACCGCTCAAATCTGTGTGTACAATCTCCAACTTCGCAGATGTAGTAAACTTCTAGCCTGGAAATGAACTTTTCTTCTACTTTTCCATAACTTATTCTTTGCATACCATGTTAGTAGGTTTCACAAATTTACACAAATGTCTAACAAAAAATGATGTACTTGCTTTCACAATGTTATCAAAGTTTATATGAAAAAACCTCTAATGCCACAACAAACTATCATCCACCTTAACAATTAAGCATATCTCAATAGGATTCAACTAAAAAACATTACCTCTTGTCCTTGTACTAGTACCAATCATCTTACCATCTTTATCTTTGATAATGCATGTCTTCTCTGTGAATTAAAACAAATATCCCTTGTCAACTAGTTGTCCAACACTCAAAAGATTATGTTTCAAACCATCAACAAAGTAAACATCATCAATGTTAGTCTTTCCATTAGGAGTTTAATAGTTCCTTTTCCCTTAATATAATAGGTTGCATTATTTCCAACTCTAACAATTCCACCATCATAGCTATTGAACTTAATGACTTTGTTCATATCTCCAATCACATGATGAGAACAACCACTATCAATAATCTAACCAGATTTCTTCCTTTCAACTTGTGATACTGATGTAATTTCTTCCCTAACTTCTTCTTTATCAAGTCTTTCTTCCTTAATAGCACGAGATCCTATTTCATCACTTTCACTGAAAAATATTTCCACACAAGCATCTAATTCCTCATCATTAGCAAATAGACATTTCCTTGGCTTATAAGGCTTCTTCTTATACTTCCTTTCTCTCTTAGGACATTTAGAATCATAATAACCATGCTCATTGCATGTCCAACATTTAAAGATTTATGTACCTTTAGGTCCTCAAAAGAATCAAATATGGATATCCAGAGGTTTAAATATAAATGGATGAGATAAGATAATGTTGCATTAGTATAACATCGTAGGATGGTTTGCTACATAAAATAAGTGTTAGTAAACTATTTAGATTGTCTTTTGCGTTACTAATTTTGAAAATTTTACTAACATTCATTCTACATTAGGGAGTAGTGAGATAAATTGAAATATCCAAACTTCCTATACTTGATTATGCTGAAGGCATTTCAAATCTAAAATAAAGGGGCTGACTTTTAAAATCAATGGTATAGATCTCACCCTAACTAGTTCAAGATGATTGAAACTTTTTTATCCATTGATCTCTTCAACCAACTTGATTATACATGTAGATTTTTCCATCACACCAAAATTATGTTCTTTTAGTGTGATGGAAAAGTCTACATGGTATTTGAGCACAAGTCATCAATTCAAGTCCCTCAAGCCCTTTGACCCTTCATCTGCATTGGCTTGTCTTATTCACATGGTATGTAGTGGGTGCAAATACATGGTTGTATTTGGCTACATCATGTGGGGAGAGGGGGAGGGGGAGCAGGGTTTGTGTAACAACAGTATCCCCAATGAGATTTCTTTGCACCACCATTATGTGCTTTTGGTATGATGAAAAAATCTACAACATCCATTTTTTTATCTCACTTCCTATATTTTTGTTGATATTTCTCTCTTGTTGGTTGTATGTATACAATCTTCTTGCAAAATTTTAATTGAAGTTAACACATAGGTACAAATATATTTCTCTAACATCCATCATCAATGTTTCATAGCCTATTAGAGATCCTCTTTCCCCTCTTTCTCCACATGCATCCCAAGTGAAATCCCTTTTTACGAAGCTGACTATTTTTGTAGGTAATAGATGTTTGTACCTATTTTGTCCACATCTCACAAGGGGTTAAGAAAGCCCCTGATGTAGCCCAGGACCAAAGTCTTGTATACATACAATTGCCCAAATTGGAACTTGATGAGGGCATACCCTCTTTTACAAAAATTTAAGAGGGCATACCCCCTATCATAATGAATTTAAAATTTGTTTACATAGATTAGTGGAACATTTACATCCTTGTTTGATAATTGAGGAAGATGGTGAAGTTTCATCCTTAGAGGTTGGATAAAGAGAGCTCCATACCAGAAAGCATTGTCTTCCCATTTAGCCTTCTACAAGGATTTGAACATACAAACACACAAATATATCCTTTAGAAAAATAAAAAAAGGTTAGCTTCAGCCCTAGAAATTTCATATTATAGAAGGCAGCCATAAAATTTTCATACCTTGACATGATGATTCAAAACTTATATAAGGGATATATAGAAGAGCCTTCCAATTGAATCTCAAACCATACTAGAACAAAAAACATCAAATATATCAAATTTAGAGAATCCTTACTTCAAATTGCATTATAAATATAAGCCACAAGTCCTCAACCAAAAAACCTCAAACAAACCCATTCTATGGAAGGAAATTAGAAGCAGAAACATTACAATATATAGCAACCCTAGACCTGCCACCCTCCTACATTAATTAAAGGCCCTAAAAATCATGGAGTAAGCTAAGCTAGTGTTAAAGCCTCAGATACCTAGAGTCTCAATCTTGCCTAATTTTGAAGGGATTAAAACTTACTAGAGCCTGACATTCATTCTAATATTGATTATTTACAAGAGCCGATAATGATTTTTTATAAAATAATTAAAATTCCTTATTATTGAGAAAAATTTACTAATTATTAAAACATAAAGTATTAAAACGAGAAGTAACATTCCTACTGAAACTTATATATCCTATTCTCGAAGGTTAGATCTTTTTAAGACCTTAGATCATTTAAATTTTCAAAATAGCTATTCAAACCATTAACATAGTATAAAGTAATTATAAATGAGAGTTTTTAGCAAAAAAGAAAGGTATCATAACATTTATATTATAAACAAAATTTGTCAGAATGGTCTAAGAGGCACTCATTTCTTAAAGGCATCGTGAAGATCTTCAATGGCAGCTCTTAGGGCTCACTCATGTAGAATCCCTTCTTCTTCAAAATAGTGCTCTAGCCAGTCTAGATCAATGAGGTCCAAGATAGAAAAAAAGTAGAGGAGAAACCTAATATTGATAGACCTCCCTGTCTTCCTAGAATCCCACCAGATCCTCAATAAAGATAATCTAATAAGTAGAGATAGGTTACACCCTAATATAAAGCATATTGTAGTTAGCTACAAGGGGAATGGTGAGATCCCCTTTAATATTAATTAGGACAGTATCGAGATATCCCATCAAATGGTCATCAAATAATTCACGACAGAGACTAGTTATAAGTTCATTATAAACATATAAATGACAAAAAATTGCTATAAACATAGCTACAATGTTTGCATTAGAATGGAACCTATTAAGACAACTAATATACTGAATTCCTTATAAGCATTGGAGAATATCCCTCCAAATTACCTTGTTCTTAAAAAATATAAACTATATATAATTCTTTCAATATTAATGGGCTTGTCAAAAGCCATGAGCCTAGAAGGAGAAGTGAGCTTAATAGGAGTATCCATTCTTCTCAAATGCAAAAGAGAGACCAACATTCCGTAATAAATAGAGGAGAAGAAGGCTACCTAATGTGCCACCTTTCTTGGTTAAATAAGTGCATTTAAGGATTGTATAAGGAATGAAGTAATGCATGCACAAAAAGTGTTTGCTACCTTGTATAAGCATTAAATGAGTTTGTACTAAAAGTACATCCGAGATTAAGATTGCATTAAAAAGTCTATAAGTGATGAGCATAAGAAAAAAAGAAGGTTACGTGGGGAATTCCAAGAAAGATACAAGGAAACCAACATCAATATTAGCTACTAAAAATTACTAAAGAGCCAAACTTAATAAAAGTTAAATCAGGTGGGTATTATGATACAAATAATAAAGCCATTATGGGTGAAAAAAGGCAAGAACGACTAATAAAATATTAAAGCTCAATGTTAAATAATTATTAAAGGATTAATAAAGAGTTAAAAAGATGCAAGGAGGGTAAGGGTAAAGGACAAGATACTTACGAAGGATAAAGAACAAAGATAAAGACATCACCTCTACATTCCAAACTATCTATGAGAGTCCAATTATCCTACTAGTTTTACACATTCTTAATATGACCGAGTGTTATGAAGAGGGGAGAATTTGAAAGTTCCTCATGATGCCACTTATGCCAACTAACAATATGCTTTTAGAGACACTGGTCTTATTTGAGCCATCAACTCCTTTATTTGTCAGAGTGTTCCCTTCTCTATAGATGTGGTTCATTGCAGTTTGCTTGAGTGATTGAAGGAGCTCTAGTTTTTTTTCCAATAAAGATTCAAATTTCCAATTATGCATCATGGAGCCCTTTCGAAAGGCATTAATTACTATGGTTGAGTGATGCAGGAGCATCCTAGGTTGCATTGCTATCCTGCATGTTTGTTTTCTTAGATTTTGTCAAGTTCTTAGTCTTTGTCAAGTTCTTTGTTGCTGTCAAGTTGTCTATATGTGTTGAGTTCATTGTTACTATCAAGCTCTTAGTATTTTTTGAGTTCTCTATTGTTGTCAAGTTCTCTGTATGTGTCAAGTTCATAGTTGCTATCAAGTTCGCAGTTGATGTAGAGTTTGCGGTTGATGTCGAGTTCTCTATGGTTGTCAATTTTGTGTTGCTGTTGAGTGCTTGTTGGTGCCAAGCTCATGTATGTGTTGAGCGTTTCCAAGTGCCAGTATTTTTTTTTGTCCTTCTTTGGTCCAACTATCTGTGTTTGGTTCCAATTTGGGGCCAACCTTGCATGTTAATTTCATGATTTGTATTTAACATTTGTTGAGAGCCAACTTGTGGCTTGGTTATGCATTTAATGTAAGGATTTATTTAGTTGGTAATTTGTAATTGGACAACCTGTAGCTATGCAAGTATTTAAGGGGGGTCTTGGGTGGAGTCTTAGGCAGGATTTAAGGGATTAGGGAGAGTAGAAGTAGAATGAGAATGTGAAGATCATCATTGAAGATCAAAGTTTGAATTGTAATGTTGGTTGTAACCTAGAAGGCCTTACAACCCGACATGTATGTTGATAATTTGATGAAACAATAAAGTGTTAAGAACTTCTATCTCCTTTGGTTGCAGTTCTTTGTCTTGTGTTTCCACTATGTTTACTCTTGCAGGTGACTTTGATAGTTGGGTGTGCCTTTGGCCCTAGTTTTCCATCATTATCCCTTCGTCAATGAGTCACCTTCAATTTCAAAGTTTTGGAATTTGAAAATTGAGAAAAGCGAAAGGCCTCTCACAAGGTCTTTTAGCTCTTCCTCATTGTTAGAAGAAAAACCAATGTGTTTACTACATTTGATCAAAATACCTCCCTTAGGATCTCTAATACAACACCCAATACCAATAGTACCTGGATTCCTTTGAGAAGCTCCATCAAAATTAATTTTCACCCAACCCTCTAGGGGAGGGGACCATAGACATTTTTCTCTATCATTTTTGTCTTTCCCTTTCCTTATAAAAGGAGGCAGTTTAAGTCCCAACCATTTGTGTCACATAGAATCATCTCACTAATTCATGGCATTGTAGGATCCTCAATTAGTACATATCTTTCTATTGAGAAATTCAATGATTAGAGGTCCCATTTTAACAATAAGCTAGTGGTAATCATTCTTCAAATCTCTAAAAATCCTCCTTTTCCTTTCCTTCCATAATTATCATAGAATTATGGAAGGAGATATTATCCATAAACTCCTAAAAATGTTGTCTTTATTCAAGATGAACCAAGATAAGAAGAGAGATCAAATGGAGTTGGAAGAGTTATTTTCCAAGACATCTTTATGAAGATTTTGTGCCAACACAAGCTAGCATAGTCACAATTAACTAATAATGGTTGGGATTCTCCTCTTCCTTTTCACAAAGTGGAGATTGAAGGGGGCCTTCATAAACCATTCTTCTATATTTATTGGTAGTTGGAATTTTTCCTTGAAGAGAAAGTCAAGAGAAGGCCCTTGTCTTAGGGAGACATAGGGAAATCCAACACAATATCTGAGGTAGCTCTTCCTTTGGGTGATTACTACTCCCCATTAGGGAGCAATAACCTTCTTTTACTATAAATTTCCCTGATTTGGAACCTTCCTAGATTAATTTATCCTCTCTGTTTGATAAGATGAAGGTTCTATTTTTAAGGATGGCCAAAAGAAGAGTCCCATTATTTTGTGGAACCCTAATATCATTGAAGGATTTTCAATGCCAACCTTTTGGAGATGATTTATCTAAAACTACATAGTTGCATAGGAAAGGACCCCATGCTTCTTGTGAGACTTCTCTAATTATAAGAAATTTTCCTAATTTATAAATAATAGGGTATCCTTCTGAAGAATTGGTCCAAAATCTTACCTTATCACCTTTTCCTACTTTCCATGTTACTTTGTCTAAGATGATAGATCTATATTTGATCATGAAATTCTAAATATTCGATATCCCATCAAAGGATCTTTAGTTTTTATTAGGCTAAGGGGATCGAATGGATCAAGATATTTTTTGTAAAGAATTCTAGCCCATTTTAAGTGTGGGTTTCTAAACATTCTCCATACCAATTTTGCCTCGAGAACTAGAGCCTGGTCTTCATTATTTCTTATCCCAAAGCCTCCATTGGCCATGGGTCTATAGACCTTATCCCAAGCCAATAATGATATTTTCTTTTTGTTATCAAAACCTTGCCAAAGAAGCCTCCAAAATTTTTATTTAAAGAATTTCTATTCTGAATAAGTAAATTGGATATTGAGAGGTGATATATAGGTATGCTAGTTAGCACCGATTTTAGCATAGTGAGCCTCCCTGCCAAAGATAGTCATTTGTCTTTCCATGATTGAATTCAAGTTTTTACCTTACCTATTATACTATCCCGTCTAGCTAATTGTTTCCTCCCTTTTTCCAACTAAAATCCAAGGTATTTATAAGGAAAAGTATCTACTATGATATTGAGAGCTTTCCCTATGCTTACCTCTAAAGAGGGGTTGGTATTAAAAAAGAAGACTTCTAATTTAACCAATTTGATCTCTTGACCTGATACCACCATATAATTATTAAGAATGTTTTTTTTATGGTTTTGGCTTCTAAGATGTTGGCCTTTCCATACAACATTGTGTCATGTACAAATTGTTGATGGGTAGCAACTTACCCCTCTCTTGTTGGTTGAATACCTTTAGCTACTTGTTAGAACAACTAGTTTGGAATGCTCTACCTAGGGCTTCATACATTTTGACAATTAAGAAAGGAGATAGAGGATCCCCTTTCCGAAGTCCACTTGATGGAGCAAAAAATCCTTATGGGGTTCCATTTACAAGAACTAAGAATCTTGGAGTAGAGATACATTCAAAGATTAAATTGATCCATGGTTTTGTTGGAATTATAGATGGAGTAACTAAGAGGGGGGTGAATCAGTTACCAAAAAAACAAATCCACATATCCCTTAGATGTCTTAAACAACTAGTTACTGCTGATACTTGGTAAATACTGTAAGAATGTTATAACTCGGTTGATTAACTTGTTACTAATCATCTAGTATTTATAATTATTAATATGCACACAAAAGTAAATAAAATGAACACAAGAGACACTTGATTTAACGTGGAAACCCAATATGAAAAAAACCACCAAGTAACTAGCTGCCGATTTTTCACTCTTTTGAAGTGAGCCCTGTTAGGAGCCAACCCTGTTAAAGGTTACAATACACACTGTTAGGTGTGACCTTGTTAAAGGATTTAATCACCCTGTTAGGAGTGGCCTTGCCAGAGGTCTTTAGAAAAATTGAACTGAACTGTCAACTTGTTAGAGGATTTACAAAATGGTTGTTAAACCAACTTTGTTAAGAGATTTGAAATCACTACTACAATGGTTAGAAAGTAACAATGAATTGACCTAAATAAGATGCAACTAAATTTGCTAATAACAGATCTCCATTCTGCACTATTAGATCCTTCTCGATCAAAAATAGCTTCGCTACTCCTCAATGATCTCTGATCATCCTATAAAATTCACTCTTAGTCCTTCTCACTCACATCCATCACACTCTTAGAATTCGCAGCTTGACCTTATATATATACCATTCAGATTATCAAGTCGGCTCATTCACAAGCTACATTTACCAATAAACCATATATCAGTTAGCTACAAATATTACATTAAAAAAAAAAATTTTATTTCAAAAAATAACAGAATCCTTCACGGGCTGACCCTGCTCGGTAAATTCTGAATCCAAAAATAATTTCATGAGTTAACCAACTCAACTTGATTAACACTGCAATTTCTACAAAATCCTTTGGCTGCCGAGTGAACTCGGTAAGACCTATATTTCCTTCATTGTCCATGAAAGCTCGGTTAGAACTATTTCCTACACTATTTTCTCTTGATGACCAAGTGATATTGGTAACAACTAAATTTCCTTTGCTAAACCTTGAAAGCTTGATAGCAACTACCTGTGCAAGGTAAAGCCTAAGAATGCTCGATAGACACTGTAAACCTTCTTTGCTAACCTTCTGAACTCGGTAAACTTTGTCTTTTGCCTTGCTGACCATTTGAGCTCGGTAGACTTTGACTGATAACTGATATGACATTTGTGTAACATCAAAGACAACACACAATTGAACAATTGTGTCCAAAAATCTCCCTCTTTGGCATTGATGGCAACACAACATGTCATAGCAGAATGAAATTTGAAAACAAGTCTTTTCTAATAGAATACTTCTTTCTCTTATACCAAACTTCCCAAACACAGTAATCTCCCTCTTTCATAATAATCTCTCCCTCTTACACAAGCTCTCTTTTTCTTGCAAATTTCAGAAAAATATTACAATATACTCTCCCTCTTTGACAACACATGCCAAAGACAACACAAATCAAATGAATAGCATTGTACCTAATGTACTGATTCATATGAAATGTCTTCATTACTTTGCTGCATCAACTGATAGATCTTCAATTTTGTTCTTGTTGATGCATCACTAAAACTATATTTTAGTGAGCTTCAGATAGGGGAATGACCCCTAACTTAGTTCTTAGATACAAGAATTCATCCTTAGGTAAAGACTTTGTGAATATGTCAGCAATTTGTTCCTTTGTATGGACATATTCCAATCTGATTTCTTTTTCTTGTACCAATTCTCTAACAAAGTGATACTTTATAGCAATATGCTTGGTTTTTGAATGCATCACTAGATTCTTGGATATGTTGATTGCACTTGTGTTGTCAGAAAAAATAACAATAGGTTCTTTGATTTCTTGCTTCATACCTTCCAATAATTGTTTGAACCACACAATGTTTGAGCAGTTTACTACTGCTGCAACATATTTAGCCTCTGCTATGGACTTGGATGTACAATTTTACTTTTTACTTGTCCAAAAAACCAACCTCTTTCTAAGAAAGAAAGCTCCTCCACTTGTACTCTTTCTCTCATCAAAAATCCCTGCCCAATCTACATCGGTGAACACTTTTAAATCTAGATTTCCTCCAAGTTTATACCATAATCCATAATCTTCAGTTCCTTTTAAATATCTCATGATCCTTTTGATTGCTTTCATGTGATTTTCTTTTGGTTTTGCTAAGAATCTTGCTACAATTCCTATTGCAAGGGCAATGTATGGTCTTGTGTGCACTACATACTGCAGCTTTTCAATCATAGATCTATACAATGTCTGATCCACTTCCTTTGATTCATCATCCTTGGTAAGTTTCAATCTAGTACACATAGGAGTTCCAACTGGTTTGCAATCTTCCATTCCAAACTTTTTCAGTATCTCCTTGATGTATTTAGATTGAGTGATGTAGAAGCCATTCTTACTCTATTGAATTTGAAGACCAAGAAATAATTTTATTTCACCAAACATTGACATTTCAAATTCCTTGTTCATTTGTTCTAAAAATTCTTTGCAAAGATCATCATTTCCTATGAACAAAGTATCATCTACAAATATCTCTGCTAAAACAATCTTACTATTTGATCCTTCCTTTATGTACAAACTACTTTTATCATTAGTTCTTTGAAAACCAATTTGAATAAGATAGTTATGCAATCTTTCATACCATGCTCTAGGGGCTTGTTTCAGACCATATAATGCTTTATGCAGTTTGTAGACCATGTCCTTCCTGTTTCGATCAAAAAAACCTTCAAGCTATTCAATGTAAACCTCTTCATCCAATATGCCATTAAGAAATGTTGACTTGACATCCATCTGATAAACTTTTAATCCTTTGTATGTAGCATATGCAAGTAAGGTTCTAACACCTTCCAATCTTGCAACAGGAGAAAAAGTCTCACCATAGTCTACACCTTCTTCTTGAGAGTATCGTTTGCATACCAGTCTAGCTTTGTTCCTTGACACCTTACCATCTTCATTTGACTTGTTTTTGAATACCCACTTAGTTCCAATTACATTTTTGTCTTTAGGTCTAGGTACAAGAGTCCATGTTTTGTTTTTCTCTATTTGTTCTATCTCTTCATTCATAGCTTCAATCCAACTTTCATTTTCTAATGCATCTTTGGCATTTCTAGGTTCAAAATCAGCAAATAAACAAGTGCCTTTCAACTTACTTCTTGTCATTGTTCCTTATGATTTATCTCCAGTGATCTAATATGGTGCATGATGCTTCCTAACATACTTGGCTAACATAGGCTCCTTGCCTTTTGAATGACTTGCATTGCTATCCTTCTGTGTCTCAACTTTTGGTTCTAGTTTTGGTTGCTCGAGCTCGGTAGATATTGATTCGGTAGCTTCTGTTTGCAACTTAGGTTCTTGTAACTCGATAGGTATTAGCTTGGGTTGAACTTCCTATGACTCGATTACTGAAGACTCTAGAGTTAAAGATTCTTGATTAATAGGTGTATTTGGCATTGTATCAAGTGTTAGATTGTGGTGACTAATCAGGGAAGTATTGTATATACTTCATAATTAGTGGGGTTCGGGGCCCGAAAAAAAAATTTGGTACTATTCGCCAATCATTTTGGTACTAGTCACCATTCGTAGATTTGCCACTAAAGTTATGGCTAATTATGGCCGACATGTTATAACCCTAAAGTGGTTTAATACTTGTATAAAAAGGTTTAGGGTTGGGTATTTGTCATGCCCAAACTACGAGGGCAAAAACACACACAAATTTTTTTGAATAATAATTAATAATTAAACATGCTCTAAGTTGAAATGATAGATAATAGTTTTAGTACAGATTCTCTACATTAACCTTCAACAATAAGAAACAATTAATTTGAATGACAATGTAATAAATTCGAGTTTAGATTAATTGAAAGTATCTAATCAACATCAACTATAAATCTCTTAGACAATTGTCGATTGACAATCTTAATCGATATAGGAAAGTCACTCTAAGAAAACAATTAACTAAAATCAAAACTGAATATATATATATATATATATATATATATATATATATATATATATATATATATATATATATATATATATATATATATATATATATATATATATATATATATAATTTATTAACTTAAACATTCCGACTATTTTAACATAAAAATCAACTATCATAAACTTACTAATTTTAAATTTAATCCACTAACAACTAAATAAATTCTAACTAATTATGAAATTTAAAGCTTCCAAAAAAAAAATTAAACAATCAAAAACAAATCTAAAAACCTAAACTATCTAAATCTAATATCTATACTTAAATAAATTAAAACCGACTTCTCTTAAATTCATTCGAATAATCAAAACAAGAACTCATTAAAAGACATATCGCATCTACCCATACCCCTATATAAACTATACTTAATTTTATTCCGATCGTAATTTTATAAAAATCAAATAAAACATTTATAATATAATGACCATATGAATTTAAATTAAGATAATAAAAATATTTCATGAAACGTTATCTACAATCTTTAACAATACTTTAACAAAACTAAAACATTATTAGCTATAATTTTAGAGCAATCATTCTGAATATCATTTTAATTAAGTCTATTAATTAACCAATCATTAATTTAAAACTTTATAAAATAGTAAAACAACTAAATTGATTTAAAACTAAACTAACTCCAATCGAATTCTATCTTAATTTTTTTTATACAAAACTAAACTAAACTATATTTTAAAATACGAGCTAAATTAAATCTAAACTAAGCCAATTTAACTAATATAAAACAATCTAAACTAACTTAATTTAATACTAATAAAATAACTTAACTAAATAACTTAACATTTAAGAGGAAAACAAATATCTTTTAACAAATAGCAATTAATCAACAAAATTAAAACTTTAAAAACTTAAATGAAAATCAAAACTAAATCTAAAACATGCTAGCAACTAAGTTAATAATTAACTTTAAACATTTAAACAAAATTTATAACAACTTTTTTATAACCACTTACTAACTAAAGTTAACATAACTAACTAACATATACTAAACTTTACTAAAACTAAACTATTCTAACTAACCTCTACTAATCCCTTATCATTCTAACTTAATTAAAACATTTAATAAAACATAACTAAATTAATTCAAACAGACAAACCTACATCCTATAACCCTAAGACCCTACACCCTACCCCAACCCCCACTAACCCCACGCGCTTCCCAAGCGCTGCGCTTGGGACAGCGCGCTGCCCAAGTGGATGGGGCAGGGTACATACCAAGCCTGCCATAAAAAAAGTGGCGTCCAAGCCAAGGTGAAAGGAATTAAACTAAAGAAAATGTTAATGGCCTTCCTTTAAACAATGCAAGAGGGGTAATAACCATGGAGGTGACAGGGTGACGTCACCCATATGATTTTTAAAAAAAAAGCAAAATAAACATTTTTAAATTGCCTTTATAAACTGACGTGCATGGAGAGAAGACATGCATTGATGAAATAATAATAATAATTTAGAATAAAGCAAAAAGGATATTTATGGAATCACTTTGATTCTCTGTTACCAAAGGTCATTCAATTTGTTTCACTCATACAAATTCCAGAGACTTATTTGGCTGTAGGATACAAAAATTTTTTTGTCTTATTTCACTAAGTGTGGAATTGCAAGCAAAAGTAATATATATTTTTTTAAGGTGTATAATTGAATAGATTTAAAACATTGATACCATAATCAGTTGATCTCTTAAATGACTTAAATTGGAAAAATCTGACCTTTGTCATCATTTCTTTTTAAGGCAAATCTATAAGGACTTGATACAACCATAACACACCAAGAATTTGAATTATTTAATTTGTTCAAAAATGGAATAATCGTTGATTCGAGTAATCATGAAAACTGAATCTACATACATGATCATAATTTTCATTTCAACATATAAAAAAACTTGAAATTTTGCCAAATTAAATCAACAACAATTCCATCCTATATTTTGATATGCATACATCTAAATTTAAATCACAATTAAATCACCTGATAACCAAATATACTCAAACACCAATTTTATTGGCAAACCTGATTCAAAGGCTCAGCCGGGAAAGAACCAGGAAGAAAACTTGGTGTCGTTGCCATTATAACACAGTTTTGAGATACAAATAACATAGGATTTCAATCCTAAATTACAACACTTAAATGAAATTTCCTTCATGACCCTCAACAAGGGTTCCATATCCAATTCTGCAACACATTTCTTGAACCATGGAGGGAACAAAATCTGATCGGGTGACAACCAAGCATAACCAAGAGACAATCAACATACAAACTCGTACATGGTTTACACAATAGGATTCACAATGAATCAAAACTAGGGAAAGGTGGATTCTTCCAACCAGAAGAAGTCAAGCACAACACCAAACAGATGCCCAATCGGGGCTATATACCAAGAACTTCCGTTCTTCCATTCCAACATACCATAATCATACAAGGTTTGTGCTGACAGGTAGGGGCCCATAACACCCTACCCTTTCTCTCTCTTCTCATCCTGAGAAAAGACTCTACACTGGTTGGAGTCCGACTAAACAGACCTTTCCCAAAATTGGTCACTTTTGCCCTCTCCAAGGGTGAGTAATACCAAAACACCCATGCAAGAAAAACCTCAAAATTGCAACTATAAACATGAAAGGAAATCATCCAAAAAATAGCATGGTTTTCAAAGCTTCCCAACATACCCACAAACATACAAACATTGAAACAACAACAAGGTAGCATAAGCATGAATCAAGAATGAAATCTGAACAAGGGAGATGAGAATTCCAACCTTCACAATGAGGTAATGGCCATGAACAAGTTTGAGTAGAGCTTCCCTTTCCTTGCTTCAATCTTCAAGAACTCCTCTCTAAATGTAGAGATTGGGTAACCACCCCAACTAGTCTAAAGAAGGCCTCTAAATAAGCTTCAAACTCAACCACCAAAGGGATCAATAACTTCTCCCACCCACTTGCAATTCTAGAAACTCCTAACTCTACCCTCACTATGGTTAAACACTAAGTGGAGGTGGGGTGAGACAACTCATGGTAACCACTTGCAATTTTCGCACAAAGGTAAAATGAGACTTTTTGAGTGATCTCCAAAGTCAACAAAAGGGGCTTATGGGTTGGAAAAGATCTCCAACCCATACCCATACCCCTTGGGTATAATTATTTCATGTTTTAAAGCCTTAGGAATAGGTTTAGAGCCACACAAAGGCTAGGAAATAATTAGGACCAACTAACAACTCTTAACAAGCAGATTAAGCACTAATCTAGATTAGGGATGACTAACCTCGATTAGGAACTCAATTAGAAAACTGACACTAACTTAAACCAACTTGGGTCCAAAGGTTGCACAACTAACCCTAACTAGCACGCTAAAGGGTACAAACAATTCACGAGTGTCAAGCAACACTAAAAGAACGTAGTTACGAACATTTACATTCACTGAACACAGAAAGATACATACATACATCTCACAATACAATACTTGAATTATGAACAACAAAGTTTCCAAAATTAGCACATAGAGATCAGTTCTGTTCCTCCATCGATTTCCTTGGCTAAAATTATCTGCACACTCATTGCACACATCAGTAGTCCCGAAAATCACATGCACATATATACGTAGCAGAAACTCACATAAATTGAAACATACATCAATCAGGGTTTCTTTCATCCTACTTAATTCTTAACCAATTAAAATATCCTGAACTAGAATATCAATCCTACATTACTGATTTCATCAACATACATATATATGAAACATTAAATGACAATCATCAAATATATCTGAAAATAACATCACACAACATGAAATAATAAAGTATGTTCTAAGCATCAGATAATGTCTCGACATCTCGAGTCGTGAGTATCAAAATGATAAAGTAACAACTAAGGCTACGAAGGGTCAGGGCGAGGCCTCACAGTATTTTTCATTATGTTGTGATGTAGAATTGGTTCTTATGGCAGTATTGAGCTGTAAGGGATTACAGATTGTAATCAGGTTGTAATCACTGGATTGTAATAAGATCGAACTTGCTATTTGGTGGACATAGCCCAGGGATTGGGTGAACCACGTTAAATCTTGATGCCTTGTGTTCATTTCTGTGTGATCTATTATTTTCTGTTATTGGTTATATTTGCATGTAGTTTTTATTTCTATCCGTGGTTTATCCTAACATCAAGTTCAATATAAACAAATATCCTGTAGTCTTCAGGTTCCCTTTTGCTTTCTTCTTCAGATCTTTCTATAAACTCATCAACTTTCACATGTGCACTTTCTATGACTTTGTGAGTAGACAAATTCAAACATCTATATGTTTTACTTTTGCAAGAGTATCCCAAAAATATACCTTCATCACCCTTTACATCAAATTTACCTTTTCTAGATTCTTTCAAAATGTAACATTTGCTTCCAAATACTTTTAGGTAACTTACATTGGGTTTGTATCCATACCATAACTCATAGGGGGTCTTTAATGAGTCATTTTTCAGCTATACTCGGTTCAAGGTATGAACTGTAGTGCTGATAGCTTCCTTCCAGTATTTGATAGCAATGCTTTTCTCAATCATTAAGGTTCTTGCATAATCCATGATATATCTGTTCCTTCTTTCAGCTATTCCATTTTGTTCAGGAGTTCCTGGTGCTGAAACCTATCTTTTGATTCCCCTTTCAATGCAAAAGTTATTGAATTCATGTGAAATAAATTCACCACCTCTGTCAGACCTTAAACATTTCAATCTTTTTCCTGTTTCCTTTTCTACTCTGGCCAAATACCATTTGAACTTTTCAAATGCTTCTAATTTCTCTCTTAGGTACATGACAGTCATCATTCTTGAATAATCATCAACAAAAAGAATGAAGAATTTTTCACCAGTATAACTTTCAATGCCAATAGGTCCACATAAATTAGTATGCACAATTTCTAAAATTTCTTTAGACTGATAGTTCTGGCTTTTAAAACTAGTTTTTCCCATTTTGCTAATTTGACAATTCTTGCATAGACTAACCTTAGGTTTCTTTATGTTGGGAATGCCTCTTACTTTCTTGAATTTACTTATTTTTACCAAGTTTTCAAAGTTTACATGACATAACCTCCTATGCCATAACCAACTTTCTTCAACTTGAGCAACAAAACATGAACATTCACCAATTTCAAGATAAAACAAGTTAACTTTTGTTTGACTGCCTTATCCAATTAGCTTTCCTTTGCCATCCAGCAGCCTTGCTTTTCCATGCATAAATTCCACTTTGAATCCGTTATTGAGTAGCTGTGCCACACTTAGAAAATTGTGCTTTAGTCCTTCTACCCAATATGCATTATCACATACAAGTTCCTTGATCAGTGAGATTCTTCCTTTTCCTCTTATACAACAAGGTTCATTGTTACCAAATCTTACACTGCCACCATCATAGTCTTCAAAGTGTTCAAGCTTAGTTTTATCACTAGTCATGTGATGAGAACAACCACTATCTATAATCCATGTATCATTTTTGCTCACATGAGAAATGAGTGCCATTTCTTCATCATTATTAGATTCATCCTTTACAACTATGTAAACAATTTCATCTTCTTCTTCATCATCAAAATCATTAGAATCTTTAGCCATGAAACATGTTTTCTTACCTTTATCCTTGAATGATTTGAAGTTTTTCTTGCCATTGCACTTGTGACCTTTCTTCTCATCCATGTTCTACTTATTTGGACACCTATCAACAATATGTCCAATTTCTTCACAAGAAAAACAGATTAGAGAAACCTTACCTTTGTATTTTCCTTTGCCTCTTGAATATTTCTTTGCTAGCAGAGCTTCAACCACCTCAAGCTCACTATCTAAACTTTGTTCTGATTCTTCATCACTATCTGATTGGGGGTCCTTTAACTTTTTGCCTTTTTCTTTGAGTGAAAGCTTGGCTTCAAATGCTGATTCAATGTTCTTGGCAGCTGGAACATAATTATCATAGTTGTCTAGCTCAAATGCAGTCAATCTTCCAACTATGGCTTCTAAATTTATCTTATGATTTGCTTCACATCTTCTTTCTTGAGTTGTAGAGACTTTGGTTACATAAACAGGAAGTAGAGTTCTAAGAACTTTACTTATAACTATCTCCTCCTTGATATCTCCTCCAGATGCTTTGATTGCACTAACACATGCTTTAACTCTTTCAACATATTTTGCAATGTTTTTGTCCTCTCTCATCCTCATTTGATCAAATTGTCCTCTTAAACTTTCTGCTTTGGCTCTTGTTACATTATCATCTCCTCCATAGATCTCTTTCAGCTTGTTCCACATTTCAAAGGTGATTTTGCAATCCTTGATGTCATCAAATTCTTCATAACTCAGAGCAGATGCTATATCTATCATCATGTTGTTGTGAGTCTTCTTTTCAGCAATATCATTGATAGATAATGTACCAACAGGTTCTGCATATTTTTCATCAAGGTACTTCAGTCCTATATCACTAATGGAAGCTAGATGAAGTCTCATCAACCCTTGCCATGCTGAGAAGTTGTCCCTATTAAGTTTTGGAATTTCCCTCTTATAAGAAATCCTGACCTTTGGCTTAGATCCTTGAAATCTTTTCCTACAAGCACCAAAAGCTCTGATACCAATTGTTGGAATTATAGATGGAGTAACTGAGAGGGGGGTGAATCAGTTACCACAAAAACAAATCCATAGATCCCTTTGATGTCTTAAACAACTAGTTACTGCTGATACTCGGTAAATACTGTAATCTAATTATTTTTAGTCACAAACAAATTCCAACTCCTTCTACAATCATTTTCATTTTTTTTGTAGTTTCCTTTTGCTAGAATTGGATACAATAATAGTGATTTTTAGTACTATTTACTATTGTGCCCACTACAATTGCACAAATCATTGGTGGTGATAAGAGTGAGAATTGAACCTAGCACCATGCAAAATTCAAAGAAGATGACACTTTGTGGCATATTTTCTTGGTGGGTATGATTTCTCAATTCATTGAAAGTAAGATGAAAATCTTTTGATTTGGCTCATGTTACTTTGGGAGACACAAGAGTGAAGGTGGGAATTTTTTTGACATAATATAGAAAGTTATTTTGAATGTGACAATCCTTCTTACCAAGGGGTGGGGATGGAAAATAGTTAAGAGTAGGGTTGTTGATAGTAATACTTTGACTCTTCTCTTCATGGAGGATTTGATCGTGTACAACTAGCAATGATAATTTGAAATGTAGTAGCATTAAAAAAAAAATTCAAATAGGAAGAAAGGATAAATTTCAAGGAGGGCTTAGAGAATAGGCAAGTCATGAGGCTTTATAGGAAAAAATGGTTTAGGGCTCCCTACCTTGTAAGACACTCTAAAGAAAACAATATGGAATATATAGAATTGTAAGGTTTGAGACTAGAAACTAGGGTGCGGCTTTAACCTAAATTCATTGTCATAAAAATAATTTTATATTAATATAATAATCTCATATGCATCAGAAAATATTATGCAAGACATGCAACATCTAGTCCCAAAGAATTGGACCTCAAATTCTAAACAAAAAACAAATTCAAACCTTATTGACTCATTCATGTTAGACATGGATGTTGTATGTAGTGCACATTTATGTTGACTTTTGTGCATCCTATGATGTTGTAGTTAAGTATATTCATTATTCATTTTAAAATCAATTTTGATCACAAGATAAGAATTTATACAAGAGTATCACAACAAATTTGTAGAACACCCAAATTGTGTTGATAGTTATATATTAAAACAATCCACCTAAGAACATAATTGAAGTGAACATTTCCATTGCTTAACAAGTTTCTAAATAATATTCCAAAATATCATTATACTTTAAATACAAATAAAATAAATTGACTTCTAAATCTACAATGATTAATCAATTTTGTCAATTCACTTCTATGAATACAAATTCAGTAATATGCACTAACTTATTTTTATACCAACATAGATCAATTCTACAAACATGAGTCTAAACCACAACAAAACAAAACTATCTATTCATTATAATATATTTGTTTGATCAACGTATAATAATTAATAAAATCTCCAAAGTCATAACAAACTTTCACCACCAAAAACAAACTAGCTACCTTATTTATTAATTTCAATTTCAAATATAATATTAATATCGATCTTTCATACTTGTGACTTTAGAATATCTTCTATATCTATTGCAATAGTTGGAGAAAAAAAACAAGTGGAGTCTAGTAAATTATAATAGTGCAAATTGACTAGAGAAAGTCCAATAATAATGAGACGGTGCCTTATATATTTTCTATGCTTGCAGCAAAAGAGTGGCACAATGAACTCATTTTGTCTACGATTTTGCTGCAAAAATAAATTTTTGGTGATATTGTGGTGATTTTTGCTGGAAAAATAAAAGAGAGTTGTATATTAATAAAGAACAATGGAGTTTGTCATGAACTCCATTGCAAATTGCCTATATGAGACACCCATGAAAAACTATTTTTTACTGTAAATTTGATTGCAAATGAGCAGTGACGCTCAAAGGATGGCCACGTCCAATTTAATATTTAAATTCAATGTAATTAGAAACAACCCACATAGTCGAGACCTTAATGGAATAGCGTTTAATTTAGTAAAACAAATTGCATTGGTTATAATGTCTTGGCAGATAAATAACTAATTGCAGGGTTGTTTCCCTCGATTTGCTAGTTAAGGCAATTTCTCGGTTAAGCTGTGTCTTTATCTAAAAAATTATTGAAAAAATATTTGTAGAGGTAAGATTGGATGTGGGTCTTGACAATAAGATTTTATAACAATTCATACACCTGTAAATGTTAATAATTTATATCAAAAAGTTCACAATGTAGTTCTTAGTAGAAATTGTCTAGAAGGAAAAATATTTTTCAGCCAAAATTGAAGATCTAAGTTATTTTCTGACAGATTTGGGCTTGGTGATTAAGCAGATGGTTTAAACATCACACATTAAGTCTTAATTGCTAGGCTAAAAGTGTTAAATAGTCAAAGTTGACTTATTCTTTCCTTAAAAACCCTACTAAGTTACAAATGTTTTTTGGAAAAGACAATGAAAAAAATGAATCTCCTTGTAGATGGCTTAAACATCACAGACTAAGGCTTGATTCCTAGGCTAAAAGTGTTAAATAGTCAAAGTTGACTTGTTTTTCCAAACTTAATGTCTCCCCATAGGTCGCTCCATGGATCACCACAAAGCTTCACCTATACTAGACTTCTGTGCACTCAACTTTATAACACAAGCCCATTAGATACTCCTCATCTCGAGACCATGTATCACCTACTCCCCACATGTGTGCACCCAGCTTTTCCACATAGGGCCATAGCCTTAGAGTTTCATCTTGTGAATCAACAACCCCTTACATCCTCCCCCACTCTAAAACAAGTGATGTCCTTGACACTAGAAACCACTACCACAACTTGTTGAAGGGATCTATAGATGCCTCTGTGTAGAAAACACTGACTGTCATCAACACCTTTACATACCTTTGCACCTTTTTTGTTTCCACAACATACTTGATGTTGTAAGCATCCCAAATATTGATCGACTTGCATGATTCCACTCCATGCCTCACTTCAATTGAGTTGGCCATTTCAAATGACACCCTGAGTATTGTACCCAAATGCTTCATCTCCACTCAACCACCTTTTGTCATCCATGGACAACATCCCAAATTCTATCTTCCACCTTGAACTGCCCAAGGAACGATTCCTGACATCCACTAAAAGACAGGCTTGCCACATCCTTGATGTACAAGCCCCCAAATTGCTTTCCCAAGTTCTACCATCCAACATTCCACCTCCTTGACTTCCTATTGTGCCACTTCATATGCATGTTAAAGAAACCTTTGGCATGCCCTACACCTAACTCACTTCCAACACTACAACCCAAAATGACCTCCAATAGTCATCTATCGATTCACCTCCACAACATTGTACAACCCCTAGTACTTACATGAACCTTCCTCAAATTATGCACCTGACACAATCTTACACAAAATTGCACCCAACAACTCCCAATTCCACTTTCCCAAGTCATCATGTTCAACCTTGGCAGTAAACCTTTTGTCGTGCCACTCTACTTGATTGCTGACCAACCAACCATCTAACATGCCCTGTATCCAACTTGTCCTCAACACCTCAACCCAGAATGCACCCAACTTCTACTTGCCAATACACCTTCAAAACCTTGTGATTTCTAAGTACTTGCTACTTGTGCTTGGATCCAACTCACACATGTACAATTTGAAACCCTACACTTGTCTGCACTCATTTGGCATCCCAAAATTTACACCTTGAATGATGTACTACACATCAACCTAGACCACACAATACCACATTGCCCAAACTCATTGATTTGTGACACTGCCACCTAGCATGCTCATGTAGCTTCCAAGTCAACCTACAACACCATCAGCACATACTCCTCACTTTTCCACCCTGAAAATCCTACACCACACCATTCCACATGGCCCCAATATTTTCAGCTTGGATCAATTCCTTGACAAGATCCTACACTATATTGTTTTAAGAAAAACCTTTGTTACTCGTTAGGCCCACTCCATACTCTGGACCCTAATACTTATTGCACCTTACAACCCATTTTCCAATTTGCTCCATGCAACCCCTCAATTTTGCCTCAGATGCACACCATCTTACTCCACACTGAGATTGACCAACAAGCCACCCTACAACCCAACTTCTTTACTCCTTAGAGTTGTGCCAAACAACTCCTATGCCTCACTTCTCCTAACAACCCATCCACACACTAGTCTTAAATGTACCTAACACTTCCATCTTCACTTAAGTTACATTCTAACGAACCCACAACACCTTGTTGCACTACGTCCATCACTCCACAATGGTTTTGTGACACCATGCCACATCTCAAATTCCATAGCCAAGTTTTACTAATGAAACCACTTCCAGCAATATGGATATCAATTCTCCACAAGCCACACATCATTTTGACAATCTCCTTTATATCCTTGATGCCAACTCAAAGATTTGGTGGTATAACCCAAAGCCAATCCACCAAAGATCTTGCTCCAATGTCAACTCCCCATGAGTTAAAAAAACCCAAAAGCCACACTTTGTTTGGATCATGCTCTGATACCAATTGTCATGGGAATGGATTTAGCTTATACCCAAGATGAGCCTTCTCCCCTAAAATCTCCAACCATGCACGGCACTAGCAATCACTACTTTTGACTCCCCATGTGGTTCAACCATTTTCATTCACCTAGACTACGCCTTACCCCCAATCTTCATCAAGTGTCGAGTAAGTGCACCAAGTTGTGATGCCAAAAAGGTGACACATTTTATTTTATTTTCAATTTTCAATAGCACGCACACGCTATGGCTTGGGTAACCCAAGCCATAGCGCATACACGCTATAGTGCACATTTGTAAAAAGCCAAAATATTATAAATGGGCTACATACCCCTAGCCCATTCATTTCTTTCCTATTTTCCAGTCTGCCCTCCTCACAATGCATACACGGATTGAGAGAATACGACATTTTTGCCACCTGCCTTGCTAATATGCCTCGTCACCGTCAAAGTTCGAGATCACAAACACACCATATGTTATCTAACTTTCTTTTTACATTTTTTGATATGTTTTTTATATTATTTTGTAGGTTTTTAAAAAAATTTAAATTTTTTATTTATTTATTTAGATTTCAATTGATTTCTTATCAAGAAATGTCAATAATGAACCAACAAACACCCAAGAAGGTCAAAACCAAAAGCCTCAACAAGATCAAAACAAACACCCTAAAGAAGATCAAAACCAAAACCCTCCACAAGAAGAACAACAAATTCCACAACCTAAACCAATTGTCCTCCTGGCACACAAGAAAATATAATAAATGAAATAGAAAGAAGCAAAACTAAATAAGAAGGACACATTGGTCATTTGAAACAATGTGGACAAACCAATCCAATGAGAGCTCAATTGGCATTGTTCCTCGAATCCATTAAGACCCACATAGCTTCTGTTAGTGGTTAGTTAGATGTTTGGTAGGTTAAGAGGGATGAACAAAAAAGATATTATGCAAATGAATTATCATATCAAGACATTAAAAAAAAAGATATACCAAAAGGTAGAATATGTGCATTATTTAAAAAACTTGGTGAACAAGATACTGTTAGAGAGGGTACTAAACGGTTCCCCATCCATTGGTGCATACACAATGCTATTAGAAATAATTTTTGGGATAGATGGTGGATGGTTTTTGATGCCCCTCCTTGCAATAATCATGAGGTCCCCATGTATTTCTTAAAAAAATTGTATAGTGAGTTTTTCCTTGGGAAGATCCCCAATTATTTTGATATATTAGACTCTCAAGGTAGAGGTGGGGGGTCATCATTTGAGAGGTTGGGGGAACGTCGTGACCCTAATGTAGTTAGGGCACTTGTGGTCAAGCCACAAGGTGAGCATGTGACTATTCCTTCAGTTGTGAAGGAACATGTAGAGGCTAGCGCTCTAGGGACTATTAGAGCTTTGACACAGACCCTCATTCATTGCACAAGTCCATTAGTTGAGGAGGAGCCTTTTGCACATCACGGTCACATGTGCACATCATGCAGATCCTTATGCACATTTGACAGTCATACTGAAGATGGTGTGGATGATGGGCTAGTGACTATTCAGTTCTTGAATGGGACATTTGGCATTGACACACAGGTAAATTACAATTATAATAAACTAATTTGATCACATTTCATATGTATAGTGAATGACTAACTAATTAGCATGTATTGACATTTTTCAAAATTCAGGGTCAGAGTGTTGGCGGCCCTAGTAGCGATCCCCTAGCCCCATTTTTTCATCTCCTCGACGAGTCCAAAGGTATGTATCAATTTAATCATTTAAATGAGTACATATATTTATTGAGTAATCATATGAAGGATTGACAAAAAAATTTATGCATGTGCATCAGTTCTCTACAGGACCGTCAACATTCACTACAGACTTCAAACCTAGACGCGACACAAGCTTCGTAGAAGTACATTTGTTTCATGTTAATTTAATTCATTTGATTATATTTGTTTTTATGTTTCATGTTACATTTAACGTGTATTGTATGACATGCAGCTCTTGACATTGGAGACTCCTCATCTCCGACAGTCCATCAATCATGGAGTGGCTATAGCTATGGCTAGTTCACAACCATTGACTGAGGTATGAAATAATTTTTTTGGTTTTAGTTGTTGTTTATAATAGTTAGTATTGAAATTTCTAATTTTATTTATAAGTGATTATATTGATTCAATTGTTGTAGGGTCTTGTCACACTTGATCGTCCACGAGCCTTCGAGGTGGACTTGCAGAGCGACTATATGATGGCAATAAGAAAATAATTAATTTTGTGTGTACATATATTTGATTTGAATGTATAATAATTATTGATTCATGTCTACTTTGTTTGTATCAACTTGAGTTAGATAAGAGCCTCTATAAGAGGACAAGCGACTGTGTGAGGAAGACCCCATCATCGCCACCATCTCCCTCCACATGACGACTGAAGACCTCTAGAGATTTGTTTCCTTCCCCTCATGGGAAAGAGAAGATATAGTTGATAGAAATGTACATGTATAGGCATCAACAGACATATATGTTGGATTTTATGTCAGTGGACATATTTGATATATATTTGATGTATATTAGACATTTTATATTTGATGTATGACATTTATTTGATGCATGATGTTATTAGACTTATGAAATTATTGGTTAATATATGATATGTTGTTCATGTATGACATTAAATTAGATATGTTCGTGTATGACATTAAATTCAATACCTAATCAATTCGAAACTTTGATAGAATATTGATTAACAATAAAGTTTATCACTGTTTAAGCATAAGTTTATCATTTCCAATATGTCATCGTCATATGATTTATGATCTCGTTCATGTTTAAAGTTTTCCTTCTCTGTCATTTGTTTATCAAGCTTAATTCAATATCTAATTAGTTTGAATTTTTTATACAATATTGATTAGCAATAAACTTTATCAGTGTTAAAGCCAAAAAATTATCATTTGCAATTTATGTCATTGTCATATTGATTTATGATCTTCTTGTTCATGTTTAAAGCCTGCCTTCTATGTTATGCATCTAAACATTTATCATAAATTATTATTACAAACATATAAAAAATATGAAACTGAAAACAATACATTACATTAATTCCAAGGTTTAGTTATGATGTAGAGCCTAATAGGATTCTCAAGGTTTAGTTATGATGTAGAGCCTAATAGGATTCTCAAGGTTTCATTAATTCCATATGTTAGATCTGCCATCATGGAATACCAATTGTAATGGGCACTCACATGTATTCCAATGCATGTATTTCCTTATATGCACAATTGGTCAATGTTTTACCTTATAGAAGATAGAATTTTATAGGTAGAATGATGTAGAGGTTAGGGTATAATAAGTACAATGCTAATATCAATCCAACAAGATAGATTATACACCAAAACTTCTACACCTTGACACAAAAATAGCACTAAGGGACTAGAAAGGGTCCTATAGGAACTAGAATTGCATCGATACCTCTCACGAGCTCTAAGATATGCCTCGTCAAAGATTGCAGCCCTATGGCATTTAGTGACCCTTACAGACGTTCTGATTCTGCATGCCTGAGAACATTCGAGCACTAAATAGGATGGGATGAGGTTGGGGATCGGGTTTGAGTTAGTGATGATATGAAGGCTCTAAATGGTATTCATGCTTCTTGTTGTTGTTTGGTGTAGGGGCACAAAGTGGACACATGAAACTACAAGGTATACCAGGACCTATGATGCAGAGCCCTCCATTTTCACGTTAAGTAGGCTAAATCAACTCGAGGATTCAACAAGAAACTTAGAATCAACTCAAGGAATCAGTCCTACTCAAAGGTCAAATGGAGTTCTTTGACTTTGTAAATCACTTTCACAACCATACCAATCAAGTTCACCTTCCCACTTCCTTATTCCAATCTCTCACTTCACCAACTCCATCCTAGGCCACCTAGTGTACCTAGTGCCTCCAACACACCAAAACTCAATTCTGACCTCAAACCTTGATTCTAAAAGCTTAGACCATCTTAACATAATACATTTTTTGTGTTCCAACTCCCCATTCATTCCTATCAACCCATCATTCACCATTCTTCAACTATGGCTTTCTAGGCCTGTCTAGTAGCCTGCCAACACCGAAATCAGCATTTCATTCCCAAGATTCTCAAACAACCTATGAATGTTTTCACACTTTTGAATACCCTTTTTAGATATATTAAATTCATATCAATCTTATTTTCTAACCTTTAGATTGGTGAAGACTTCCTTCACAACCTACCCTTCAATTAGGCCTAATTAGCCCTTGCTCAAAGAAGGAAATTATATATCCCTTTATTTCCATGAATCCAAAATCAAAAAAATCTTAAGGCCCATTTGGCAATGAGAATACAAGCGAAATAGGCATATGTAAATTCTTAAAATTTTGAATTCTTTGTTTGGATGCACCAAATTAGAATTGGAATACGAAGTAAAATAGAATTATGTATTCCAATTTTGGCCCAAAAAATGAAGTTTTGCAATTCCACCCAAATAGGTGTTATTGGAATACGTTTTCCTATTCCACTTTTATTTATTTTAGAAAACATAAATTTTGGGGTCCACAAATTCCCCATCAAATATTGGCTGAACCAAATAGAGAACAAGAATACATAGCCCCATTTTCTATTCTAGAATAAGTATTCCAGAATAGCTATTCCTATTCCCCTATTCCTATTGCCACAGCCAAATGGGCCCTTAAGAAATGTATTAAATACAAGGATTTTCAAGTTTGTTTAAGCATCCATGCATATCTATGCACACTTCCAGCAAACCCTCATTTCTTGGGCTAGAAATCAAGGGTTTTAGAAAATTCTTGGTGTAGAGCACCTAATCTTCTTTATTTTCTTGATGTAATAAGGTCTAGGGATAGATCTAATGATCTCCCTATGACCATCCACCTTTGTAATGGACACAAGACCCCATGGTACAACTATAAGCCTTAGGCATCAATTGGTCCAATAAGTGGATTTTTGGTTATTTCTATGTTTTCTAGGCATGTCTAGGTGTTTAGAACATTATGTTAGAAATGCTTTGGAATAACTGAGAGGGGGAGGGGGGGTGGTGAATCAGTTATTCAAGGTCCAAGTGTCCTATTCTAACTTTTCACTAAGTGTAGTGAGCCCATTCAACCATTCATTCATCCAAGATTTAACTTTTCTAACCAGCAAGTTACTGTAAATCAACATGCAAATATAACACATAAGAAATCAACACATAACATAGTGATTTACGTGGAAACCCAATTTGGGAAAATAACCAATAACATGCTACTCAATTCTCACTCTTCTGAAGTGATGCCCTGTGAAAGGCCTACCGTGTTAAAGGCTTACAACACACTGTCAAATGTGACCTTGTTAGAAGATTTAACCACCCTATTAGAAGTGGGTTTAGTTAGAGGACTTTAGAACATTCACTTGGAATGCCACCTTGTTAAAGGATTTACAAATGGCTATTAAACCAACCTAAGTCCATAGGATTTTTAGATCTAATACAATTGCTAGAGAGTATTAGAAAATCTTTGACCTGACTACAACATACAACTTATCTTGCAGATCTCAGATCACTTCTCAGATCATACTATTGCCTGGCCTTCAATCATTGCAACTCTAGCAGCTTGCCCTCCTTTCAAGCTTAGTCTCCTTGAGTCTCCGTGCTCAATGAACCAGTGCAATCATCTCTTCATGACCACTTGTAGAAGTAGAGCCTCTGTGTTCTTCCTTCTCCTAGATGCCTTCTCCCTGACACCCTTCTAACCACTTTGTAGTTTGGCTCTTTAGCAGCAACAGTATCAACAGCTCTATGCTTCTAGGTCTATGACTCCTTTAATAGAAGTCTTGGAGTTCTTTTCCTATTCGATTCTCCCATTCTTTAATTTCAATTTGTATGGATTAGGTAGGATTCATTATATCTAACCCATATTATGTTTCCTCTAGAAACTTCTTGAATAATCCTCTTGAATTCGCCCAAAAATGGTTTACATAGAATTTTGTGCCACCAGCTCATCATCCTTATCTTCCAAATCATTCACAAAATTCAAGGTAACCACTTTGTCAGCCAAGATTTGGCAAATTTTTGTCATTTGAAATAATGTAGTAGCTCTGCACTATTGAAATACTAGTGCTCGACACATACTATGTTACTCAGCATCAACTGTGTTTTTCCTAATGCTCAGCACTTGAAAATCACATGGCACCAACTAGGATTTTCTGATGCTTGGTACCTGATCTTCACTCGGCACCTGAAGATCACTCGACACTCACTAGAATTTACTGTTACTCGGCTCCAACTGAGAATTTTCTCGGCTTCAACTAACTTGTTTGGCACCCACTAATGGTCTTAGTTAAAGCTTTGTAGTCAACCTTGTTACAATTTCTTCCTCCAATATTTCTAAGTGTGACCAACCTCTATATCTTTAAATATGTTATCAATACATCATTTAACCATTGTCTTAACTGATCCTTGCACTTCATTAAAACATCATAACTCAACCTTTCCCTTAGGTACTCTTGTTATATCTTGTTGATCAAATCCCCTTCATCAATCAACTAAGTGATAGTACTTAGATCTTATAAGTAAATGTCATTCCTACAAATAGCAGGTTTGACATTAATGACAAAACAATGATTGAAAACATTCTTTTAACAACAAACTTCCTTCTTTACAACAATCTCCCTCTTTGATCTTGAACAATGAGCTTTTCAATCGGATTTCCAACACATTAATAAGGTCCCTAGGAGTTTGTAGAGTCCATTTGCAAACATATTTGCAATAAAATTTGTCTTAGTGCAAAAATTGCAAATTGCAAAAAAGTTGCTTAGCGACTTTTGCAATTTTCTTGACAACTTTTCAAAATACAACTTCCAATGGCTAAAACTAACCAAGGGTTGGTTAAATCCATTGTAAATAGCCTATATAGGCTTTGAGCATTCGAAGAGGGAGATATATAGAGGTTTCAGTTGTATTTTCTTTCAAGAATCAATAAAATTCCTGTTGTTCTAGCACTTTTCTCTGATTTCTCACATGTTGTATGAAATCCACTAATTAGGGGATGAATCTTCTGCACTAAAAAGTTGGAGTTACCTATTTAGAAGGTTTTAGCTTTAATTTGAAGAATTTATCATTTGTTTAGCAAAAGTTATCAAATTTTGTTCCTTGTTGGTCTGTGAAACCCTTGTTTTGAGGGTTTGGACAATAAAATGCCCCTAACTTGAGATTCCACCAGTGGATTTCTCTCTTCTCTGGTATGGAGCAAGTTAGGGTTGTATATTATCTGATTTTTGTAGTTTTGGAGTAGGAGGAAAAGTTGGTGAATTTTGGAAGGAAGCCCTAGGTCAAATATCTACATGTATTTGACTTTGTTTTGGAGAGATTAGAGTGGATAGAATGATGGAAAGAGTTTGAGGACTTAGTGTCAAAACAAAGTGCCCTTGTTTGAGCCTGAAGAACAGCTTGGAAGTGGAGATTTGATTTCATGCACCCATTCTTGACCATTTTCCTTGAAAACCAAGCCTAAAGTGGCTAATTAGGCTTGAGTACTTGGTACTAGTTGGGATATGCTAGAGTAGAGTTGGTCTTTGAAACTTTGGAGTTTGTTAGAGCTTGGAAAAGGGTACTTGAATCAACATTTTATTCCCTAGGTCCTTTGATGAGTTTTAGAGTTATTGGTAAACTGTTACGTCTACAATTGCAAGTTGAGTTGTGGGTTGTTGGGAGTACAACCAGTGGTTGGTTTGCCTTATTTGGTTTGAGACTAAGTTGTCCCAAGCCCTTGCTGGTGGTGGAAAAGCCTAGAACAACAAAATCCTCATTTTGCCCATTTCAAAGGAGGTTGTCATATTTGCTTGAGTTGGGTGCATATTGTTTTGAGTCTTACTTGTGGAAGGTGAGTCTAGAAACCCTTTTCAGTGGTTTTTAGGAGGAGTATGCACTTGAGGAAGTAGACCAAATCTTTTGTTCAATCTTTGTGAGCACATTGAAGGTTGTGTAGGGGTTGGGCTTGATTCCCGCTTCCATTGTGTCATCTCTGCATCAAATTACCCTATCAAACCTCACTTATGAGGCAGACGTGGAAAGGGAATATGGTGGATCCAAGGTCCAAATACAAACTCAATCAAATGCACAATTGAATCTAGTGACCAAAAGTACCTTCAATAAGTGAAACGGTAAATTATTCACCAACAAGTCTTATGATGTGATCCAGTAGCCCTAAAATATTCAATCCAAGGTACTTGAACAGATTTCATACTTTCTTCAATGGTTTAGACACCAAAACTTCAATATTCCTCAAACTAGGCTTAATAGCATGCCTTGTAGCCCTACAACATCACTCACAAGGATTTTTCTTCAACTTTTTCCAAAACACTAGGAAAATAAATTATATATTTGAGTACCCTTTATGGATTAATTTAACATACCAAAAGGATAGGGTAGGTTTCTTTCGAAGGTATACGATTGTTTTCACTGTTTCTCAAATTTTTAAGGCTTAATTCTTATGCATTTACAAAGGAAGTGCTAACCATTCAAACTCCCAGGCTCCAAATCTTTTCACAGTGTCATTAATAGGTTCAAATCAAAGTAATATGAAGTCAATTTGACTCCAAGAGGTTTCTAGGTACCAAAGCCCCAAATTGTGCCCTTGAAACCCTTAAATTTAGGGCTTCCTCAATGTGATGCTTCCCAAAGTTTCCTGCAACAAATAAAAGTCAAAAAACCTTGTATTCAACATGCCTATACACATTCCATCATAAAATAGTGCCCTTGTTTGGCCAAAACTCCCTAACCTTCAGCCTATCCTCCAAATTCACTTAGTTTCTTAGTCCTCTTTATGGTGATCACCACATAAATTAATCAAACTTGCATTTCAAAGATTAGTAAGATAATATAAATATTAAATTGATATTATTTATGTTAATAAGATGCCATTCTATGAGAATCAGAGTGCTACATCCATAGAATGACATTCATAGTTTGAAATCTACACAAAATTGTATTAAAATCAGATTTTCCAAAGACTGAACAGTACCAAAATGATTAACAGTGACTGTAGTAGGGTTTTAGAACATGAAAGAATTCAAAGATATCAAATATGAATGATCAAAAAATTGTACAAGGCAATCCAATCAATAAGAACTTTGAATCATACCAAAAAAACCCTTTAACTTTGCAAGAAATCAGATTTTTTATTCAATTTGTTGTAGCAGTCCGTACCATGGATTCTCTTCCCATAAAATGGATTTGTGAAACATTTAATAAAATCCTATCAACTATCCCAACTGATCCAAATTGGTTGGATGGTTTAATTTTTCTTAAAACAATAAAGAAACTAATTCCCTCCTAAATTTCCATGACCGTTATAATTTGAAAATTCAAATTTATAACTTTGTAACTTTTAAATTTTTGAAATTACTAAGTGATGAAACTTTACCTTGGAAATCATTTAAATGGACTTATTAACCTGTTAAAAAGACTAGTTTATCCTATTTGAAACTTTTAACACTTAATTCTATCATAGACTCCAATTTTAGTCCTAAGGCTTGTTAGGCCATTTTGTACTTATTGCAAAGTTATTATGTAAATTAACCTTATAGGTCATTATAGGCTCCAAAATACTCCAATTGATGTATTTGGACATCTTCATGTTCACTGATGCCTTTTTGATCTTCAAAGGTTTATTGAACTCCTTATGTGCTCTAGGTGCCTCTACACCAACTTGTGCCATTTTGGCCTAAGTTTGCCCATTCTTGGCAATGTATTACAAATTTGACAATTTCATACTTCCCTTTCATGCTATAGGTTACTGATTAAACATAATATTTATATCTTTTATTGTAATAGGCATTATCCAACGTTATTTATGTTTAATCTTTGTAACATGTACAAATGAGATAACATTTCTATAATCGAGAGTATGTTAAGTATGCAAAGGAAATATATTGTATGTAAATTTTGAAAGTTGCATAGCAACTTTTTGTTGCTTTAACATTTCTTATTCAAAATAACATCCTAAGGACCCTAGGACCTAAATTATCCTTATTTAAGGTATTTCTACCAATTTCCCTAGATACTAAATGCCCTATAGGTCTTAAGGACTCAAGGTTTATACAAACACCAATGAGTCTCAAGCCTTTACAAATGGGTCGATATCAACTTGAAACTAGTCCTAGCATTCTAAAACATTATAACCTCCATCTGAGAAGTTTCCAATACCTATGTATGTTCTTCATATATTTTTGAAGTGAAGCCCGACTTCCAAAGTCTACTAATCAGTGCGTGCACGTGATCTCCATGCATTCTGCATTTTCAAGAAAAATAAGTCAAATGCATACTCAAGTTTAGTTTAAAACCAAAAATGGTATTTTGAAGTTTACATACCAAAGGTTCATCATTTGAACTCCTTGCACCTGTATCTGATGATATCCCTATTTGGTCCTAATCTCTTATAGTTTTCACCTCCTTAGCTCCCTTAGACTTTCTTCCACTTCCATTTGTAGGTGTGTTCGCACATGCAACTTGTTTACTCTTTTTGCTTTGTCCTCCTTCAGTTACAAACAAATATTACAATCACATTAAATGTTGGAACAAAATCAACAAATACAGTAAAAGTTATTAACATAGGAACCATTTTATGGAAGAGTAAATTGATTGTCTATATACTTTTAATTCTTGTCAAATCCATCAATAAAAATTTTATATCCTAAAATATCAAAAGTTCCATTTGTTTTTAGTAGACCTAAATAGTCTTTTGGTTCTCTAACCTTATACATCAGCTAATCGACATTATCCTTAGAGAGAACTATATTTGTAACTACCCCATTATCATTAGATCGAGACCTGTTTTCCTTCTTACTTTTTTATGATTGTGATCCTCTACAATCTCAAGCATAAGATGATTAACACACAATGGTACTTGAACAAAAAGAACTAATAAACATTGAGGATGTGAATTGATAATATCATTTCACACATGATTTTGGCGTCTCACCCTTTATCATTGGTGCTTCAACTTTATTAACCCTCTTCTTTGGTGAACTGCAAATGAAGAATTAGTATAGTAAAAAATCTAAGATAAGATTAATCCACTAAAACTAGAGAATGAAAAAAATTTAATATGGCTTGTTATTAAGAATTATCTATTTGTACAAATCCTTGCTTTTTGAGTTGTATGATAACCCTTGCTTGATGAGTATTGGAAACTTCTCCCATTGTATCCTTGCTTTTGCCAGTTTGAAGTTTTTGGTTACATGCACACAATCATGACTTTACATCACAATGCATTCACATTCTAACAATTTTCATGTTCTTTCATTACATTTTGATCTAAACAACAAATTTTAAACTTTCACTTATTCAAACAACTAATCTAAAAATGGGTCCTATTAAAGGATCTAATATAAATTCAAATAATGTATCTAGATTCTAAACAAATCAAAACATAAAATCTATGATTTAAACTTATCTCATCACTTACACATAATAACAATACCCCCCTTGTGATGTGGACAGTCTTGGGGGAGAGGTTGCAACATTGTATTTGGGTCCAATTGTTCACTCTTTCTCTCTCAACCTCTCTCCCTATTCAATCTAATGAGCCAACTGGATTTGCTCTACATTTTAATGTCTCAAGTATTGCCTCATGGTTTGACTCGTGAAATTTCCAAAGAATCTTATTATGTGGTTTTCCACCATATTTTATCAAGTGGACATTTGATGTGACAACAAGGTTTGAATAATGAAGAATCTTCCTCTCTATTTGCCAATCCTCGAATAACCACAGGTTAGGGTTCATAGAATATCATCTAAGCCATGTGTTGGTTACAACCACCGCACCGATAGGGGTACTCTAAACCTTCACCATCTACAACCGAGTGATCCAATTTTTGTTTGGCTTGGACACAATGACACAAATAATAATATATCCCTTCTTCATTGTCTTCAGGTGCAATAACAACAAAAACATGGCCTACAATGACAAATGCACAAAATGCGATCATTAATTTAGAAAATACTTAGATAAAAATTATAAAGTTACATATTGAAATTATAAATATATATAAATATATATTACTAAGTTGCACTAGATTAGACAAGCGGTCAAAGTCAATAGACGAATCCATCTCTACCATTTCTAGTGCTTGTGGGGGATGATAGGTGTCAATTGGGTCCAAAACTCGTATATCCCATTTGTCCACCCATTCAGTTGACTCATAGTCATCTCAATTTTTCTCTGCTCATTATGGACAATAGCATGCCATTTTTCATGTGTGGATACTCCATGAACCTACATCAAAGCTTATAAAAGAGTGCAACTCACTGGATCTTGTTAGTGTGCAACAATCTTGATATGGTGCAATGTTAGTATTATCTATCAACCAAAAAAATCTATGAACCATAGACTCACCTTCCTTACCTGCACCCATTGTAGCGTTACACCACTGAACGATGGATTTTACATCTATCAATATTGCTCCATCTTTGTACTTTAGTTCTTCATGAGCTAAAGCTCTTTTGATGCATACACCTACACCATTATGCTCTCCCTTTCCATGACTAGCCTCTGTCAAATTTCACATATATTGAATTCTACACAACCTGTGCATTCTGCTCAACCAATAGAACATCTGTGCATTCTTGAATTGAGATGCACAATTGTCTGACCAAATAATGTGTTGACGATATGTTATAACCCTATTAGCCAAATCTCCATAAAATAGTTGAAAACAACCATGTACAAACTCTGTAGAATGTGATCGATCATCGCTGATGTAAAAATGGTACTCCCTCAAAATCTTCCTGTCATCCTCTGCACTAGTAGGTGAATGCATGAATATTATGTGAACAAATATGAAACCTGTTGAGAAGTATAATACTTTGCTTGCACCTCATTTTGTGGTTGTAGTGTGTAGTTCTCTATGAAATCTACAACTGAAACAATGGTATCCAGTGGAAATGTATCCTTGCACAACTTGAATTGCAAATCCAACCATCGAGCTCTATGTGTATGCCTTGTATACTTGTAAATAATCTTTTCACGAAAAATCTTCATAAACTCATACACTGAAATATTTTCAATGACTAAATCACATCTTTTACCATGTTTCCCATCTTTTAGAGAATATGTTAGTGTCTTAAATTTTTCGTAATCTACTATTTCATTTCTAATTGTATGTGTACTAACCATATGTTGACAAGTTGATAAAAGTTGCAAAGAACCACAAAATAAGCATGTACCATCCAAGCATGATGTCTTGTAAAATTGTTGGCCGTCCCCTATTTCATATAAAATGTTGGATATGAATTCTCTTGAAGATTTTGGTGGCTCATTCATGTCACAATCCTACAAAACAAACTCAGAATGCAAAAACACACATATATGCCTAAAAACATCAAAATGGTTAGTAAATTCAATATGTATCCTACAACAATAGATTTGTGTGTGTGATTTATCTTCACATAAAAAAGTTTATCCATCTCAAAAAATCTTTGACTTATTCAAATTTGAGGATACATACCAATAAATTTTGCAAAAAATTGTGTCTGAGTTGAGTCCAAAAAATGTTTAGCATGTGGGTCGCGATTTTCACTACCAATTCTCCTTCTTACAACATCTCTTTGATTAGGGGAAACACGTGTTATTTTTCCAAAAATCTTCAATCAATGATTTCAAAGCTTCACTAATTTCTTTATCCTTTTGCGGTAGTCTACAGCTAAATGTCCATAACTCATTTTTTGTTAGATCTTCCAATCTCTCATGCCTTAACATGGCTCTCCTTAGAGTACCTCTACCATTTTTTTATATTTTGCTTGTCTTTCTCATGAGTCGAGCTTTCTTCATTTGGTTACTTACTATTGTTGATGTAAGTACTCGTCTTGTGATATTACTATCTTTGGTGCGTGATTTAGAACCCACTTTGTCATAAGCACTCATTACATTTTTTGCAATGCTTTTTTCATTTGAATCGTCCATCGTTCTTAGCCCAAGAATCTTCATGATAGGCCTAAATTTCAAATTCTTCATCATTTCAACAAATAATTGGCATTGACCTATATATTTAATTTTTCAAAAAATAATCTCCACATAAGATTAACTTTTTTTTGACAAGTACGCTTGCTAATCTTGTCAGGCATTGGTTTCAAAATGTTAGTATCAATATCAATCAAATATTTTAGTCTTCTAAAATGAATTTTAGAAGGTATTATAATCTCTTCCATTCCCTCAACATTTTGAACATCAACATAAGGTTGAGTGTATTGTGTGCCTTGAACCAAATATGATGTGCCTTGGCAATAAGATGCAAAAGATGGAATATCACCTACTTGATGTGTTGATGTTGTGTCTTCAACATGACATGATGGAGTTTGTACATCATCGTATCTACAAATTAGTGTCTCTTCAACATGAGAGGATGATATGACTCCAACATTGGAAGATGGTGTAGCTTCATAATTCAATTGTCTTCTTGAGTGTAACAGTCTCATTCGCTCTCTTTGTCTTTCCAATTCTTCCTCTTTGTTTCTTTGTATTGGTGGTTCTTGATCCTCTTCGAAAGTCAATTCTTCATTATTGCCTTGCAATTTTTTTTTGTTCACGTAGTAGTTTCATTTTATCTCTTTTAATTGCCAAATCTCTCTCCCTATCTTCATTTGTTTGAGTTTTTGGTTTCTTCCTTGGCATGATGATGATTTCTACATGTCAAATTATTCAAACATCTGAATTACTTACAATGTGTAAATTACAAATCATTCAGATACATATAAAAATTATAATTATTTGAATGAATACATAATATATATCAAACAACTTGTCAAATTTCTAACCATTTCGAAATAAAATTTCATTCTAACATACAAATTTTAATGAATTCACTATATATTAAACAACATGTCAAATTATAATCAAATTTGTATCTATATATCAACAAACAATATTTAAAAAGGATTGCACTAACCTTTTCTATACAAAGAATATTCAGAAAGTCTTCAAATCATGTATCCAATGATTGAATTTGGTTTTTGCTAGCTTCAAAAAGTCTTCAAATAATGTTTGCTATGTTGAAACCCATGTTTTCTATCAGAAAAATAGAATGCACAATAGACCAAAAGTAGAGAATGGATGAAATGGAACCCAAACTTTCTTTTTGACCATTTTTGGGTGATTTTACCTAGTGTGTACGTACTATAAAGCACGTATGCACTATAAAGCAGTTATGCACTATGTCAAAAAACATCTCTCCCTATCCCACCATCCCCATCCCCTACTCTCTCTCTCTCCCCTTTCCCATCCCCTACTCTCTCTCTCTCACTCTCCCTCTCCTACTCCCTTTCCCATGACCTACTCTCTAGATTTGTCACATACACACTCCCATCCCCCCTCTCTCTCCCTCTCCCACTCCCTCTCTCACTACCTACTATCTCTCTTTCCCTCTCTACTTTCTCTCTCCTATCCCCTACTCCCACTCTCTCTCTCCCAATCCCCTACACTCTCTCACACACTCTCCCCATCCCCTACTCTCTCTCTCTCTCTCTCATCTCTCTCTCTCTCTCTCTCTCTCTCTCTCTCTCTCTCTCTCTCTCTCTCCCCTATCTCGTATGAGCTCTCTCTGCCACCCCCTACTCTCTCTCACACTCTCACACTCTCTCCCATCCCCTACTCTATCTTTCTTACACACATTACCATTCCCCCCCTCTCTCTCTCCCACTCCCTCTCCCATCCCCTACTCTGTCTCTCTTACACACACTCTCATTCCCCCTCTCTCTCCCTCCCACTCCCTCTCCCACTGCCTATTATCTCTCTCTCACTCTATCCTTATCTAGTCTCTCTCTCTCGCATCCCCTACTCTCACTCTCTCTGCCACCCCTACTCTCTCAAACTCTCACACTCTCTCCCATCCCCTACTCTCTCTCTCTTACACACACTCCCATCCCCCCTCTCTCTCCCTCTCTAACTCCCTCTCCCACTGCCTACTCTCTTTCTCTCTCATCCCCTACTCTTTCTTTATCTCATCTCCCCTCTCCCAATCCCTACTCTCTCTCTTTCACCCACACACACCCATACCCCCTCTCTCTCCTCTCCCATCCCCTACTCTGTCTCTCACTTGCTCTCCCTCTTCCACTCCCTCTCCCACTACCTACTCTCTCTCACTCACTCTCACTCTCACTCTCTCCCTCTCTACTCTCTCTCTGCCACCCCCTACTCTCTCTCACATTTTTACACTCTCTCCCATCCCCTACTCTCTCTCTCTCTCTCTCTCTCTCTCTCTCTCTCTCTCTCTCTCACTACTCTCTCTTGGAGCCCCCCTTCTCCCATTCCATGCTCTCTCTCTTTCACACACATGCACTCCCATCCTCCTCTCTCTCGCTTTCCCTCTCCCACTTTGTCTCCCACTACCTACTCTCTCTCTCTCTCTTCCCAATCCCCTACTCTCAATCTCTCGCTCCCATCCTATACTCTCTCTCTTTCCATCCCCTACTCATAATCTCTCTCCCAGCCTGTAGTCTCTCTCTCTGCCACCCCTACTCTCTCTCACACTTCCTTTCTCTCCCATCCCCTACTCTCTCTCTCTCTTACATACATTCCTATTCCCCCCTCTCTCTCCCTCTCCCACTCCCTCTCCCACTGCCTATTGTCTCTCTCTCTCTCTCTCTCTCTCTCTCTCTCTCTCTCTCTCTCTCTCTCTCTCTACTCTCTCTCTCTCTCCCATCCCCTACTATCTCTCTTTGCCACCCCTACTCTCTCTCACACTCTCTCCCATCTCCTACTCTCTCTCTTACACACACTCCCATCCCCCCTCTCTCTCTCCCTCTCCCACTCCCTCTCCCATTGCCTACTATCTTTCTCTCCCATCCCTCACTTTCTCCCTATATTTCTCTCCCCTCTCTCATTCCCTACTCTCTCTCTTTTACACACACACACACACCCATCCCCCTCTCTCTCCTCTCCCATCCCCTACTCTGTCTCTCACTCGCTCTCCCTCTTCCAGTCCCTCTCCCACCACCTACTCTCTCTCTCACTCTCACTCTCTCCCTCTCCACTCTCTCACATTTTCAAACTCTCTCCCATCCCCTACTCTCTCTCTCTCATATATTTCCATCTTTCCTCTCTCTCCCTCTCCCACTCCCTCTCCCACTGCCTACTCTCTCTCTCCCCCCTCTCTCATTCCCTACTCTCTCTCTTTCACACACATGCACTGCCTCTCTCTCTCACTCTCCCTCTCCCACTCCCTCTCCCACCACCTACTCTCTCTCTCCCCCATCCCCTACTCTCAATCTCTCTGTCCCATCTTATACTCTCTCTCTCTCTCTCTCTCTCTCTCTCTCTCTCTCCCCATCCCCTACTCTCAATCTCTCTCTCTCTCCCATCCTGTACTCTCTATGCCACCCCTACTCTCGCACACACTTCCTCTCTCTCCTATCCCCTACTCTCTCTCTTATAGACATTCCCATTCCCCCCCCTCTCCCTCTCCCACTGCCTACTCACTCTCTCTCCCATCCCCTACTGTCTCTCTCCCCTCTCCCATCTCCTACTCTCTCTCTTTCACACACACCACACACTCCCATCCCCCCTCTCTCTCCTCTCTCATCCCCTACTCTCTAGATCTCTCACACACACTCCCATCCCCCCTCTCTCTCCCTCTCCCTCTCCCTCTTCCACTCCCTCTTCCACTACTCTCTCTCTCTCTCTCTCTCTCTCTCTCTCTCTCTCTCTCTCTCTCTCTCTCTCTCTCTCTCTCTCTCTCTCTCTCTCTCCCTTATCCCCTGCTCTCTCTCTCCCCTCTCCCATCCCCTACTTTCCCTCTCTGTCATGAGCCCAAATTAAAAGGATATATGAATATTCAAATAACATATTATACAATGATAATAACTAAAGAATTTTTTTAAATGAATTAAAACACATGCAAAATAGTGACTTTGGCATGACCCCTCTTGATAGTAATTATAAGATTAAAATAGTTTATCTCAATAGATTAAATAGAAGTCAAATATTGAATAGACTAATAATAATAGTAAATCTATTATTATTATAATAAAATATATTAACTGTAATAATAAAATATTTTATTATAGTTACTAGAATAATAATACAACCACATATATCTCATTAAATAAATAATTATATAATGTTATAATAAAATAACATCATAATATGATTCTCTAGATAATAATACCTTTCAGACCAAGGAAGAATATAGTAGAAATATAATATAAAGATACAATATAAAAATTACTATATATTATATATTATTTTTAAATTGGTTATACTCCTGCTAGTGATTAAAGTCAATGATAATTAATAAATAGTAAACCTTTATGATAGAGAATAACCTCTCATGAAGGGGCACAAACACTGTATAGACACGCCTTTCAAATACACCTATCCAGTCAGAACAATATAAATTGGAAATTGATTGCATCTAAGGGAAGGGAGTCATTGGATATATATGTATGAAGGTTGCCACCACAAATATATTCATTGGAATAATAGAAAACTAGGTCAAAGAATAATATACGATGACTAAGAAGCAAAGAAGGAAAGCAGTGACTATGAAGAATTATGGAGCAGCTAGTATACACACACAGAATTACTTACAATCAAACAACAATTAATGCTAGAGATTATTTATTTGCAACTATCTACGTATTGAAGAAGAAACTTGTAGTTGATACATAGGCTTATAGATGCTGCGTTTGAATTGCTCATACTCTTCACAACTATGTTGGATGATTGTAGACCCAAAACAAATATTTTTGTGATGATGGAAAAAGAATTTGTTAACTGCTTAGAGAGGGCTCATGTGAAAGTGAAAGTGGCATGAAACTTTCATGGAGGGAATAAGAATGAAGAGGGGCGTAAGTAATGTAGCTACATAGGATGAACAATGAAGGATGTGATGTAGGTTTGGAATATGTGCAACATCCATTTTCATTGGAATCTCAAGTGTTACTGCTGATATTTCAACTCATAGGATCAATGTTCTTGAAGGCAACCCTCTAACTTGCATTGCCAGGTGATGATTATGAAAATCTCTACAAACTATTTATTCAATCAAATAGTGATGGTTTATGTTATCAATCTTGGTTTATTCATCAATTAGTAGATTCTAACATATTTCAATAGCTTTGAGCTTTTAATCAAAAACATATTTTCCCAGAGCAATTATTGAAATAATTATTTAAAGAAAAGTTGTAAATAAATTAATGACCTAAAAAGGGTCATTACAAGCGATATTAGAGCTAGCATCCTGCCAGCCTGTAAATCATTTATTTGGAGACTTCCATTTCATATTCAATATTATGTTGCGACAAGAAATAATTTTAAGAAATGATGGGATTTGATTAAAGAATAATACTACATCAGAAAGGATGTTGATAATGAGGCTGACAACCCTACACAATCCATCCCAAGCTATCCCAAGTTGCAATTGCTAAACTTGTCTTTTCCCCGATAAAGAAGCATGCTATATCTATAAAAACCTCTAGCTCCTCCTCACTAAGTGTAAACAAGATGTGATCTAGAATTGTTTTACCATCAATAGGCAATATTCTGAAGACTTTTTGTAACTGTGATTGCCAATATTCTGGAGGTTTTTTTTTTCTGGAGAAAATGTCCAAGTAACTTGAGCATCAAGGGCAATTGATCGCAAACTCTAAAAAACCTTTCAACTAATGTTTTATATCCATCTGGTGGAGAGGGTCAAATCCTTTCATTTTGTAAATGGAGGAGTTTCCCCAAGATGTTAGGAGGTTTGAATGCCTCAAAGTAACAATAACCAAACTACCAGATGTAAGGTTTCCATTTCCCCATAAAAGAGTTTCAAGTTGATCAACATGATCCACATTGCCCAAAACAAGCAGCACACGAACATATCTCAAAAAGCTTGCCACTATTATCTTGCCATCATCAATACTGTGAATCAAAAAATCCTTTACAAAACTTAAAATGAAATGAGTGGGGCATCGTACAATACAACAAATAATTAATCCTTGGTATCTACTATACTTGGAATTAATAAAATAAGGAGCAGATACATAAATATCTTTCAAGCCCCTCCAATTCTTCTCCACCATTGCTACAATTTGCACGCACACATATTTGTAGCTAAAAATTTGAAACATTGGGTAGGTTAAATTGAAGTAAATAAGAAACTATAAAATCTAGGATTCGGTGGGATATATATACCATCAATATGACTCATTGAAGTGGTATCTACTGAGAATCCAACTCAGCAAAGATATCATAAATTGGGTATGTGCAGGATCATGGTGTGCCAAAAAGTGGCAATGTGAAAAAAATAGAGTTTGAACACGTCTAAAAGCACTTCAAAATCTGCTTTGACTTTTTTTCACCTATCCAAGTACCAAACCTGGAAAGTAAGGCCCAAGTCTTATCGGATATCTGATTTGAGATCGGATATCGGATCTCATATCGGATATCGGATCTCATATCAGATATCCGATATGAGATCCGATATCCGATATCGGTGGCATAAAAATTGGAGGGAAAAGGCACAAAAATTAGAGGGAAAAACAAATTTGTAAGTGATATAACTAATTTGAGTTATGAAATATGTAAAGATATAATATATAACCTATAAATATATAATATAATAACATAACTATTATATATAAAATAATATATAATCTATATATTATATAATAATATTATATTATATATATATATATATATATATATATATATATAACGTAATGTAAAGATATAATATATAATCTATTAATATATAATAATATATTATGTTATTATTATTATTATTATCTATAAATATAATATATATTATTATAATATATTATTATTATTTTTACTATATTTTTATTAAATATAATAACGTAATATATTATATATATGTTATTAATACATATTATTATTATTATCATATATAAATTATAATCTATAATATATTATTATTATTATCATCATATGTAAATTATAATATATAATATATTATGTTATTATTATTATAATCTATAAATTATATATATATATATATATGATTGTTATAATATATTATTATTATTTTTACTATATTATTTCTAGTGGAGTCATTTATATGGGTCAAAAGGGCTCACAAGATGACCTATGACCCTTTTCGACACATTCCATGATGACATATGTCCCTAAGGGATCCTACGACCCCTAGGGACATATTAGAATAGTTGATATGGGTTGAAGGAGGTCACCGGATGACCTATGAACCCTTTCGACATATTACAAGACGACATTTGTCCCTAGGGGTCCTAGGACACTTAGGGACATATTACAATCATTCATATGGGTCGAAAGGGACATATTAGAATCATTCATATGGGTCGAAGGGGATCATAGGGTGACATATGACCCCCTTCGACACATTCCATGATGACATATGTCCCTAAGGGTCCTAAGACCCCTAGGGACATATTAGAATCTTTCATATGGTTTGAAGGGGGTCATAGGGTGAACTATGACCCTCTTCGACACATTACATGACGACATATGTCCCTAGGGGTCCTAGGACACCTAGGGACATATTAGAATGCTTCATATGGGTCAAAGGGGGTCATAGGTTGACCTATGACCCCCTCTAACCCATTCAATGATGACATAGTCTCTAGGGGTCCTAGGACCCCTAGGGACATATTAGAATCATTCTTATTGGTCAAAGGGGTTGATAGGGTGACCTATGACCCCCTTCGACCCATTAGATGACGACATATGTCTGTAAGGGTCCTAGGACCCCTAGGGACATATTAGAATCGTTCTTATGGGTCAAAGGGGGTCATAGGTTGACTTATGACCCTCTTCGACACATTACATGACGACATATGTCCCTAGGGGTCCTAGGACACCTAAGGACATATTAGAATGCTTCATATGGGTCAAACGGTGTCATAGGTTGACTTATGACCCCCTTTGACTTATTAAATGATGATATATATAGCTAGGGGTCCTAGGACCCCTAGGGACATATGTCATCATTTAATGGGTCAAAGGGGGTCATAGGTCAATCTATGACCTCCTTTGACCCAAATGAACAATTCTAATATGTTCTTAGGGGTCCTAGGAGCCCTAGTGACATATGTCATCATTTAATAGGTCGAATGGGGTCATAGGTCAACCTATGACCCCCTTTTAACCATATGAACAATTCTAATATGTCCCTAGGTGTCCTATGACCCGTAGGGACATATGTCATCATGTAATGTGTCAAAGGGGGTCATAAGTTGACCTATGACCCCATTTGACCCATAAGAATGATTCTAATATGTCCCTAGGGGTCCTAGGACCCCTAGGGACATATGTTGTCATGTAATGGGTTGAAGGGTGTCATAGGTCATCCTATAACCCCCTTTGACCCATAAGAACGATTCTAATATGTCTTTAGGAGTCCTAGGAACCCTAGAGACATATGTCGTCATGTAAAGGGTCAAAGGGGGTCATAGGTCAACCTATGACTCCCTTTGACCCATAAGAATGATTCTAATATGTACCTAGGGTTCCTAAGACCCCTTTGGATATATGTCATTATGTAATTTGTCGAAGGGGGTCATAGATCAACCTATAACCCCCTTTGACCCATAAGAAGCATACTAATATGTCCCTAGGCGTCCTAGGACCCCTAGAGACATATGTCATCATGTAATGGGTCAAAGGGGTTCATAGGTCAACCTATGACCCCCTTTGACCCATATGAACAATTCTAATATGTCCCTAGGTGTCCTATGACCCATAGTGACATATGTCATCATGTAATGGGTCAAAGGGGGTCATAGGTTGACCTATGACCCCTTTTGACCTATAAGAATGATTCTAATATGTCCCTAGAGGTCCTAGGCCCCCTAGGGACATATGTCGTTATGTAATGGGTTGAAGGGTGTCATGGGTCACCCTATGACCACATTTGACCCATAAGAACGATTCTAATATTTTTTTAGGAGTCCTAGGACCCCTAGGGACATATGTCATCATGTAATGCATTGAAGGGGGTCATGGGTCAACCTATGATCCCCTTTGACCCATAAGAACAATTCTCATATGTCCCTAGGGGTTGTAGGGACATATGTCGTAATGTAATGGGTCAAAAGGGGTCATAGGTTGACCCATATGAACAATTCTAATATGTCCCTAGCGGTCTTAGGATCCTTAGGGACATATGTCATCATTTAATGGGTCAAAGGGGATCATAGGTCAACCTATGACCCCCTTCGATCCATATGAACAATTCTAATATGTCCCTAGGGGACCTAGGACCCCTAGGGACATATTTCATCATGTAATGCATCGAAGGGGGTCACAGGTCAACCTATGACCCCCTTTGACCCATAAGAATGATTCTCATATGTTCCTAGGGGTCCTCAGGACATATGTCATCATGTAATGGGTCAAAGGGGGTCATAGGTCAACCTATGACCCCCTTTGACCCATATGAACAATTCTAATATGTCCCTAGGCGTCTTAGGACCCCTAGGGACATATGTCAACATTAAATAGGTCAAAGGGGGTCATAGGTCAACCTATGACCCCCTTTGATCCATATGAACAATTATAATATGTCCCTAGGGGTCCTAAGACCCCTAGGGACATATGTCATCATTTAATGGGTCGAAGGGGTTCATAGGTCAACCTATGATCTCCTTTGATCCATATGAACAATTCTAATATGTCCCTACGGGTCTTAGGACCCCTAGGGACATATGTCGTTGTTTAATGGGTCGAAGGGGGTCCTAGGTCAGCTTATAACCCCCTTTGACCCATATGAACGATTGGACAAATGTCTTCATGTAATGGGTCGAAGGGTGTCATAGGTCAACCTATGACCCCCTTTGACCCATATGAATGATTCTAATATGTGGGACTCCTAGGGACATATGTCATCATGTAATGTGTCGAAGGGGCCCATAGGTCAACCTATGACCCCCTTCGACCCATAAGAATGATTCTAATATGTCCCTAGGGGTCCTAGGACCTCTAGGGACATATGTCATTATGTAATGGGTTGAAGGGGATCATAAGTCAACCTATGAGCCCCTTCGACCCATATAAATGATTCTAATATGTCCCTAGGGGTGCTAGGACCCCTAGTGACATATGTCATCATGTAATGGGTCAAAGGGGGTCATAGGTCAACCTATGACCCCCTTTGACCCATAAGAACGATTCTAATATGTCCTTATGGGTCCTAGACCCCTAGGGACATATGTCATTATTTAATGGGTTGAATGAGGTCATATGTCAACCTATGACCCCCTTTGACCCATAAGAACGATTCTAATATGTCCTTAGGGGTCCTAGGACTCCTAGGGACATATGTCGTTATGTAATGTGTCGAAGGGGGTCATAGGTCAACCTATGACCTCTTTCGACCTATAAGAATGATTCTAATATGTCATTAGGGGTCCTAGGACCCCTAGGGACATATTTTGTTATGTAATGGGTCGAAGGGACCTATGACCCCCTTTGACTCATATATATTAATAATATACATACATATATATATATATATATATATATATATATATATATATATATATATATATATATATATATATATATATATATATATATATATATATATATATAATATTTAATAAAAATATTACGTTATTATATATATTAATAACATACTTTTATATATATATATATATATATATATATGTATATATATATATATATGTATATATATATATATGTATATATATATATATATGTATATATATGTATATGTATATATATATGTATATATATGTATATGTATATATATATGTATATATATATATATATAACGTTATTATATATATTAATAAGATATATATATATATATATAAGGTTATTATATTTAATAAAAATATTACGTTATTATATTTAGTACAAATAATAATAATATAAATTATATTTATAGATTATAATGAGAATAACATAATATATTATTATATATTAATATATTATATGTTATATCTTTACATTACGTTATTATATATATATATATATATATATATATATATTATAATACATATTTACATAGTAATATAACAAAAATAATTTATAAATCATAAGCTATAAGTCTTAAATCCGGTTTTCCTTCCAAAATGGGTTGGGATTTCAAATTTCCCACCAAAATTCACCTAGCCATATCGGATATCCGATTTGAAATCCGATATTCGATTAGGCTTGGTATTTACCAAGCCTACTCGGTCAACCCAAAAGACATGTTTGAAGAGGGTTTTAGTGATACTCAGACTTCAGGTAGTCGTCTGACAATGTTATTTTCATTGAAATTGAATGAAACGAAAAGAGTTTTTTAATATCGCTCTCGAGATTCCATCAATACAATTTTTGTCAAATTCTGAGATAGATAAGCATTTATTAGTTAATTATCAATGGAGATTATTGTAAAGTGCTAATTGACATACTGATTGAAAAACAGCTGTAATTTTCAAACGGTATAACATTTTTAAAATCTAAAAGTGCGTCACATTCTATGCTTCGCCTAGTATAAGAAAAAATTAAATTAAATTAAATTTGGTAAAATTTTCTATTAGTTAAGGTGGTCAGACATAGGACTCTTTTTTTCTCGAAAAATTTTTGGTAGAAAATTCATATTTAATTATTTATTTGGAATAAAAATACCAAAAAATATGCGTCACATCCAGGCACGAGTCTACATTTCATATCTATAATTATATTAAAAAAATATTATCATTTGATTTTGATTAAGGTGGTCAGACATACACCTACTTTTTATTTTTGTCCTGAAATTTTTGTAGTACTACATTAAAATTCAAACTTTTGACCAATCAATTATTTTTTTCTCCTAATAAGGCCTAGTAGTTTAGAAACTAAATTCAATTTCCTACATATTATTTTCTTACAACTTTTTGATATAAAGTCCATAACTACTTTAAAATTATGTGTCAAGTTGACATAACCCTGATTTTCTGATTCTTCACTGCCACTTAAGGCCATAGTTTGGTACACCATGATCCTGCACATACCCATTTCTCAAATGTAAAATAGATAGCCAGTGATGTATGAATTTGGATTCGATAATAATAGGCTTCTAGTCCAATAAAAATGGATAAATATCAGAATATAGAGTATAATGTATTATTGAAGAGGATTGGTCAAACTGATTTTGGTTTCAATACAACCATATTTAGAACCAATAGAAATAAAAAAACATTACTGTAATGATTGATTCAACATCCTGGTGACTAGAAAAAATTCATTGATCATAAGATAAGATTCATTATTGTATAATCAACCAGGGAGTGATAAATATTTATGATTGATCAAATATAATATCATCAATATATCTGCAATGATAACTGGAGAAGTCAAAAAAAGTGTTGGATGCATATCTTTGGCATATTAAAGAGAAAATATTATTGACATCTAGAGAACAAAAGAGCCCTCATTGTGTTATAGGTTACATGATCTTAACATAGACGAAGAGATCAATGAAGGAGATTCATAAGCAATGCTTCTCGGAACATATTTTATTGCAAAACGTTGATGTTGGAGTTTTATAAGGGTTGAAGGCAATATGTGGTGTTGATGAGATATAACACAGTGGAAGAATGGATCCATAATGGAGGATTATATCTTAGTTAATGAATATATTAAAGTAGTGTTTAAGGCTAAGGGTAGAGTAAAGAATAAATAGTTCTCATAATATTGTAAATCGTCTCTAGCAATTTTGAGTTATAAGAATTAGAATTATTCATCCAACCTTGTATATGTTAGAAGTTGATGACACAAATGATATCAAGAAGCCACAAAGGGTTGAGTGAAGCTGACAGGTACACCTAACTAAAAATTAGTTGCATGATTAAATGGTGTTGGTTCACTATTTTTGGAGTATTCCTAAGAGCTAGTTTAAGCATATTATCTTTGCTGTGATATTGCAAAGAAGATAGGAAAACATTTAATGATAATTTAAAAAAAATGGCGGTTATATTAAAATACTAGTAATAAAGCCCATACAGATAAAGAAAATCATATTAGGCACTTTAAAACAAATCGACAAAGCTCAAACCATATTAATATTATCAGACCCATATGACAAAGTCAATGGCATCAACTAAACATGTTACTCATGGAGAGTGGATTGAACACAAGTTGACCACCACTAACGAGCATCAAGCGAGGGAAATACTCCATCCTGCATTGACTTCCACATGTGAGAAGTATGACTGTAGGCCTTTGCAAACTCTTGACATATGATAAATGTTGGGCATAAAGGAAAAGAGAATGAAATTGCTCATGCTTTAGAAATTGAGCACTACTTGTATTGATCAAAGACAAGCATATAATAAGGTTCGTAGATTATACAAGTAAGGAATATTAGTATTTAATATTTAGAGTGGGTAACTTTTTCTTTATTAATAAAGATAGTCATTATGAATAATGACATCAACCATGAAAAATATAAGGGAAAAATGGACAGGGGCACTATTATTATGGATGCATTTTCTCTTCTCGTAGAGGGTACTTAAACAAGGATCAATGCGTAGGCTAACCCTTATGAGTACATGGTGGGGTATGCCTAGAAAGATGCTGCATGAATGGAAAATATTGTTGATTGGTATCATTCACATCCTGGTTATGGTTGCTAGCTATCTAGTATTGATGTGTCAAGCCAAATGCTAAATCAGTAGTTTTAGGAGCCTTTCTTGGGAGTAGTTATAGACCCAACAAGAACTGTATCTATGGGAAAAGTCAAGATTGCTGCATTTCAAACATACCCACAAGGTTACAAACCTCCAAATGGACTAGTCTTTGAGTATCAAACAATTCCTTTAAACAAACTCGAAGATTATGTTTCAGATCTTGGATTAAACTAGAGAAGTCCTTAAGTGAATATGAGGATTACTTCAAACCCCTAAATCATCACTTCAAGGTAATGAGGTAAGGTATATATTTTGTGCATATACTGCTATAAAATAATTGTTAGTGTCTTTCTTATTATTGACACATTTGTTATCGTGAAGAATATTAGATAGTCTATCAATAATTCTAGTTACCATGAAATGAAATTAGAATATATGAAAAATGAAATATAAATAAATATTTCATATGAAAAATGAAATATAAATGAAAAATATATATGAAATGAGGTGCAATGACCTATAATAGTTAAGAGACTATTGGTTTTACACCTGACATTACAAAAGAGTAAATACATATCCATAGAGTAGTGTATATTCCAAAAAAGAAAGAATTTAACCTATTATGATAGAAGGGAAATCCATGTGATTAGATAGTACATAGGGGTCTATTTCTTGTCCACATTATGATCTCTTAAGATAGGGATTTGGTGGAGGGAGAGGCAGAGTAAATTCGGGCACATGAAAGATATCCTCCAGGGAATTGCTTGTAGCCTGTTTCATGCGCCCTTTGCACCGTAAATCTATCATCTCAAGATGATTGTAATAAGGAAAGAGAAAGATTCCTGTGCCAAATAAATATGTTCATTAGATTAACACTCATTTTCTTGTCCACATTATGATCTCTTTAGATAGGGAGTGGGTGGAGGGAGAGGCAGAGTAAATTCGGGCACATGACAGATATCCTCCAGGGAACCGCTTGTAGCCTATTTCACGCGCCCTTTGCACTGTAAATCTACCGTCTCAATATGATCGTAATAAGGAGAAAGAAAGTTGTCTGTGTACTAAAGAAGACATCTTCCAAATGAACTATGTAAATTAAATTTAACACTCATATTCTCATCCATATTATGATATCCTAAGGTAGGGAGTTGGTGGAGGGAGAGGCAGAGTAAATTCGGGCCCATGACGAATATCCTCTAGGGAATCACTTGTAGCTTGTTTCATGTGCCCTCTACACCATAAATCTACCACCTTATGATGATCGTAATAAGGAGAGAGAGAAATATTCCTTACAAAGGATTATGTAAATGAGAAAAAGGATCACCACAAGACTCATCTTTCTTTAGAACTATTATAAGCTAATAATTATTTGTGTTGCAGGTCCATGATCAAAAGGCGTATTAGGGAAGTATATTTTATAAATCATTTCCTTTACTCTACTTCATTGTGAAAATCAACAAAGAATGTATGATGTGTCTGCATCGTGTATGCTTTGTTCCTTCATGCATCATTTGTCTTCATCGTGTATGCTTTGTGTTTTCAGGCATTCATGTGTCTACTTCGTGCTTGCTTTGTGTCTTCTTGCACTAATGTGTATACCTCGTGTCTACTTTGTGTCTTCATGCATTAATGTTTATACATTGTATCTATTTATGTTTCATCATTTTTTTAGCATAATCATTATTTTAATAATCCAAGTAAAATGATCAAGGAATAGGCCATTGATTTCAAGATTATAGGTTGAGTAGAAATTAGGAATTGCTTGAGGGCAAGCAATTTGAGGAAGGGCGGACTTGTCATGAGCCCAAATTAAAAGGATATATGAATATTCAAATAACATATTATACAATGATAATAACTAAAGAATTTTTAAAAATGAATTAAAACACATGCAAAATAGTGACTTTGGCATGACCCCTCTTGATAGTAATTAGAAGATTAAAATAGTTTATCTCAATGGATTAAATAGAAGTCAAATATCAAATAGACTAATAATAATAGTAAATCTATTATTATTATAATAAAATATATTAACTGTAATAATAAAATATTTTATTATAGTTACTAGAATAATAATACAACCATATATATCTCATTAAATAAATAATTATACAATGTTATCATAAAATAACATCATAATATGATTCTCTATATAATAATACCTTTCAGACCAAGGAAGAATATAGTAGAAATATAATATAAAGATACAATATAAAAATTACTATATTATATATTATTTTTAAATTGGTTATACTCCCACTAGTGATTAAAGTCAATGAGAATTAATAAATAGTAAACCTTTATGATAGAGAATGACCTCTCATGAAGGGGCACAAACACTGTATAGACATGCCTTTCAAATACACCTAGCCAGTCAGAACAATATAAATTGGAAATTGATTGCATCTAAGGGAAGGGAGTCATTGGATATATATGTATGAAGGTTGCCACCACAAATATATTCATGGGAATAATAGAAAACTAGGTCAGAGAATAATATACAATGACTAAGAAGAAAAGAAGGGAAGCAGTGACTATGAAGAATTAGGGAGCAGCAGCTAGTATACACACACATAATTACTTACAACCAAACAACAATTAATGCTGGAGATTATTTATTTGCAGTTATCTACGTATTGAAGAAGAAACTTGTAGTTGATACACAGGCTTATAGATGTTGCCTTTGAATTGCTCATACTCTTCACAACTATGTTGGATGATTGTAGACCCAAAACAAATATTTTTATGATGATGGAAAAATAATTTGTTAACTGCTTAGAGAGGGCTCATGTGAAAGTGAAAGTGGCATGAAACTTTCATGGAGGGAATAAGAATGAAGAGGGGCGTAAGTAATGTAGCCACACATGATGAACAATGAAGGATGTGATGTAGGTTTGGAATATGTGCAACATCCATTTTCATTGGAATCTTGAGTATTACTGCTAGTATTTCAACTCATAGGATCAATGTTCTTGAAGGCAGCCCTCTAACTTGCATTGCCAGGTGATGATTATGAAAATCTCTCCAAACTATTTATTCAATTAAATAGTGATGGTTTATGTTATCAATCTTGGTTTATTCATCAATTACTAGATTCTAACATATTTCAATAGCTTTGAGCTTTTAATCAAAAACATATTTGCCTAGAGCAATTATTGAAGTAATTATTTAAGGAAAAGTCGTAAATAAATTAATGACCTAAAAAGGGTCATTACACTCTCCACCACTCCTACCCTCTCTCACACTCTCACACTCTCTCCCATGCCCTACTCTCTCTCTCACACACACTCCCATCCTTCTCTCTTTCTCTCTCCCTCTCTCACTCCCTCTCCCACTACCTGATCTCTCTCTACCATCCCCTACTCTCAATCTCTCTCTCTACCATCTCGTACTCTCTTTGCCACCCCTACTCACTCTCTCACACTTCCTCTCTCTCCCATCCCCTACTATCAATCTCTCTCCCCCATCCTGTACTCTCTCTTTGCCACCCCTACTCTTTCTCACACGTCTCCTCTCTCCCATCCCATACTCTCTCTACCACCCCTACTCTCTCTCACTTTCTCTCTCTCCCATTCCCTACTCTCTCTCTCCCCTCTCCCATCCCCTACTCTCTCTCTCTCTCTCTCTCTCTCTCTCTCTCTCTCTCACACACACACACACACACACACACACACACACACACACACACACACACACACACACACACACATCCATCCCTCCCCCCTTTCGCTTGCTCTTTCTTTGCATATCTTCTTCCTTCTTTATGCACTATTTAGGTCTCAATAGTGCATGCACACTATAGCACGCACGTGCTATTGAGACCCAAATTCAAAAGCTTTAAATAGTGTGTACGTGCTATAGGGCGCACGTGCTATAGGGCATACAAACTATTCAAATCTTTTCATTAAAACCAAGCCTAAGGCTTGGTTTTGCCTTAGAGATCCAAACCAAAGGTTTGGAGTTTATAAACAGGTCTAAGACATGTTTTGCTACAAACATACAAAAAATGATTGATTTTTCTTGTGTGCTCTCCTTCAAGGTTCCTCGTGGTTGGGCATCAATAAGATCAGGTTACATGACATTGTAGGTCTCTGCGTGAGCTATATAACCATATTATTTATTTTTAATTTGAACTATTTCAAGCCTTTCATCTATAATTACTTTTGAATGTATGTCCATTTTTTGTCAAAAACCACCATGTACTAATTGGGTTGTAGATTTTAGCTTGTTCATCAAATTTTGCAACAACTTAGTTTTTTAGAAACTAGACTCCATTCTACACAGTTTTTTAGAAACTAGACTCCATTCTACACACTTTGAAATTTTTTTTTTGATTTTAAATTATTTTTCAGTTATTTCTAAGGGGAGCACACAGATATTTCACATTTTTGGGATGTGTCTAGTTAAAAAATTCATTAAAAAAATACACATTATAAAATTACCCAAAAAATCTAGGATAAACTACATAGTGTTAAGTAACTTTTGACCAGAGCGATTAAAGAATTTCAAAAAAAAATAAGTTAAAATTTTTGGGGGGCCACACTTTGTACTATGTTATGTTTTTTTGGAATAAATAGTACCACTTTCTGTGGCCCCCTTTTTTGAGGACCTAAAACTAAACCATTTTGAAAAAAAATTGGTAGTTTAGAAACTAGATTTAAAGGACTATGACTTTTGTTTTTGTCATATCTTAAAATTTTGAGCGTAACTAGATCTTCAAATTCTTGTTGAAGTTTAGAAATTTTTGATTGAACTTAGCCCTATTGTGTCTTTGCCTCAACATCTCCCATAAGATAACCTTACTCCAATACTAGCCATATGTGATTTCAATTTCCTGAGTCTCTTGACCACCCTTCACCTCCATGGTGCCACTCCTTGAATGCTTGGAACTACCACAATTCTCCTTGCTCAACTTTGCGTGCTACCCATGAAGCCAAGCATTGCACCAATGTATCAAGAATCACCACAACTCCCTTGTTGAACACTACATATGCCCTAAGTAACTTTAACCATTGACTCCTCCCTTGCTCCCTATGCATACTGTGAAAGCATACTCAATTCTAAATGAATTATCCATAGGCCACATTCACTTTCTTGTACTTCCCTCTATATCTTGGGTAGGGACTCTAGCTATATGCATCCCTTGTTGTAAGAGGTGTTCTATATATTATCAAAAGTTCTTACCATAGATGGATAAAATAACTAATATCTTTATGTGACTAAAATACCTATATAGTTATAAATAGTTTTATAAAAACGGATTATGAAAATGTATAAAAGAAGGGACAAAAAATTATCTCTAGGAAGAAATCATTCTTAACAAAAGTTCAAGTTATAATGTATTTTTCAAACAATGGAATTATGGTGATCGTCAATTAATAAGAAAATCAATATCTTATCACATTAGAGAAATTACACTTGAATTAATTTTCCCTCCATTTAAGTCGATTGGGCATGTTTGATGCATGCTAATTTTTTAAACATATTTGCAAACCTTCACAATCCAACCACTTGTCTAGGTTTACAAACTAATTCAACAAACAACTATAGTGATTTTCTTCATGAATGCAATCTAACATAAAATAAACCAAACTACACCATTACATTCAAAAAGTGTTTGACTACAATGTCTCTTATCTTTTAAGATCCCATATGCAATTATATTTGTTCTTAGCTATTTATTACCTACATTAGATGACAAAAATAGAATGGACTATAATTGATTGATTTTGACACAAGATGATAAAATGATTTAACAAGATCACAAAATAAGAGTAAACTTCAAAATCACATTAATTGTGTTGATTGATCTCATTGGGCTCAAATGAGGAAATACACCATTTTAATCAAAGTCCTCAAAAGAACCAAATGTGGATATTGAGAGGTTAAAGAATGAATGGACAAGATAAGATAATGTTGCATTAATATAACATTGTAGAATGGCTTGCTATATAGAATGAGTGTTTGTATACTATTTAGACTATCCTTTGAGTCACTCTTTTTAAATAGTTTACTAACACTCATTCTACATTAGGTAGTAGTAAGAGTAATTGAAATAGTCAAACTTCCTAGATACTCGGTTATGTTGAAGGAGTTTTAGATATGAAACGAAGGAGCTAATTTTTAAAATCAATGGTCCATAACTCACCCTAACTAGTGCAAGATGATTGAACCTTTTTTATTTGTTGATACTTTTAGCCAACTTGATTTTACATGTAGATTTTTCCATCATATCAAAACTACATGATTTTGGTGTGATGGAAAAATATAGACAATATTAGAGTGCATGTCATTGGTTCAAGCCCCTAAATCCCTTTGACCCTTCATCCACATAGTCTTGTCTTTTCCATGCGATAGCGATTATATCCTCGATGAGGTCCCTCTACAAAACATCCATTGTCTTTTTATCTCATGCCTATATGTTTGTCAATATTTTTCTCTTGTTTGTGTGATGGTAACATCTACAATACATCCGTTGCTTTTTTTTTTATTTCATGCCTATATGTTTACTGATATTTCTCTCTTGTTGGTTGTACACATATAATTTGCTTGCAAAAATTTAACTGAAATTAACACACATGTACAAATATATTTTCTCTAACATTTGTCATCAATAATTCCAACTTGTTGGAGATCATTTTTCCCCTCTTTCTTCACACATATCCAAAATGAAATCTTGTTCTATAAAGATGACTATTCTAATAGGTTATAAATGTTTGTATCCATTTTGTGCACATCTTACACAATCAACTATGCAAGACTTATGTGATAGCTACATCTAGTTATTCATAGACACAAATGCTTTGCTCTCACCATACCTGTAGTCTAAGTATATCATGTCACCTTCTTAGGCTCCCACAATTCACTAATTTGATTCCCAACCATCCAAAATCTCCACTTTCAAGTTACTTAATGAAGAAAAGGCTTAAATCTCTCTACATGTTTTGTGGGCTTCATTAAAAGATGTGTGAAATTTTGGTTAAATTTAGTTCATATTATTCTCTGTTTTTCTTTTTAAATGTTACCGATGAGGATTAAGATCCCATCAAAAATGGGGAGGGAAAATTTACCTAGTGATTTTTTCATTTGTCACATCCATCTCACCATCACACATTTATTTTTTGGGGGGCTTCCAATTCTTTTAGGAAGGACAAAAGAAATGTGCAAATAATATTCTTTTAATCACCCATAATGACCTTTGACATGCAGGGTCAATTTTTATGAAGTTTAATACTTTATTATTATTATTTTAATGGTTTATTTTTATAGTTGAGTTCGCATTTAGATTTTATAATCAAATAGAATTTATATAATTTAAATTAACTTGGATTTTATTTATATGTTTTTTTCAGAATAATCAAAATTATAATTAATTGTAAATAAATAAATTTTTTATTATTAATGTATTTATAATTAATTAAAAAAATTATAATAATTAAAACATAATTTTTATTTATATTATGGACCAATAAAGTCTTGTTATGTTTGAAATATAGAAAAATGGAGAGATCTAGAGGTAAATATAGAGTGGGAAAGAGTGAGAGAGAAATAAGTAAGGCGATACCAATAGAGAACAAGAGACAAATAGAGATGTATGTGTGTATAGGAAAGAGGGGTATGTAGAGAAGGAAAAGAATTGATGAAAAGAGATGGTAGAGATAAATATACATAGAGGAGACATAAGGAATAAACAAAAAAATGAGAGTTAGAAGGGTAAATATATATATATATATATATATATATATATATATATATATATATATATAGAGAGAGAGAGAGAGAGAGATGTCTCTAGATATAGAGCGATATATATATATATATATATATATATATATATATATATATATATATATATATATATATATATATATATATATATATATATATATATATATATATATAGAGAGAGAGAGAGAGAGAGAGAGAGAGAGAGAGAGAGAGAGAGAGAGAGAGAGATGTCTCTAGATATAGAGCGGGAAGAGGAGAGGAATGGGATAAAAATAGATCAAGAGGTAAAGATAGAAAGAGACCTGAGGAGATATAGATGGAGAGATACAAAGGAAGAGATACAAAAAAATATAGATTATGAAATAGATTGATAGAGAGATAAGGAGATATAGAGACAATGAGACGGAGAGATAGACAAATGGACAAGCAAATAGAGAAAAATGTACCTCTCTCTATCTCTATATCTATTTCTTTCCCTCTTTGTAACTCTCTCCCTCTCTCCTACCTTCATTTTTACCTCTTCTTCCTCTCTCCCTCTACCCTATCTTCACTTTCACATCTACCTACCTTTGTTTTTCTTTGTCTCTCCCTCTCCTCTCCATGTATACCTTCATGTCCATCTTCTCCTATATCACTTTCCGCTTTATAGATCACCTTTATACTTCTACCCCACACCCCCTAGTATTCCTACCTTTTTCTATTACTCTCTCCCTTCCTCTCTCTATCACAAACATTGCATGTGACTACTAGCAATGAAGCGAATGATCTTCCCAATTTACATCTCATGTATTGCACAAATGTATTCTTAAAAGAGAAGACAAAATCTAAGTCAACTTTTCATACTTCTTTTACAGTGATATTTTTAATTTTAAGTTAAACTTATTTAATTATAAAAATTTCAATAACAGTAATAGTAAAACATGATACATGAATATGAAAATATGACGCACATCATGTGAAATGGCTATACAGCCAACATAATGAGTGTATAGAAGAACTAATTAATTATTCAATAATTTTAAAACAATAACATTCTAATTTTATATTTAAACATGAGCTCTAAAGGAGCTTGAGTCCCTACCTTTTGTTTGAAATCATAGTTTGTCTTTAAAATTAAGAATAGGTCACATTGTCGGGAAGAAATAAGAATGGTTGTTAGCATGAAATTCATAGTTTGTAGTGTAGTCTATTTTGTTTCTATAATTTGATTCAGTAATTTGTCATAGATGTCTGGTTAGATCTCTAGAAACATGTATCATTATGTATTATCATCATTATACCTAGGGATTAGGGATGATATCTCTAGGTAGAGGGTCCCATTTGAAATGATTGACAAATCTCAGCTACAAATGATTTAATGGTTTTCAGTGAGAGGGATAGGAAATAACTATGCCAACTTAATAATAACAAACAATGGAAATAAGTATTCTAAAATATAGACTTTTAAACATTAATGCACAATATCTAAACACATGTAAAGAATGACACACAACTGGCAATAACTCAGCCGATTAAATAGTCCACTAAGTATAATATCAAATGTCCTACCCTCAAAGTATGATCAAAATGTAGAGTATACATTCAAAACAGATGCTAATAGTGAATAGTAGAAAGAGCAATTTAAAAAGTGCATGTTTAAAATTAGCATATTGTATGTATTATGTAAGTACTAGTGTGATTTACATTGTTTGTGCAAAGTTAAACATATGGAAACTGATCATGTGTAGAAGCAAAATGCAGAGTAACCATGTAAAGAGTAGAGAATAAAATTTCAGTTGCAAGTCGTATATGTGAAACTACGATTCAAAAAATGATGTTGCATGTTTGAAAATTCATTTTTTCTATTATGTGAGAAACCCGGAAGTGCAACAAATGTTTGAGTAATTGAGCATACTTCTTAGCTGAAATAAATGGAGAATGTATACACTTCTATTAGTGTGAAAGGGTTAGTAGAAGTTGAGTTATGTGTACCTTTATTGTTGTTGTATGGTGCTGGAAAATTTTGGTGTCGTACAATTGTTTTCTACTAGGAGCTCTACAATTTGTAGAAAACAAGTAATTTGTAGATTACTATTTTGTTTTGACAGTGGCATCCATTCAATGCAGAATTGAGAAATATAAGTGCATAGTTGCTTACTATAGTGGGTTTGTTCATGACAACAACAATTGAATTGTTCATTGCGATGATGAAAGTTCCTAGGAGCTCAAATTGTCACATGAGGTAGATTGCTGATGACATGTCCTCTATGTAATTGTCAAATGGTATTGTAGTGAGCTTTGGAAAGTGTTGTTGTAGAAGTCGTCCATGCAAGTTGCATTCAAGTAGCTTGTCTTTAGTCTCAAGTATGCATTGTAGGTAAGGTTGATAAGTGAATGACATGGTTCGTGCACATTTGGTGGAATGCGTAATGTTGTTGTTTGTACTTTGTGATGGGGAAACAATTTGGTGGCATATATTGCAGACAAGATGATATGGTGATAGGTGTACATTTTTTGTCCTTAGTGTACATATTACCTTTTATTGGCAAAGCCATATAGATCTAAATTAGTTTAAGAGCATTTTGTATTCCATTGATTTGATAAGTGGAAGGAGGTAGTTATTTTATTACTTGTACGTTTGTTGACTCAAGTTCCATGAGTGATTTTTCTATTGATGCATCATCCAATATGTCAATGAAGGTAGAGAGGCCTAATCGTAGGATTGCACAACCTCATGGTCCTTGGCATACTACATTTTTTAGAAGTAGAAGTAGTGGGTTTCAGATTGTGGATGCTACAAATACTTTTTGCAAGCTGGTGTCAAGTCCGACATGATCCTTTATAATTATGAGCTGTAGAAACGTGAAATTATGGTTTTCAGAAATGATGAGTTCATTTTAAGCATTTCTGTTCCAAGCTTTAAGCAAGAAGAAATTAAGATTTCGAAGAGTTTCTTACAGTAGCAGCGTTTGAAGGAAGTGGTCCATCTATACTTTGCAAGTGGAATTTGGATGTCTCGTGTCTGTGGTGGTACAAGTATGCCAAGGCTTTTGATTGGGTATGTCTTTGACGAGTAGACCAACTATGATATTTTTGTATCTGGTATGAGTCATTTTTGTGTGCAAACTAGATGAATAGTTGTGATTTTTGTTTCAGGTGTCAATTGTAAGTAATATTTAGCATCACCCCTTTCAAATTGGCTTTTTTTCCTGATTTTAAACTACTCCAAATGGACACTTGTATTGGGCTAGAGTGATGGTAGGATTTTTTGTATTAGTGTATTTTTAATATTTGTTGTAATTATCATCTACCCTTGGCTATTAGTAAGGTCAATGTGTGCAATAGATGCTTTTTGGTCACTTGTTGAGCTTGTCTTGCATGCTAGGCCATATGTGACTAGAACATGACCTTTGAATGCTTTTGTTGATTGTGTTTTACATATGTCAAGTATGGTGGATGGGTGGATTGTCTCCAACTTGGGCTTGTAATGAATGAGCTCATGTTAGTTTGGAGAATAAGTGGTGAACATCTTTTGTTTTTATATGTCCGACATTATGCTTTTTAAATGTATAAAGATACTTTCATTTTTGTGGTGTTGTAGATCATTTGATGTTTTGTCCTTTTGCAAGTTGTTATGATGCACAATGTATTGACTTTTGAATGCATAGAAGGAAAGCACATGTGACATAAGTTATTGAAAATGTAGACTATAGATTCATGTCTATGGTTGAGAGTTAATAGTGGATATGTAGTTATCAAATGTAGTTTACCTATTGTCATAATGTTCATGTTTTGTTGACTCGGTAGCATCAACTTCTATTTTGTCTTTAACCTTTTCATTTGTAGTAACCATGACTTGAGATGGGAGGGGAAACATAATATGTTTAGTATAGCTAGAGGCACAATGCTATTGCAAAATGATATGTCCAATAGGTGTCTAATATAGTGAATGCAACTACTGCATTGTCAATGTTGTGGATCCATAAGTGGTCAATTATTTTTGATGCATGTGTCATTGGCTTATTGACTACAAAGTGCAATTTGTGTTGTTCCATGAAGTCTATGAGCATTGTTTTTTGTTTTGTTGAGCTAAGCATGTCTATGTTGAAGTTCCCTGCAATAATGAATTGTGAATTTTGTGGCACTGAATTAGTAGTGTTTTCAAGGAAGTTGAATAATCCAACAATAGGCGCGTTGGGCCTTAGGTAGATATTTGTGATGTGTAGGGAATTTTGCAAATGCAAGATGTCAATCGTTGTTGTTTCGAAGTCCTCTGCTGCAAAGGTCTCTAGTTTGTTTACTATAGTGTCCTTTGTCCAACATGTGAGTAGACTATGTATAAGAAAGAAGGGGTGGAAATTGAAGTTTTTAGTCAACAATATCATGTGAGTGGTATTTTATGTCCTTGTTTCTTGAAGGCAAAGTACAATTGCTACAAGTAATGCATGATCATGACCTATGTCTTCTTCATGTAGCAGTAAGCTATGTCTATTCAGAGACCATATAATGTGTTCAGTTTCTAGTATGGTAGGAATGTTGTAATTCACTATCCATTGGGCTATTGTGTGGAGGCATTGCATTTTATTTTTTACTTCGTGGGAGACTTTGAAGTTGTTATGTTGCAATTTATGAGTCAGGTACATGATTCAATTCACCACACACGTGATAGAGCAGTGTAGTCCATGTTGGTAGACTTTAGATGGGTCAAATGCAACTGCGTCCATTGTGAGTCCTTGTGCCCTATGTATGGTTCATACAGATGCTAGTTGGATGGGGAATTATTTTCATGTTACAATTTTATTTATGGTTTTGACCCTCTTAGCGATTCTTAATATTGGTGTCCACATAATGGGTATTGAGCTAGTGTACAAGCTTTGCATTTGTTGGTGGTAGGATTTGCCAATTGTTGGATCATTGAACTGTACCCAAACAATGTCTTTCTTGTTTGTTGTGTATAATTGGAATGTGCCATCTACATTGTTCACTAGATCATCTTTAGTGTCTAGATTACCTACTATGAGTTCTATTAAGATGCCTAGTTTGATGAGGATTGTTGCAGGTAGTGATGCCTTCTCATTCCAGTATTCCTTTATGTCGAGTGGCATGTCTTTTTGGTCAATTGCCTCTAGAACATATAGTGTTGTGTGCAAGAAGTTCAAAATTTATTTGTTGTGGTGGTCAACAAATGAGTTTGTTTGGAACAAATGGGGCAAAGCTGGATCATTGAAAGGATTCTTGTGGCACATTTTATTCAAGTACGAAATGTCCTCATCTGTTTGGTCTAAGGTTCTAGCTCGGTTGAGTATGGAGATGAACTGTTCATCTATTTGTCTTAAAATTGCATGGAGTTCAAAGTGTTTGACCAATTCTACCCAAAATGTGTATGGAACTTGGTTATTGTTTATTGTGGGTGATTCAAATATCCAATTGTCACAGATAGTTTGTGCTTGGTAGAGGTCCCCACAGAATATGATGTCAACATTTTTGAATGGTTTTGTTGATGTGTGCTTTTATTTGTCATAGTCTTAGGTCAATGTTATATAGCATTGAAGAGCCGACAAAGCGAGGTTTTTTCAATTAGGAGGATCTTTAGTTGGTCAAGTTTCTTGCTTAAGCTATCTAGCGTGTTGGAATCAAGGGGCAGTATTTTGGAAGAATTGCAAGGAAGGCAAAAAATGGAGTATGCAGTCGTACCTCCTATGTTAAATGCAACTTTACCTATTGAAGTGACTATAATGCCTTTTGGTTTAAGTGGGTCTCTGTATAGGTCCTTTTCATATAGGCAAAGCATAGCCTGATATAGTACATTGGTTGTGAATGTCTTTCCAATTCCAGCACCACCTGTCAAGAATAAGTACAACAATGTCTGTGGTGCTAGTCTCTTGCACATTACCATGTCTTTGACTATTGCTTATTGTTATTTGTTCAATTGTCATCACAAATTGAGATATTCATTATTATTTAGTAAATATGGATGCGCTATTTCTGAGAATAGGGGCTTTGGAATCTTGTCTTTGCATTTTCTAGAGTTTTCTTGCATGACGTTAGTAATTATGTCATAGCTTTTTGGTTGGGCTTGTTGGTCAGCTTTACTATCCTCATGGTCGAAGATTGGTTGAAGAAACTTTTCTATGTCTACCTTTGCTGCAACTTTCTCTATGTTTCCCCATGTAGGATTAATTTGTGCATTGAATAGTCACTCATTGTTAGCTAGTTTTGTTTTATGTGTAGTGAATGTTGTCATCCATGTGTTGTAACTAGTTAGAAGTGTTTGTTCACTTATTTTGAAAGGTAGGTGCAACATCAGTTTCTCTCGGCAATAGTTCTCATGATCAATATGGGGATGGTACCTAACATAGCGTATGATCTATAGCTTCTATCTTTTTTTGACATTTGTTCCATTGTTATAGTAAAATGCACATTACTTAGCTAGGGATAGTTTTTCCAATTGATTTGGTTGTAGTATGTATTTTTCTATTATAGAAGCACACATTATGTTTTCTAAACTTTCTTCTTCTTGGGTTAATAGCTTTGGGCTTTTCAACATGAAGACTCTACTCTCGAATAGGGCAGTTTTAATGAAGATAGTTTTCCATGAGGATTTGCGTAGGGGCAATGACAAAGCAATGTGGACAACTTGTCTGTTAGAAATCTATTGGTAGTCGAGCAATGCATTTCCAATTTTTCATATAAATTGAATCTTGTTTTCATATGCAAATGTGCTTTCTTTTTGCAAGCAAGAAAATGAAATGGACATTGTCTTGTCTTGTTTTGTCATGTATGAACAATAGTAAGATGCAATAACATATGCATCTAGTATGAATTGGGTGTTCATGTTTGCATACCATAGAGGTGGCACAAGTTTTGCAAATGAATTTGTCCAAATGTCTTTTGGCTCTCTTTTTAGTTGCAAAGTTCTCTTTGTTAGTGCAAATCGAAGCATTGTAATGTAGTCATGTACGTTGAAGTTAAAGTGACATAAGAAGTTGTCGAATGTAGTTTCTTTTGCAAAGTGCATATTCTCTAAATCTTTGAAGAAGCTTTTCACTTTCTCCTTCATTGCAATGTCAGTTGTCTACAAAGGTTCGAGCACTATCGTTGTTTTCATCGAGGGGAGTGGGAAATTGAAGTGGCAAATTGAGGTTCGGTATTTTTTGCAACTCCTTGTGTGATGATGAATCTGCATTTTTAGCAAGTTCTGATCAAGCAATGAGCAATCAGATGAAATGTATGTGTCTACAAATTGTTCAATGTCACTGTTTTTCCAAGTTCCACATATTGGAGCATCTTTTATCCACAACATGAAGAATTTTGTTAAAAATAGTAGTCTTGCACTTTTCCAAATAGCTTGTCATTTGCCAACATCATTTTGCGAAAAGCATTAATTCTATGGTTGAAGTAGCGGCTATAAACAATAATTTTTGCCTAATTTTGAGATCTATATCCTTGTCTTCGATTGTTTCATTGTGTTTGCTTTGTTGTGCAGTATATATATGGTCTAATGCTTTGCATAGTGGTTGCCAATAGTGTTCAACATTGGTCAATGTAGCAAATAATGTTGGAGGTCCAAGTTGTTGTATCATTCTAAATATATTCTTTCTAGTGTTGTCCAAGTAGTCGACGGATGTACAAATGCTTTTGAGATATGAATCCCAAGGGTGATTGTACTATCTTCTCTAAATTCATTGGGCCACGTACATCCTTTGTTAGAAGTTTTTTGCCTTTGAGTTCTGCTTTCCTTATCCAAACCCAAGCTAGGGATGATATTTGTTGTATTATGATCTTGATAGCCTTGAAGAAGATGTTAGTGATATGCATAGCAAAGTCATTATCCTAATGCATTAGCTCGAATTTTGTAATTTTTTGGTAGGATAGTTTGTTAGATATGCCAATTGGATGATGTCTAAAGAATAATGTTGGGAAGTTCATCTCTTCTGAGTACGTGTCTTGGAAAATGCCAAGAGGTTTGATCCCTTCAGAAGGTGCAATATTAATAACGGTTTTCTCAAGGTATTTAATTGAATGTGAGTCATTAAACCAATGTATAAGTGATTCAACTATTTGATCTTCATGAGTGTTTGATGTGGCATCATCCATGTCTTCATTGGTTTGAATGTCTAAGTTCATTTCATTGGCCCTGGCTGCAAGCAACATGTCCCATTTATTATTTATGACAACTTGCTCCTTTGTGTATAGTGGGGTATTCCTAAACTTGCAAATGCATTCATTATAGAAGCAGGTCAAACATTTCCTTGAGCATATGTGTTGTTGTATTCTAGCTTTCTCTTTAGTTTCATTGTTACAGTTTTTGTTTCATCAATTTCTCTATGCAGTGTTACTTGTACTTTGTCAAAGTCTATAGGTACCTTGATGATTGTTCCAATTAGCCCATATTGTGATCTCTTGAAGCCTAATTACCTTCTTTGTGCAAAAGCTATCTACAAAGACACAAGTCTTTCTTCCAACGAACTTAGCATTTTGACTACATTTATACAAGGATTTTGTCTTATGTTCCAAGGCACAACGAAGCAAGGTAGTTTGCCAAATGATATTGTTGTTAGACATTTCTTGCAAATTAATTGTCCTAGTTCAATTTTCTTTACATCGGTAGCAATGAGTAGCATAGGAGAACTGTTCATGACATCTTGGTCAATGTGATAGATGCTTTTGCCAAACTGTAGCATTTTGCAAATGGCACATGCTTGTGTTGGTGTGTCATTTATTCTATGCTAGTATATAGAAATTGATTCTTTGTCTCTATTTTTGCTAGTGCATGTTCGTTTGGATTTTCGGTGTTGGCATTGTTTTGTTGGGATGTTACTATTGTCACATATCAATGCGTCTTTCAAAAAATGCAAAGAGAAATGGGTTTTTGGGTTTTTAGTCACTGCAGTAGATGTTGTAGTATCTAATGATTCTATGAGAATTGGGTTTGTCGTTTGCATTGCTAGAGCAGTGTAACTAGAATTCAAGTTTTCTTGACTACACTCATTGACTTGGGAGATTGACATTGTGTCCATGTAGTTTATGTGTGGACTATCAAGTTTAAGGTACTTCCTGGATGACTATTTCAAACTTAACTAAGTCAAGATTCAATTCTGCAATACGACATGTACATGCCAACTTGTAAAAGTGTGCCAAAGTAACATGTTCATAGTTGCCTTTTATTTTAATTTTCCATTGTTAGAAGATGGCTAAAAATTGAAATAGTAATGCTAAGTTTTAACACTTCAATATCAAAATTTTTTAATTGCTATGCTTCACAAATTAGATGTAGTGGTCAATACCTTGCCATGTATCATGAACAAGTGATAGCATTGTTATCTCTTTCGTTTGATCTTCATACAGTGTTGTCCTAATATGGTAACCATATATTGTGATAGTGAAAAGAAATTAGATAATTGAAATAGTAGAACTTAAACATAGAAGAATCAACAAGAAATGGTTTATGCACATGACAAGACTAAATGATAATAACAATTAATAACATAGTATATGTCATAATCTAAAGTGACTGTCTTATTCTTTTTAAAGTATAAAGATTTAAAATATAATCATGTATCATCAATAAAAAGAACTTCTGTATAAAATGTTTAGTATTTTGTAGATATAATTTCTATTAAGAAATTAAGAATAGTCTAATTTATTTAATCAAATAGTAATGTGCAAAGAGGGTCATATCAGAGTCAGTGAATGAATCAATTTTGATCATAATCAGAAAATAATAGCTTTGAAAGAAAACTAGAATTGAAGTGGCCACTTCTCCATCATCAAGTACAAATAAAGGTTCTCATGGTTTGGGTATTGTTATAGGGGCTTCTTTGAGTGGGGCTTTAGCTTTAGCTTTATGCATTTTTTGGTATTGTTATAGGGTAGTTTTAGCATCTAAGATTATTGAAGAACCTAGTACCCCTTCAAATTTGAATACTATTGAAGAGGTTTAGTTCATTAGCCATTCAAATTTGAAATCAAAATCTCCTGCAATAAAAAGTACCCAATAGGAGAAAATTTTAGCCAATGTTATTAGCACATTTATGAGAGACTTTGATAATTCTACGTCCTTTGTTATGGTTAGTGTATTCTTGTTATTCATTTTTTGTAATTCAATATTTCAGAGAAGAAATAAATAACTAAAACAAGGATTGAAAAAATTGATTAAATATAACTTAGTGATGTAATAATATGTTTATATAAAAAGAAAATTCAAAAATAAAATAAAAATGAGAATTTTTTTTATTAAAAATATATAAAGTATCTCTCCTGAATATTGGGGCCATGGCTAACATGGTGCTACCCTAGCTGAAAATGGAATTTTAGAATTTTTTTTTTTAACTATCAACTGTTACTATAAGCTCTTCAAAGAAAAATCAAGTTTGTGCGTTTGCAAGTTTTTCTGAACATTCAGTTGTGTATTTCTCATGGGCATGTCAAAATTAGGACAATGAGAACATTCAGCTGTATTTCTTATGGTTATGTCAAAATAAGGACAATAATAGAGACAAGAAATAAAATATCAAGAAAACTTTTCTTATGGGTAATGTCAAAATAAGGACAATAAAGAGAAAGAAAATAAGAGACAGGAAATAAAATATCAAGAAAACTAAAAAAAAGACAGATGAAGATAAGATTCGCTTGCTTAAAAGAATTGGAATTTTTACCTTTATTATAGTGGTGGTAATTGCAGTAAAATTTGATTGAATGCAAGCAAAGATGGATTGTGATGTGTGTTGATAAAGTAAGTAGGGACCAAGTGCACAAAAAAGAAAGACTGCTTTATTAATCAGACAAGCTTTTTCACCCAAAAGTGATTCCCAGACTTTGTCCCCATCTAGACTCAATGTGATTTTGTTCTGGTTTGGAACTCTTGGTCAGAGGATGTACTAAATGAATATATGAATGCCATAGAATGGGTGTGTTGTAGATATGGGGGTTGCATTTGTGTTGCAACTTAGTATTGTTAGGAAGATTTGTGCTACAAATTGTGCCGCTCAAGGGTTACAGTGTTCTTAGCATGTAATTCATGATGTTTTTGCACTAATTTTTTTCTCGTTACAAATAGTATGCATTCTTTTCCTACCGATTTTCATTCAAGAATGGGTAAGCATGGGATGATGATGTGAGAGGTTTGAATTTTTTGGACAAACAACAGAGTAGGATCATGTTTTCTTGTGGAAATTTTTTGGCTCTTTGAGTAACAATTAGGGCTCTGTTTACAAAGGCATCATAAATGGTAAGAATTATGCTATAAAGTAGATGAGGGGTGATATGTCCCAAGAATTGAAGATTTTGTGAAAGGTCAATCATAGTGATTTGGTGAAGTTACAAGGATTTTGCATCAGTTCAAAGGGAAAATCTTACTTGGTCTCCCTTCAATAGCAAATTTAGGGCTAAGATTACTAGTTTTGCCATGGCCAAATTAGGGATAGATGTGTGCACAAGGCACATAGTAGGCACACCAGGGTAGATGGGTCTAGAATACCTAGTAAATGGAGAAGTTACACCAAAACTTGATGTGTTTGCATTTCGGGTTGTGTTGCTGGAGCTAATTTCTAGAAAGGATCCCACTATTGTTGAAGGGAAGCTTCCATTGGGAGGAATTGTAGGGCTACTGTCGACACAAATAAAGCCCCTCATGGAAGGGGAAGATAGAGAAGTGAAGCTGAGAAAGTCATAGTGCAACTCATCCAAATCGTTTTCTCTAAAGTTGGCTAGATTTACAACAAATGCCCTTGGGTGAACTACTTTAGGCTTCAACCTTCTATTAGGGTTACTAGATCTTGTTGAAAGATCATACGAGAAGTTTGTGAAGAATGTTTCGAAGATTTCAACTACAAAACACAAAGTGGGTTTTAAGGCAGATGTGATGAGAATCACAGAGGAAATTATGGAAATTACACATGGATTTGGTAGTAATTAATACGAGACAATGCATTTTAGCTCAACCACTTCCATAAAACTTGGGCCATGAGAGGGATCTAACCTACGAAATCTTACCAAATTTTGCCCATAAAATCTTATGAAATTTTGTTTCTAGTATAAGTTAATAAATATAATTATTTAAGAAATGAAATAAAATGTACAAACTGTTTCTGCAAGGCAATTTTGCAACTTCAACAACAACCAAATATCATTTGAAAAGAAGAACCTAAAATTGCAACTTACATTTTTCTCTGGATTTGATTCAAATATTCGACTTCTTAACTCTGTGCTCTCCTTGAAGACTACTACAAATGCCTCGTCTGCAACGATTGTAAATTTGGCTGATTGTCATAATTAATGGCTTTGACCTATACCTTCTGACAAGGATTGATGTAACAATTAATATGTGAGCTACTGTCACAATTAATACGATCTTATCAACATCATTTTTTTCCTTTTTTTTTCATAATTAAAATATAAAATTACCCTTGAGAAAAATCCACACGACCAATAGCAAATTAGGAATATGATCACTAAAAATATTTTAAAAATATTTGTTATTTAAACCTTTGGAAAAGACAACTTGTCTCAAGTTAAATCAATGATGTACCTCTATCAAAAACATACTAATAATCATAATAATAATAAAATGTTAAACACCGGCTGTGTAGACGCTTCCCACATCTTGCACTACCCATCCGTCCGTCATTTCGACTCCCTCCTCGTATCTGCTATCTTGCGGCGTGCGCCGCGTTGCAGCAATTAATATTTTAGGGATTTAAAGTAAATTAGTTCTCTTTTAAAACCGTAACTCAGCAGATTACGTCTTGGAAAAGACACTCGATTTGTCGCTAGTAAAAAGCACAACTGTTCCAATTATTATCTTGCTTTTACTTCTTATGGGGATGTTATCTCAAACACGCGTAATTGGTGAATTCCAGGCAGAACTGAGCTGTATTTTGGGGGAGCCCGGCGATTCAACGGTAGAATTTGCTCATTTGTTATTTGGCAGCTGTAAATGCCACCGGTAAGATCCCGTTGTCAATCCCTTTCGTCCCGCTTCCGCGTAGCCATCTCTGCCTATTAAACCCTACCCTTCTCTTGTTTGTTCTCACACAGTTCCTCACTTCAGTATCTAGGACTATAGATCAATTCTTTCAAATCTCTGTTCCGACTGGACTAGGGTTCCCACTAAAATGGCCGTTTCAGGGTCTCAGATGTTTGCGATGAGTTTAGTGTTAGTATGTATGGCGGCATTGTCCACAGTGGATGCTGCAGCTCGGCCCCTTTCTCATTGGAGAAAACTTTCTGCCCTGGTGGAAGAAGAGCCTCTTGTTTTGCAATACCACAATGGCCGTCTCCTCACCACATCTCCCATTCTCAATCTTCATCTCGTCTGGTACGGCAATTTCACTTCCGCCCAGCGTGCCATTGTGGCCGACTTTTGTGCAGTCTTTGGGGACGGAAAGCGGGAAGCAGGGTTCTTCACCCTCTGTTCTCACCTGGTGGAAAACGACAGAGGCCTACAGAGGATCTGCCCCTTCCACAGTAAACCAAGCAGCTCAGCCGCTAACGCGAAGGCTGGGGAAGCAGAAGCTGGACGAATCTTGTTCTCTCGGAAAGTCCCTCAAAAGAAGTGACATTGCCATGCTGGTGAAGGGAGCAATCAAATCCGGAGCTTTGCCTCCGCCATCGAAGAAGAAGAAGAGCAATGGTGAGGTGGAGTTGTATTTGGTACTCACATCTGAGGATGTAATGGTGGAGAACTTCTGCAGCAGCTCCTGCGGATTCCACGACAGCAGCAAAGTTGGAGACAGTGAATACGCGTACGCGTGGGTGGGGAACTCGGTGAGGCAGTGCCCGGGGCAGTGCGCGTGGCCGTTTCATCAGCCAATTTACGGACCGCAGAGCGCTCCTCTGCTGCCCCCCAACGGCGACGTGGGCGTCGACGGGATGATAATCAACATTGCTACTGTTTTGACTGGCGCAGTGACGAATCCGTTCAAGTCGGGATACTTCCAGGGAGACGCCGCCGCTCCATTGGAGGCGGTGTCAGCTTGTCCTGGCATGTATGGAAGCGGGGCTTATCCCGGTTACGCCGGTCAACTCTTGGCGGACGAGACGACAGGGGCCAGTTACAATGCCCACGGCGTCAACGGCCGCGCGTTTCTTCTCCCAGCTATGTGGGATCCCACCTCGCGCTCCTGCAAGACCTTGGTCTAAAATCACACAAACAAACTCTTAAATATTTCTTGTATACAATTCTTTAAACAGACTCGAGTACTCTGAACTCCAGCTGTTTGTAATTCTTTATTCATTCATTCTATTCAATTAATAAATTAAATTTTTATAATGGTACTTCAATTAGTCTTTGTTCTTGAGGCACTGGCTATGGTGCAACATATTTGCACCATTGGTAGTCGTGCCAAGTCTTGCCCCTGAGCGTAATATTAAAATAAATGCTTTTAGTGTAAACGCTGAGCGTAATATCTAAAAAAGTTTTAATTATATTTTTGTTAAAGCTGAGTGTAATACCTTAAAAAGTTTTTAATCATATTTTTGTTAAAGCTGAGCGTAATGCTGATAAAGTTTACTGTGACTTACTTCAATGTAATATAAACTTTATATTTTTTTAATATAAAAATGACATTATATTTTATATTTTGAATGTTTTTAGAATAAAATTTTGTAAGTAAAAGAGGAAAATTTCATAAAATTCAAAAATATTATCTTAAGATGGCTATTATATTGAGATAATATTTTTGAACTCAAAAACCATTCGTTTTCTGCCATCATTTTATAAAATCAATATTAAAATATAAAGTTACTAATTTATTTTATATTTACACTTTATTTGAAAGAAATTTTAATTTTTTAATAATTATTATTTCAATATCAATATATTGAGAATGATATCATATATTTAAAAAAATTAAATTTTCTTTTAAAAAAAGTTTTTACTACTTTGATTGACAGTATATATTTGACTTTTTTAACATTTATATATTGATATATTTTGAAAATTAAAACCTATAAAATAAAATTAATCTTTATATAAAATTAAATAAATATTTATATATTATTTTTAATAGACAATGGATGACTCACAATTTACCATTGCATTTTAGGCTCTTACCTAAATTAAATATTTTTATTAAATGAAAGTGATGTTATGTATATAGTTGTATCAATGTTTGATACATAAATGGTTCACATATAGAAGTTATTGTTTGATATATGAATGACTAAGTGTTAGATAGAAACTAAGGTTCAATTATTTTTAAAATATAAATAACTATTGTTAGGTAAAATATCATATATCTCTATGAATAAATTATAAATAAATATTTGTTTGATAGAGTTATAAATGTATTCATGTGTACATATAAATACATATACATGAATACTTAATTATTAAAATGACAACAAAATGTGTTGAATGAGAAACTAAATTAAGTTATTTTAAAAATTATATAATTATAACAAACTAAATTAAACATACATCCAAATAGTTATAATCAGTTATAGTCAATATATTGATTTTTAATCTTATAATTAATTATTTTAAAATAGAATTAAAAAATAATAATATATTCATATATAAATATCAATATATATAAATGTTTAAAAGAAATATCAAGAAATAAAATAAAATGGTAAATTAAAAAAACTTTAACTTTAAAATTACTTAACATAAGTTTTAAAAAAAATATCATTTAGGTAAATAGATTAGTTTAAAATAATAAACATTATACATTTATCCTACTTAAGAACTTAAAGCTAATCTATACTCTTACAATTTTAAAATTGGCACACGGTTGATAAATTCGCCATGATGTCCCCCATAAGACCACCATACTCTAACATCGGCCATATGTAATCTCAACTCCCCGAGTTTCTTGACCACCTCCTGATCCTCCTTGATCACCATAGTGCCACTCTTGGAATGCAGAGAACTCCCACAACTCCCCTTGTTCAACTCTGCCTGACTCCCTGAGCCCAATGCTGCACCACTGCAACCTTGCATCGAGAACCCCCATGACTCCCTTGCTAAACATTGCATCCACACTGGCTGACTTAGACCCCATAAGTCCTCCCTAGCTCATACACATACTTCCAAAGTATACTCAACACCACCTCGACACCTCTATGAACCTTCTAGCTCAATACACATACTCCTAGAGCATACTCGACACCTCCACGACACCTCTCTGAACTTCTTGGCTCATATGCACACCTCCACGGTATACTCGACACCCCCATGGCACCTCTCTGAACTTCCTAGAGTCCTCCAGTCCAATCTTGCATGCTATCCTAACATGACTATGCCTCCATGGCATTCCACCTCTTGTTGGTCTCCCTAGCTCCCCATTAAACCCTTGAATCCCAACCCTTGTTCCCATGGAAATGTTGACTGCCTTAGCCAAACCTTGAATCCAAACACTGAGCCCCGACTGATTCGACACCAAGTTTATGTCTACATGCCCTTGTTGGTGAACACTTTGTTCTCGTGCACCCGGTCCACTCAAACCAACCCCTTCATGCATCCACGTCGTCTCGTACTCAATCCACGAATCCCTTTGCATTCACCACCTACTTGAGTTCCACACCCTAGCTCCATGATCCACCCAACCTTGTTGCGCTAGACTTCTATCTCCAACTCGGTTAGCACTTCATAGCTTCACCTCTAAACCACTTCACGAATCTACTTCATCCATTTCAATCATGCACCACAAGCCTTTGTTCCTCGTTGCAGTCCATCATGACTCAACCCCTTGAGCCATACCCAAAAACTACCCCCTTTAGATACTTGATATAGATCTACCCACTTGACTCGGCATCCCCTTAGCACCATTCCAGAACACTACATCCTATTTGCCATACTGGACCACCACGGTCTCTGAGATCCTACCTCAATGCAACCAAGCACCCTAGATGTGCACCCAGTGCCACACCCAACCAATATCGCACCAATTAGCTATCTAGCCCAACAACATATTCCCCACACAGCTAACCATAAGCCCCCAACTCACCTACTCGGACAAACCACTTTGTCTCCTATTGCAGGACTAGGTACTCCACTTCCCCAGCTTTCAAACTCCGAACAACCTCCATGGTAGGCCATCAACATTGGCTTAGCTACACCGCTTCACTAAGTTAGGGACCCTTGTCATTACACCAAACCTCACCACATTACGATACGGCAGAGAAACACTTCATTGCTCCTAATGACTTTGCGTCACCTGTATCTCATCCGGAGACTAGAGGGAAGGACTACTCTTCTTCGTCCCTCTTGAGGGAGGTCGACTCTCCAAGTCACCCATCATGCACACCGGCACTTACCCTCTGCGGATACACCTCAGCTTGGCTCCACGCCTCTCCTACACCACAACTATGCTAGATGGAACATCTCATAGCACAACCCCAAGATCACACCTCGGCTCGGTTGCACATCGTGCCTACACCTCAACTATGTTGGAGGGACCATCTCGCAACACAACCCCAAAGCATACACCTCGGATCATATCTAGGACAAGATCCTACACCACAACCATGCTTGCCCAGCACACGACATAGTCCCATTTGCACCTCAGCTCGGTCGATGCCTCACCTACATCACACCTGTGTGCACCCAGCGTTGCAGCACAGGCCCATCCGACCTCTGAGTTTCATCTTGTGAATCAACAACCCCTTACATTGAGGACCAACTGCATAGGCTATGACAACCATACGAAAGGGAAAACAGAAACCCTGGAGATTGCAATGGGTGCACGATGTTGATAAAAAACAGAACAGTTGGCCTTTCTAAAAAAAAATGCAGGGTAGATGTGTGTTGTGGTCATAGCTTTGATGATAGATTTTGGTGACCAGACGTAGTATTACATAAGATGTATTAAATACGTTATAGTGATTTTGGAGGCTACAGAGATCACCAAGGTTAAACAGATACAGGATAAGCTGTTGTTAAACGTCCGTCACTTATGATTGTTTTATTTTATTTTATTATTTTGTATGTTCTGCTCTATTTGATTTGGAAGTAGTTATTTCTTATATTCTACATGTCCTTTGTTAGGGGTATGAAGTCCATCGGTCATATGATTGTTCATTTCTTGTTGAAGAACTTTCTATAAACAAAGAACCATTTTATAAATGATTGTATAATAATTTCCTGTGCTAGAATGTGGATATTGGAAAATCTCAAATCATGATAAATATTAGTGTTTTTGTGTTGTCTATTTAATTTTTGTGTTCACTCTTTTTCTTGCTTGTTTTTAAATATTTACAATTGACATCAATAGAGAAGGTGAGGCTAGAGCAGAGATAGATAGAGGTGAAATTGATTTTATCGTTACCAAATTTTTAAGAAATTTGGGCTCGGTAGAGGATGAGATTGGGCCTTCTAAGTAGAAAAATATGTCGTTTGCACTAGGGGGATGGCTGGGAATATAAGTCTGAAGCTGAACCAGAAGATTTAAAAGTTGTTAAATTTGAACTTAATGCAATTCTTGAGTGCACACACATGCGTAAGAGAGTTGTCATGGAAGAATTGCGGAAGTGAACAAGAGAAGATAAGACTGACGAGTTTGTAAAATGCCTGGTGTTGGCATATTTTAAAATGGTTTCTCTTATTTATGGTTCCAACCTCAAAGATACAAATAATTTTGCATCTAGAGTTTATACAGTGCTCCAATTAGAGTACTTTGAAGAGCATGCCAAGTTTCCTCAGAAGATAAATGAATAAACAACTTTTTAAAGAAAGGCAGAAGATGTGTCAGGCATGACAAAAGATATGGTTGAAAGAAGAGACGTGTATATAGACCAAGAAGAAGGTGAGGAGGCCAAAGTAATTCCTAGTTTTTCAAATAAGGAGGCACATTCTTTTGAAGATGAAAGAGCTGAAAGAGAGAAAAGTGAGGGATTTCACAAGTGATGAATGAGAGTTTTGATAGCTTCAGAAGAGGAGAGAGCGACAGGACAAACATTCAAATGTCGGGAAAATGACCTTTGTTTAGCATAAGGCTAAGGCTATTGGGCTTCCAACAAATTATCTTGATGAGATGGAGACCACTTCCAAATCACCTAAATTCATAAATGTGAGGATTTAATTGCCCAATGATGTATTGATGTGGCTCACTTGTAGGAAGTCATCTTCTTGGTCATGGTGATTTTGTAAGAAGATAAAATATTTTTTATTTTGATATGGTTTGGAGAAGGTTCATTCAGAGTGTGCCAGAGAAAAGTTTGACAAACTTGAGATTGACTCACATGGCCTCATAGTTCATAGTTCTCTGAAAGTCCAAATGGGAAGAAGTGAACGTAGTGCCGCATAGCTGTACCAATTGGACATCACGAGAGATATTGTTGGGGTATGAAGTCCAACGGTCACATAATTGTTTATTTCCTCTATGTCTCTTCATATTCGAAGAGCTTTATATAAATGATTTTGTACAGTCTATGTAAATTATATTAGTTAAGCATTAATATAAATTACCTGCTACAGTGTGGATGTAGACAAGATTTGCCGAACCGCAATAAATATGTGTTCTTATATTTTGTCTCCTAAATTTTTGTGTTCATCTTTTCTTTGCTCATTTTTATAAATTTACACCCTTTGATATTTTTGAAGTTAGTGTTTAGTATTTAGTGTTCAATAATTGTTACAACAATAACATTAATTTAAAATACCTATTATATAATTTATATTTTGGAATAGGTACGTAGTTTTATCATACCCTCCTACTAATAAGATATAATAGGAAGCTCCAAATCTTCCATTTCAGTGTAGGGAGGAATAAAAACTCATTCATTTAAGTTTTTATCAATTTTCTATGATAGTTGATATGATCCTGTCTCAAAATCTAAGTTCTAATTCAAGAACGTCACACAAACAATGAACAAGCATAAGCTATTTGATCCTTTAGCTAGGAATAAAGGTGACCATAAGGGAATCTAGCATAACTAGAATAACTTCCAACAAGATAACAAGAGAACTTATTGTCATCTGGATAGATTCTATGTGAATATAAAGGCATTTGAAACTTTAGAAAGGATGATAATTAGGGTTTATGAGTGAATTTTTCCTCTTATATATTATCAAACCATCACCCTATCATTGTTGGGATCTTTTAACTAGATAAGAGAAATCTTGACACTGATGGAAAGCATGGATTTTTCCTCATTACTTCTCCCCTTACTAATGCAGATGTCATCAATGCCACCAATGTCATCAAATGGAATAATAGAATTCGCTTGAGGTACCAATTTGCAATAAAGGAATGGGTTTGATATTATAAGAAGTTGTTCACTTATGAAGATATTGGCTTTATTATCGAATAAGATTGGTAGCCTCATTCCTAACAAGGTAACCTCTTGAGATGTTGATATATTAAACCAATAAATATTTCACATTACATCCAATTGTGGTCATTGTTTAATACACAAGAAATTGTTTTGTGAATTCTTTCATCTTTTTCTTTTCTTTGATATTGAATTCTTGTTTAAAATAAGGGAAATTATGTATTGAATTGGTTATTTAAAAAAAAAAATTATGTGATACTTGTGAAATTTTTTGAGGCAAACTTATTATTTATAATAATAATAATATATTATTAAATTATATTAATATTAAATTTATAAATAATTAGAATATGTGTAATTAATTTATGGAAATTTTTATTTTTAAATATAAAATTATAATTTAATATTATAGAATTTTTTTCAATTTTATAATTGTTTAATTCAAGAATTTAATATATAAATAACAATTTAATAAGATTATTTTTGTTTTATAATTCAAAATGATTATAAGATATTTTGAAATATTTGAATAAACACTCTCTCTCTCTCTCTCTCTCTCACACACACACACACACACACACAGACAGTTAGAAATAACCACATTTTATTGATTTACAAATCATAATATTTGTATATTTGTATAAATGAATACTTCACAAATCTTAGGTGTAGAAATGTATGATTGATAGTGAATTAAAATATAAAAAAATTACAAAATTATGTATCATAAATGAATTTTTTTTTACATTCTAAACAATTTCAAATCCATTTAATCATTACTTAAAAAAATTAAATAACAAAAATGGTTCATAATGCATAAACCTGACTGTAGATCTTATTGTCTCATAATCCACATAAACTAGCTTATATATATATTATATATATAAAATAAGCCGAGAGATATCCTTCTTAAGGTGCCATCATCGCATATTTATGAGTCTAAGAGGCATGAGGAAATGTTTTGAGACTCTTGATCTGTCTCATTTTTACTTCCATTTCCTCTATAATTTTCATGATTATAATTATAATTATATTTAGTCTATTTCTATTTTTTTTTTGACATGTAAATGAACGTCAATTTATTTTCAAAATGAAAAATGTTTACATTGAAGATTGCTGCCACTGTAGAAAGCCTCTCTGACTTAACTAAATTTAAATTATTATATAAGTTAATAAATGTGTTTATAACTTAGCTTTAATTTATTATCAACGTATACAAGTGCTAGTAATATTTACTAGCAACATAGTATTAGACGGATGTAGATTCGTGACAAGGTTGTATTGCTTACCAAAGTAAATTGTGTGTCAAGTAAAGCAATGTTACAAAACAAACACAGCAAACCATTCCTGCATTGTCTCATTGGCATTCACGTCTTCGCTCTCTTACGGCGAAAGCAACTCGTTTTCAGGAACTGACTGAAACAATAAGTTTTCAGGAACATTATCCAAACTGAAAAATTGCCTCTTTGTCAACTACACGAAATTCTCCACCAGCAAATCATTGACAGCCATGTTTCCTCCTTCGAAGCCGCGCCGGTCCGATGAAATAATTAAACAAAATATGCACGCTCGGTACACAACATCCAGATAAAACAGAGTTGTCGTTTGGATGAGACGTTTCTTGTGGAATTTGCCAGGAACCAGCCATGGTAAATTGCATTCCTAATTTATCTAGACGGTATGTAGTGATATAATTTTTTTTTTGATAAAACTGTTAATATGTCACTTTAAATCATTAATAAACTATAAAATTTTATTATACTTATAATATAAATGCTATTAATATAATTATGTATTTTAAAGTATACATATAAACGTCTTTGAATTTTAAAATATTTTAATATAAATTTAGAAACTTACTATTGTTAATATTTATTATATTAGTATATATTTATATAATTTATATTGTTAATTATATATTTATTTTAACTTAGAAGCTTTCTAAAATAAACTATACAAATTTAAAATTATCTATTTGATTTAAAATTATTAATTATTAATTTGTATTGTTACTTTATAATTATTTTCTAATTTTATTTTTGTGCTTAGGAAAATAAAGTTTCTATATAATTTAATATATATTATTATTAATTTATAATTTTTAAACTTTAAAAAATTGATTTTGATTATTTAAAAATTAAAAAATGATAATTATTTTTTATAGAACATAAAATAAAAGTCATTAAAATGACCAAGTTGTTATATAAAGATCATATGACAAGTGGGAGTGATTGTCAAATTCCAGGCATGATGTAGACAATGAAATCCTACTTGATGTTTTTGTTGATGATTCAACCCTTATCAAATAATAATGCAAAATTATTTTTTTGCTTCACACTTTGGACTTATCAAAATGTATTAAATGAATTTGTTGATTTTAGAATTAATAATACACTAAAGAATATGGATTATTTTGTCTAGCATGGCAATAAGAAAGTTTCTAAATACAAATGAGAATTACTTTCTCCATGCCCATTTTCATATAGATTTGCTACAAGATAATGCCCATTCTGATACTATTGAAACCCTTGTGACCACATGAACCCTAATCCCTTGTGTATCTATTAACATATGCATGGTGAATTAGTCAAATTCATGACAAGTAAACAAGTGAAGCATGCAATAGATCAATGATCAAGCATAATAGGTCATTGATGAGGTGACAAGATGAAAGGATAGTTAGAAAGACTGATGTGACATGCATTTAGATAGAAGTAACTAATGGATGCAAGGACAAAAGCTAGTTGTAGTGTGAAGAACCTCCTTATAGCAATATCGTGAGAATGCTCGAAATAACAGAATACCAAGTGATAGCAGAACTCAGAATGAATCTACTGATCGCAGGCCACTTCGAGGGGGTAACCTCCTTTGAGCAAGCTCAATACAATAAATTCGTCCGTACCCATCAAGGGCCTCAACCTATTCTTATATACTGGGTACGATCTAGAAAAGTAATACTACCTATGCATGTGGGATAATAAAATATACTCACGGGACGACTTACAAAGCATATGCGTCCAACAACACTACTCTAACAAAATAAACAGAAGGAACACACAGGTTCCTAACATCCCCTCTCCCTTAGAAAAAAGCTTTGTCCTCAAAGCTTAAGGTGTGAAAATTGTTGTTGAATCTGAAGAAGGGGTTCCCAGGTAGCATCCTCTGGTTGCATGCCATGCCACTGAATCAAGACCTCAGAGATGGAGCGAGAGCGAAGCTGGCGAGTGCGCTGGTCAATGATTGCCACCGGCTCCAGGATAATGGATCCTTCCGTATCCATTTCAGGGAGAGTAGTTTGTGCTCTGACAGTGGTACCCAGAACTTTCTTTAGACAAGAAACATGAAAGACTGGATGAATGCGGGAAGAAGGAGGAAGTTCCAGTTTATAAGCAACTGAACCAATCTTCTGCAGAACCTTATAAGGCCCATAAAATTTTGGGGCCAGCTTATGACGCCCTTTCAGCTTTAGGGAGGATTGTTTGTATGGCTGTAGACGAAGAAAAATCATATCCCCAACTTGAAATGAGCGCTCAGAACGGTGTTGATCTGCTTGCTGTTTCATCCGATTACGGGCCATGTGAAGATTATCCTGTAAGGTACGAAGAATCTGATCCCTGCTGCAGAGAACTATGTCAACTGCCTGGACTGGTGAGCTGTTGGGAGTGTAGGGAAGGAGCACTGGAGGTGCCTGACCATAGACTGCTTCATATGGAGTCATTTTAGAGGCAGTGTGGTAAGAGGTATTGTACCACCATTCAGCTAAAGGGAGCCACTTGGCCCACTGATGTTGCTGCTCGGAAGTGAAGCAACGAAGATAAGTTTCCAAGCATTTATTGACAATTTCAGTTTGACCATCAGTTTGTGGGTGATAGCCCGAACTCATCTTCAGTTTGGTGCCAGTTTTCTGAAACAGTTCAGTCCAAAAATGACTGGTAAAAGTTGCATCACGATCAGAGACAATGGAAGAAGGGAGTCCATGAAGACGAAATATCTGGTCCATGAAGATTTGTGCAACAGAGGAGGCAGTATAGGGGTGGCTGAGGGCACAAAAATGACTATATTTCGAGAGACGATCAACCACAACCAAGATCACTGTCTTGCCACCGGATTTAGGAAGCCCTTCAATGAAATCCATAGAAATATCAGTCCAAATCCGTGTAGGGATGGGCAATGGTTCGAGCAAGCCAGGAAGGAGGGTCGTTTCACCCTTGTGGCGTTGGCAAGTATCACATTCAGCCACCATCTGTTGAATCGTCTGTTTCATCCCTTTCCAAAAGAAGTTTCTCCTTGCTCGCTCATAAGTTTTGAGGAAGCCTGAGTGCCCTGCTGAAGGAGAAGCATGGAGTTCATAAAAAATAGCCTGATGTAGAGCTGGGTTCTGAGGAAGCACTAGCCGACCCTTGTATCGAAGAGAAGCACCATCCCAAGAGTAATGTGGTATAGCAGAAGGATTATTGGCTAGCTAGTGAATGATTTGAGATAAAGAAGAGTCACTGTCATAGCCCTGCTGAACAGACGCTAACCAATTGGGAATGGGCATAGAAATAGCGGAAAGGGAAGCTTGATTATCAAATGTGCGAGAAAGAGCATCTGCCACAATATTCTCCTTACCCTTCTTGTAGGTGATCTCATAATCATACCCCATGAGTTTGCTGACCCATTTCTGTTGTGTAGGAGAGGATACCCGTTGTTCCAGGAAGTATTTCAGACTTTGGTGATCGGTTCTGATGCAAAAATGACTCCCTAAGAGGTATGGCCACCACTTCTGTACAGCATGCAAAACAGCCATCATTTCTTTTTCATAAGTAGAGAGGGCTAGATTCTTACCAGAGAGGGCTTTGCTAGTGAACGCAATAGGATGGTCATCTTGCAGGAGAACAACACCCAATCCATTGCCGCAAGCATCACTCTCAATAGTGAAGGGTTTGGAAAAATCTGGCATCGCGAGAACAGGTGTACTGCACATAGCCTGTTTCAGTTGTTCAAATGCAGTCTCAGCAACAGGGGTCCAGGAGAAGGCATCCTTTTTTAACAGAGCTGTCAATGGTGCTGCAATTTTCCCGTAATCTTTGACAAACTTGCGGTAGTAGCCAGTCAACCCCAAAAAACCCTGAAGGCTCTTGAGAGTTTTAGGATGCGGCCAAGTTTTCATGGCATCTATTTTTGTAGGATCCACCCGCACTCCATGGTGTGCAACAATATGCCCGAGATACTCCACTTCCTCCTGGCCAAACACACATTTAGATAGTTTTGCACAGAGTTGATGATTAGAGAGAAGTTGCAAGACAAGCTCCAGATGATGGAGATGCTCAGCCCAAGTTTTGCTATATATGAGGATATCATCAAAGAAGACTAGAATGAATTTCCGGAGGTATGGTCGAAATATGTTATTCATCACTGCCTGAAATGTTGAAGGAGCATTCGTGAGGCCGAAGGGCATGACTAAAAATTCATAGTGACCATCATGTGTGCGGAAGGCAGTTTTAGGTATATCCTCCTCATGAACCCGAATTTGATGATACCCAGAACGAAGATCTAACTTGGAGAAAAAATGAGCCCCATGAAGTTCATCAAGAAGTTCATCAACAACTGGAATGGGAAACTTGTCCTTTATAGTGAGATGATTAAGTGCTCGGAAATCAATGCAGAGTCGCCATGACCCATCTTTTTTGCGAACAAGCAAAACTGGAGAAGAAAAGGAACTGGTACTAGGGCGAATAATACCTTGCTTCAGTAAGTCACGGACAAGTATCTCGATTTCGGTCTTCTGATGAAATGGGTAGCGGTAGGGCCTGATGTTGGGCGGAACACTGCCAGGAAGGAGCTGAATACGGTGGTCCTCTGGACGAGAAGGAGGTAATCCCACAGGTTCAGCAAATATACCAGAATACTTGTCCAAAATGTGTTGGAGATCGACAGGAGTGCTAGAGACTGCTGATGGCTGCATCTGAATGGAATGGAGCTGAGCGATGACACCATGTGAATTCTTCTTAAGAAGTTTTTCCATACGGTGTGAACTGATGATGCTGAGAGACCCTGGTTGTAAGCCTTTCAAAGTGTGTTGGTGCCCCTCGGCTGAAAACTGCATCCAAAGTTCAGCAAAATCCCAGAGAATGGGGCCAAGAGTGCGTAACCATTGGGCACCCAAAACCACATCACAGCCACCTAAGGGTAAGGCAAACATGTCAGAGCGCATGTTATAATCTCCAATAGAGAGACGCACATTGCGACATTTCCCTTTACAAATTAAAGTGCCCCCATTGGCAATCATGACTTCAAAGCTAGAGCAGGGATGGATAAAGCAATCAGCCTGTTTGGCTATTCGTAGATCAATGAAGTTATGAGTGCTACCAGAATCAATGAGTATAGTAAGAGAGATCTTCTTGAAGAAACCCTGGACCCGCATGGTTTGTGGAGTAGTGACTCCTGCCAAAGCATGGACAGATATCTCTGGTGGAGCTTCTGGTGAAGGAGGTTCAGGCTGGTGAGGCTCAACCTCATCATCCACTGTTTCCTGAGCATCTACATATTCTTCCAGTTCCGGTGGAGAATCCACATCCAAGAGATAGAGCGTTTGCTGAACACATCTATGGCCCCGAGACCATTTCTCATCACAATTATAACAAAGCCCTTTGTCTCGCCTGACTCGCATCTCTGTTTCAGACAAGTGCTTGATCGGAGTAGTTCTGGGAGCTGGTATGACTGGAGGGTTGTGAGAACCTGTATTTCTGAATGGAACAAAATTAGATCTGGAGCGTTGTAGAGCACTAATCTTGTCTTCCGCTAACTTAGCCAACCCAAGGGCTTCCATCATTGTAGTAGGTCGAAACATTTTGACTTCTGAGCGAAGTGCATCCTTCAGACCACTGACAAAACAACTACGGAAGAATTCATCAGACAAGCCCTCTGTGTGATTAGCTAATTTTTCAAACTCTGTCTGGTATTCTCTTACAGTGCCTGTTTGACGCAGTTTAGTGAGTGCTCCTGTGAAATCATCAAAGGAACTAGGGCCAAAGCGCTCCAAAATGAGGGTGCACAATTCGCTCCACGTTGGGCCTACATTAGCCTTGATGTACCAACGGAACCATTGAAGAGCTTCATGTTCCAAATGAAAAGATGCAAGGGGGACTTTGTGGTTATCCAAAGTATTATGCAAGCTGAAATACTGCTCTGCCCTATAGATCCATCCAGTCGGATCAGAACCATCGAAGCGTGGAAAATCAAGCTTTGGTCCACGGAAATTGCCAGAAGAGGACCCAGTATCTCCTGAATGGTTTCGGCTCATGGCTGACTGCTGAAAGTTAAGACCCAGAATTTTGTCATCCAGATCTTGAAGTTTGGTTTTGAGGGATGCAATTTCCTCTTCCATGATTTTTGCTCCTGTACGCGTAACAACCATAAAACAAGGTTTTTTTTTTTTTTTTTTTTTTTTTTTTTTTTTGGAATGGGTAGAAGACGAGAAACAAAAACTTTTTTAGTTACGGCAAACTTGGATTTGGGTAAAACTCAGATAGGAAATGGGTGTTCGACGGGTGGTGGGAGACTATCTGGGGACAAGGGAAATAGAAAAATGAGGGTTTCAAGGGTAGGGAGGCGAAATGAGGTGAACAGTCCAAGAGGGATAAGGGAGCAAAATGAGGAATTGAATCTTGTGGCTCAGTTTGGTGGCGATTGGATGAGAGGTGAAAAAGATAGGGCAAACCCTAAAATTAGATAAATGAGGGATTTAGGGCTTTGATATGTAAAATTTGGGGTTGGGTCGCCAAGGAAGGAAGTATGCAAAATGATATTGCAGACGTTCTGCGGAAGTATGAGCAGAAACAGAAAGCAAACAAGGAAGCTACGACTAAAAAACAGAAAAATTTTTACTCTTTTTTTTTTTTTTTTTTTTTTGAACAGTCGACTTAGAAAAATTCACTCACAGACAGAACAACTGAAAAGAGTTATTGCAATAACAAGAGATATTAGAAGTGAGAGGAACCTGAAGGCCACGACAGAAAAAAAAATTTGATGTAATTTCCACCCAGCGAGCCCAAGAGAGTGCTCTAATACCAGATGTGAAGAACCTCCTTATAGCAATATCGTGAGAATGCTCGAAATAACAGAATACCAAGTGATAGCAGAACTCAGAATGAATCTACTGATCGCAGGCCACTTCGAGGGGGTAACCTCCTTTGAGCAAGCTCAATACAATAAATTCGTCCGTACCCATCAAGGGCCTCAACCTATTCTTATATACTGGGTACGATCTAGAAAAGTAATACTACCTATGCATGTGGGATAATAAAATATACTCACGGGACGACTTACAAAGCATATGCGTCCAACAACACTACTCTAACAAAATAAACAGAAGGAACACACAGGTTCCTAACATGTAGGTTCACAGAGGGACTAGAAGGGCTACCTATCTAGACCCCTACTAGTAAGTGTGACAAGCAATATGCGATCGACTTGAGTGTGCAATTCAAATTGAATTTGAGTGGGATTTTGTTTGGGTAATGGCTTCTTTATATCAAACAATGTATAAAAAAACTTGAACTTCATTGTTGAAGCAACTAATGTTATTGTTGTTCAAGCTTTTGTTCAAAGGAAGAATGCAAGATTGTGAAGGAGATCACAGTTATAGAGGAATGAGACAAACATAAGACTGGCTATCAAATAGTTCACAGACACCCCTAGGGTTTATCTCATACACAATTTCAAATGGGCTTCTTCCTGTAGTTTTTTTACATTATCATTATAGGAAAATTTTGCATATGGTAACAGGGTGAACCCACAATAATGGGTTCCACTTTAGTGGGACGAACAAAAATGAAAAAAATTGCAAAATGAGAAATTGAGTTTACCATATGTTCGCGTGAACTTTTTTTTAAATCATGTTCGCGCGAACATCTTTCGTATGTTCGCGCGAACATATGTGATAAATATGTTCGCACAAACATGATTTGCATGTTCGCGCGAACATACGTTCATGCAAACATGGTAAATGTGTTCGCGCGAACGATGCAAAATCACAAAAAAATCAACCTTTTTTTCTTTTTTTTGCTCTTTTGACTGCCATAATTGTAGGAGAATGATCTCCTACTGTAAAATAAAAAATGTCAAAATGTGCTGCTCGGAGCAAGCTTTCCAACGACTATAATTTTAATACATAATTTAATCATTAAGACTTTCAAATATAATTTAATTAGGTCAAATTTTTTTTGAAAAATATGGAGGCACTGGCTTATTGAGATACCTTTCTATTCAAAAAAAAATTAAAATGGTTTATGATAAATTGACTTCAAATTATTTGTGTCAAACGGAACGTATGTCTGAATTACGGTTCATGTCACTTCAAAACTTCATAAACTATACAATATTCAACAAAAATAAATCAAACCAAATGCAGACACTGGATATTGATGTTACAAATCCAATGCCAAAAGAATTACTTCATTATCATGTCTAGAAAAAAAGTTATGTGTGTCAAACGGACTGTCACTCTTTAAAATATTGAATTTTATTGTGTACCACTTTTCAGAGGAGATAAAAAAAATTGACATAAATAATTTTTTTTTTTAGATTAAAAAATAGAGTTACAAAGTAGGAACAAAGTATTCAAAATTACTAGTTTGTGTCATCTTGAAATTATTTATAGTTTTGGAGATATAGTCACTTGAATGTGACGTTTGTTGCAAAAATATTGATTTCAGTGTCAAAATTGGTCAAAAAGTGGAACCCATTATTGTGGGATCACCCAACATTTGATCCAAAACCTATCCATATACCTTGCGTAAACACCTTAGCAAGTTGCCCAAGATTCTATTAATGACCTCTATCCACCTATCAATTTGACGATGGTAAGTAGACCCAAAAGAGAGGTTTGTGCCTAGTCTTTTCCAAAGGGTTTAAAAATGACCATGAATTTTTCATCTCTTCCTAATACTATGTTGATAGGTAGTCCATTTCTTCTAACCACCTCCTTGAAGAACAAATGTGCCATGTAGTTGGCATTATGTGTTGTTTTTCAAGGAATGAAGTGGATCGCCTTACTAAACCTATCAACAACTACAAAGATACTATCCACACCAGTGTTAGTCCCTGCCAACCCAACAATGAAATCCATGCTAATACTTTCCCATGGCCTATTGGGAATTGGTAATGGTTAATAAAGACTAGAATTTGAGGCAATAATTTTATCCTCTTGACAAAAATTGAATTGTTGCACATATCTCCTAACCTCTTTATGCAACCTAGGTGAATAATAAAATATTTGGACTAACTCAAGAGTCTTGTTAAGACCAAAGTGCTTACTAAAATTTCCATTATGTTTTTCTTGTATGTGATTTTCTCTCATTGACCCTCTTGGCACACACAATTCACCACCTTTAAACAAGAGTCCATTTTAAAGTGCAGTCTGCATATTGACTATGAAAATGATTATTGAATTTATAACATAACTTATATGCCTCAAAAAAATCTTCATCCTCCTTGTAAAGGTCTTTAAAATTTTCCACCCGTATACTTCACAATTTCATTGTTGGAACTGCGATAAGCCTTCTGCTCAAAGCATCAACAAGCCTTATACTCTTTTATTTAACATTTCAAATCACCCATCTTCTTCTTTAGTAAAACTAAACTTACTTTTTACCCCACCTATAATTGTGTCTAAAATTGGAGTAGAAATTTCACTGAAATGTTTAATGAACATTCTATAAAACTGAGTAAGTCCATGGAAACTCCTTACCTCAATACTTGTCTTAGGGGTAGGCCAGCTGAGTATGGCTTGAAATTTTCTTGGTTCCATGATTCCATCTCTAAATTTCCCTATGAGATTACAACTCCCAAATAAACAAGCTCTTGCTTCATAAATTCCTATTTCTCCAAGTCAATGGTTAACTTCTCTTCATACAACCTCCTTAACACAATCTCCAAATACACAAGGTGTTCTTCTATAGTCTTTCTAAATATGAGCATATCATCAAGGTAGACAACTATAGACCTCCCTATGTAGTGCTTTAACACTTCATTCATCAGCCTCATAAAGGTGCTAGGGGCATTGGTAAGCCAAAATGACATGACAAGCCATTCATATAACCCTTCTGGGTATGTGCAGGATCATGGTGTGCCAAAAAGTGGCAATGTGAAAAAAATAGAGTTTGAAGACGCTTAAAAGTGCTTCAAAATCTACTCTGACTTTTTTTCACCTATCTAGGAACCAAACCTGGAAGGTAAGGCCGAGCCTTATCGGATATCTGATTTGACATAGAATATCCGATTTAAAATCGGATATCTGATATGTGATCGGATATCCGATAATTAGAGTAATAATATTATAGCAATATTATTATTATTTAATATTATAATAATAATAATAATTATTATAATATAATAGTATGATATATTATTTAATATAATATTATTATTATAATTATTATTATACTATAATATAATAATAATAATATTATTATATTATAATCGTATAATATTATACTATAATAATAATATTATAATGTATTATATTATAATAATATATTATATTATAATAATATAATATAATATTTAATATATTATAATATATAGTAATGTAATATTATATATATATATATATATATATAAGATATAATATAATAATAAAAAATAATATATTATAATATAATATATAATAAAAAAGTATAATATATTATAAATTATAATAATATAATATAATACACTATAATAATATAATATAATACACTATAATAATATAAAATAATAATATTATTATTATATAATATAATATTTTATATTATAATATGTTATATGTTATATTATATATATTATATATTATATGTTATATTATATATATTATATGTCATTATATGTTATTGCGGCCATATCGGATATTCGATATAATCCGATATAATATCGGATATCTGATACCTATGCATAGGATAAAATAAAATCACAGAACCACGGGCCCTCATTTCACGTTAATTTTGGGCCAGTATTACCATTATCCATCGGATATCAGATACAAGATCGGATATTAGATATTCAGGTATGTGTTTTTTTTTCCCAACTCATTTTTAACTTAAATTCAATAGATTTTAGGATGATTTTGTTTGTTTTAGTTGAATCTAGGGTTTTTTTGACAAAAATGGTTGAAATTTAGATTTTTTTAAAAATATATATTACATTTTGCAATTCAATAGGAATGGTTGATCAGAATGATGACACTGAGGCAGGGAATAATATTCCTCGTAACCCACCACCAAACGATCCAGTACCCCCACAAAATCGTCCACCAAACGATCCAGTACCCCCACAAAACCATCCACCAAATGATCCTCTACCTCCTTAAATCGAGGATTTGATAAATGAAAATCTCACCGAGTTGAGAGGTTTGCATAGAACATATAATAATGTACCTGCATTGGCTCCTATGTTATCCATGTTAAATGCCATAGTAGATAACATTGAAACCCTTACGAACCAAAAAAATGTCGCTCTTCGTTGGCATGATGAAATGCACCAGATGTTTGATGATGGTTTGGATTATGATGAGGTCGTGGCCCTCAACATAACCAAAGACGATTTGGCTAGCCTTTTTGCTAACCCGAAAATGGATATACCAGTTGACCCAAAAAAATCCAAACTATCGATTAAATGGTGCACAAATGACGCCATACGTGCAAATTTTTTGGATCGTTGGTGGATGGTCTTTGATATCCCTCCACATGGCAATTTAGACATACCATTTTATTTCCTTAGAAAATTATATGCAGAATTTGTGTTGAAACTTAAAGTGAACTATTGGAGCATGAAGCCCAACATGGGCTTAGGACTAGGAGCTCCTCAGGATAGACCCTCTTCCTAGCGGAAGAAACTTGAAACTTTTGTCCCCCCCACTGATATCTCCCCCCCTCCTCGAGTGTAGCATCCAGATATTATGGCAGAGGCTAGCTCTCAAACCATCAGAGCCATTCATAGGCTGAGTAACCTAATGATATCTCAGGCTAGGTCAGTCCTGCCTCCTTGTGTTGATGATGTTGGTGCCAGTTCATCATCGGCTAGCTCATCACACATTTGTGTGCCTCACACTTGCATTACATGCAAGAATATTTTCCTGGGTCCCATAGGTGATCTTCCTGAGTATCATTTTGTATTAGACGAGGATACACCAGATGCACGTGCAGAGGCTACAGACCTTGATGCAAGAGAGGAGGGGAATGCAGAGGCATGGAATCCTTCAATGTTAGTACGTGTATACACATTTTTGTTATGACATATGTGATTTAAAGTTAATTTTTATAATAGAGTAATTTTAATTTTTAAGTCATATTGACTTTTACATGTATGTGATCTTCATTCATGTTTAGTTGATGACTGAGGAGGAGCTTAGACAGATAGACGATGCTACACTCTCGGCCATTTCATTTGGCCTCGAGACATCTACGATACATTATGTTGTGTTCACCATTTTTTTTTCTATTTGATATTGTAGCATATATGGTTGCTAATCTTTCTTTTATCTTGCAGATACCACCTGCATTGGGGGGACAAAGTGCAAGGGGTGAGCCAGCATGCACTGACAAAGGAAAGGTAATTATATGTTTTCTATTTGATTAAATATCGATGCATTCTTGTAAAATGTTTGTGGTAATCCCATTTAATTACATTCTTTATTGTATATAGGGTGTGGCTACTGGCGATGAGGTTGTATAGATTTGGCGTCCTAGATCATCAGGGATTTCCATTCGCACATAGAGCCCCATTGTATATATAAGTATCATTTATTTTTTATTTTTCTTATTGATGCAAAGGAAAGTATGATTTTTTTTTCGTACAATTTCTATGATTTTTTCCATACCAATAATGATTCATGTCTTGCATATGTTCATTACAACTTAAATAGGCTTATATGCACCTGTCCAATCAACCAAGTTGGTTACAAAGGTTTATTTAATCAAAAAAATACCAAATTACTACTTTCCCTCCAAAACTAATATGACCTTTTGAATTTGAAATTCAAATTTCAAACTATAGTTTTTATGCATTTCCTAACTTTCTAAACTATTCCATTGACTCAAAATTGGTCATATGGATTTATTAAATGCAACTAAGTATGAAACTATCCTAAGACTACCCCATATGGCTCTTTTGGCCATTTTACATCATGTTGCCCTTAGGTCCTTACTAGGACTTTTATGACTTTTGTCTTTCAAATTACATTGTTTATTACATAATTCCATTATTGGTTTTAATATATCCCAATTAATAATCAATGATGTCTTTGATCCTCTATCTTCATTTGGTACCAAGGCTCTCTTAGATGATTTAATAGGTGCCCCTGCACCAAACACCCCACCTTCAAAGCAACTCTTGTCCCAAGAGTTAAGGGGTACTATCTTCTTTCCTCCCATCCTTCTAGAGTGATGTTTGCAACTTTGCACCTGCAATGTATTACCTTGCACACCTGCATACAAATCATTAGAAACAAAAAACATTGGATTCTTGTTACCAATCATGGTAACATTACTGATTGCTGATTGTGAACAGTCATGTTTTATCCTTGACAAAGGCTGAATAACTTGTTGTCTGAGGTCATGCTGACCCTATCTCTTATCGTCCATGGATATGTTCACTTCTTTGTTCAGTCTCATCACCAAAGGACACCATACTATTCCTATCATCACTCCTTTTGCTGCCACCGTCTGCTTGTAAGTAGAATTCTGAGTTTTGTCTTGAACAATCTCATCCTTCATAACCAAAAGAGATGGCTTTAGTGGCAGATCTGTCATATCATGTTTACTCTCCCTCTGCTCCTGCAAGTCCACAAACTCTTTCTTGCCAAAACAAATAACTCTTTCCTCATCATGACCAGTCAAAGGATTTAGCTTAAACTTCACACCATCTTTGTGTATATATAAACATTTGATGAGCCAAAATGAATAGTGTTCCTTGAGGCTTGCCAAGGCCTTCCAAGGATTACATGGAAGCATGTCATTAGAATGACATCACATATAACTTGATCTTTATATTCTCCTGTAGAGAAATCCACTATTGTTTGCTCCCTTACAACAATATTTTGTGCATCACTAACCCAAGATGCCCTATATGGTGTATTAATAGGATACTTCTTCAATCCTAGTTTATTTACCATTTCATAAGACACTAAATTATCAAAAGAACCAAAGTCTATTATCATCTTACAAATCTTACCATGGCTCATGCAATTTGTCTTGAAAATGGATGGTCTGGTCTCCTTTTGTTGCTGCATTTGTGGTCCTCTTCTCACCATCAAAGATTTTCCTTCAAGTTTAGGGTCTGCATTATCGTACTTATTTTCTTCCTCTTCTCCTTGGGTCAAGGTGACTCTCCTCTCCTCCTTCTTGAAATCCACACCTTTCTTAGGGCACTTGTAGGATTGATTGCCTACTCCTCCACATGTGAAGCATTTACCTATGAAAACACTATTACCTCTTCCACTTCCAAATCTTCCTCCCCTGAAACTTCCTCTTGTCTTAGATGTAATCTCTTTTCCTTTATCTTTGTCTTGATTGTTTGAAGTGTCAAACTAACTTCTTACACCTCTTCCTCTCATTGTTCCACCTCCTCTCTGATTTGCTTGCCTCTCATTCTTTCTTTTCAACTTCTCCTCTGCCCGGATTGCCAACTGAAAACATTCTCCAAGTGTCCTTGGTACATTCAATCCTATTTCATCTTGAATATTGTACTTGAGGCCATTAATGTATCTAGCCACCTTCTCATCTTCATCTTCCAGTCCTCCCCTAATACTCAGGGTATGGAATTGCTCAGTATAGGACATGACATCCATATCCCTCTATTTGAAATTGTTCCTTCTTATCTTTATTTGGATTGCTAAATTAGATGGCGAGAATTGATTTCTCACAATGGTCTTCTTTCTCTCCCAATTTGAAATCTTATTCAATCCCCTTTTGATGTAGAGTCTACAGCAACTACCTTCCACAAGAAAATAAATGGCTGTCACAATCCAACTTAGGATTCTAGGACTTCTCACAAGTCCTCTTACCCACTCCGGGTATACTCAACCTCCAAGCCAAACAAGGCAATCCCACTTCAAAAGCCTCACCAACTATCACCAGAAATGGAGACAATCATGGACATACTATTCCAACCCAAAAGCATCAATTTGTTTGGTTCCACCAAACTCTCAACACACCTTTGCACTTCTAGGCCTACAAACCTTGTAGCCTTCCAATTAGCTTCTTTGCACTTTTCTCCCAGTATCCCTTAACAGAATAGGGACTTCTCCATAGGTCCAAACACCCTTCTTGGAACCTACTAAGAATCCAAAAGCTTTTGGGCTGATCTTTCTCTAGCACTCTCTAAACTGCTTCTTGGTACCTAGGCCTAGTTGATCAAGTTAGGCTAGGGCTTCAAGGAAGAATGGGCAAGGTGTGTTCCCAAGACCCAAAACACTTAAGGAAATCTCCAAAACACTCAATGCATCCAACTCCAGCACTCAAACTAATCAGAAGTGCTTGCAACCATGACTGTCACCAATTACCTTGCAAAAACCGATCAAGCACATGGGCTTGCTTGGCCTAGGACCGACTTGGAAAAATAGTTGCCCTTCTCTCCAGGCCTCCAACCTCTGGCAGTATGTTGCCTAGTCTCCTAACTTGCATATCCCTCAGTTTCACAGGGTGCCACCACTGGGAATGCAAGTTAGGGATGCATTTGTGGAAGGGTCTAGGAAACAAGGCTTTTCAGACCACCTTCTACTAAAATGCAGATAACTTTTAAACCCCAACTCCTTTTTGAGTCAAACCAAAACCAAAAGTTTCCTAACTCACCCTTGCAACTATTTCATATACTTATCAATCAAAAAATTTCCGTACAGATCTGTATTAGTGTAACAGTCGAGCGATTACCAGTAAATTTCCAAAAATTGAAGTTTTTATTATTTTTTCTCCAAACCACCGTACACTCTGATCTCCCCCTTAAAAATGAGATCACATATGACATATATAAAGGTCTAAATGACCATTGGAACAACCATATAGGCATTCCCCACCATAAAACAAACAAACAACCACTTTTTGCTAATACTGTTTAGACTCTAAATACCCTATTCTACAGCCTTTTGGTCCCATGGAGTCACTTGGTTTATAACCACACCAAAATGCTCGTGGGCCTTACATGTGCCTTTATTAAAAAACATAGACCAACTTGTACAATATGGACCAAACCTTTATTCCAACTTCCTAATCTACTTGAATCCTCACTTTCATGGAGTGGCAAGGTGTCCGGCAACATAGATACTTGTTCCCCCCTGCCACATAGGTTAGGTTCCCTGCACCACCTTTCCTCTCTCTCATTCTGAACACTAGTCCACCAAGTGAGTGTTGTTCCTCTCAGTCTTTCTTTTGCTACTTTTACCTTCTTATCTGCCTCTATGTCTTCAAGATCAAAGTAGTTCTCAAGGGCCTCTATCCACCCTAGCACTTCTTCACTATCCATTTTACCCTGGTATATTGGCAAATCAATATGGTTTTTCCCACCATTACCTTGTACTACTTTAATGATTCTCATAAATCTCCTTTCTTTAGGATCATATGTTGTCTCATGCTCTTGCCTTGCATTACCAACCTGTTCTTCTTCATGGTTCTCTCCATGATTTCTTCCTCTAACCTCTTCTCCTCTAGGTTCTTTCCTTTCCTTTTCTAAGGATTCTATCCTTGCAATAAGCTATAACCTCTCTCTTTTCATCTATCTTTCTTCCCTCACTCTAGATGCTTCAAGTTCTCTCCTCTCTCTTTTCTCTCTTGCCAACTCTTCTCTCAATTCTTCAATTTCTCTAGCCATTTGATTTTTAGGAGGCATTTTCACAACAAGTTTTATTCCTTCCCAAGAGCCAACTCACTGATTCTTTGTCTTTCCTCACCAAGAAATCTCTAGACACCACTTATGTACCTTTCAACCCTGGGACACACAAGGAGGAATTAGACACTCCAAGGCTTCAACAAAGGGACCAGCACAATAAGGATGACAAAGACTCCTATGATGACGAAACCTACTACTTATCTACTCCCAAAAGACCTTGTTGATGCTCTGATACCATTTGATGCAGAGGATGGATGATCTAACCACAAACTTGCAAATTCAAGCATAATATGGACCCAACCTCTATGTTTCAATGGTGTTCCCAAATGCACACAATGCCACCAAAGACTCCAAACTTGGATTTACATTCACCAAGTCTTCCCTCCACCTCTACACACCTTAAAAAACATCAACCAACATGTTTCTAAGGATTCCAAACCCAAAAATCTTCAGTAGATACAAAAGAGACCAGTTTTGCCCTTTACTAGGCTATTCTCTTCTTTGGATCAGCAGACCCTATTTTCTTGATTTTTCTCCCAAACTTTCCAAAACACCAAGAAAATAAACTATCTTTTCAGATACCCTTTTTTGAGTTTTATAACATATACAAAAATTAGATATCACTCCTTTGGAAAGATTGTACGGAACAAGGCAGTTTGTCTCAGAATTAGGCCTAATTAGACCAATTTTACAAAGCAAGTACCCTTCAAACTTGCAATCTAACTTAATCCTTTTTCATAGTCTCTATTAATGATCTAAATCAAAGGATTTTCAAGATTATAGGTCTTGGTCACACTCCTAAACACCCAAACTTCAAAACCCTCCTTAAAATGGCTTAAAAACCAGGGCCTGCTTGTTCAAACCGCAAAAATCAATTCTAGAACTTCTCCTTCAGCATTCAAAATGAATTTACATATCTAAGATGATATTACCACTCATTCCAATATGAGAAAGCACTTACAAAACAAAGGATTCTTCAAGTTGCTCTTGAAAACCAAGCACTTTCATTCAATTTTCTGAGACAGTCCGTAAAAATCTGACCCTCCAGGCCGTACAATCACAATTTATAAGTTTCAAGGGATGGTTAGTAAGCCCCTGAACCACCTCCAATCGGTTTCATTTGTTAACTCTTCATAAAATTTAAATTATGGAGTTTCCCTCCAAAAAACACATAACCATTACTATTCAAATTTCTAACTATTAAACTATGCTTTTAATGGGCTTATTGAACATTTTGACTTGTTTAATGAGAAGATATGATCATGACAACATACATGAACCTATCAAATGATTCATCTACCATATGAAATCCTAAAATCCTATCTCATGCCCAATTACAACTTTTTTCCACATATGAGTCCAACATTATAACTTTTTATGCTTCCATGAACCATAATTGGTGCAAGGATTGCCCAATTGACTTCAAGAGATGCTCCATGACCTCTGTAATGCCTTGGATCTTCAATGTTCCCTTGATGAGCATGGGATGCTCCTGCATCACTTATCTTCATAAATAAATTCAAAACTAATTTATGTGATATTAACAACTACTATTTTGTATCTCATAGGAGACTCCTAGTGCACATGAGGTCTGACGAGAGAGTTATGTAGATTTGATGATGCAGCCACTCTCTCCTCAGGCGAAGCCTACAATAGTAAGTTGTAGTTTGAATTCATGATTAAATATGTTATAAATTTAGCATTGATGAGTTATAATGTTATAGTTTAAATTGTAGATTGATCTGACAAACGTATTTGAACATATACAACCCACAATCAGCGAGGTACCATCATTGCCGATGGCATACGAGAGGACTCCTGACCGGCATAGGAGGTCAACGAGGGAGGTATTTATTATGAAATTTTGATAGTATAAATCTTCATTACAAAAATGATCATTATGCATTTGAGTAATTCAATGTTAGATATAAAGAATCATATAAATTTAGTAGTCTAACTTTCAATTTTCCTTTTTTGTTTATGTAGGAGGCATCCGATCCACCTAGTGCAACGAAGAGGTTGCATTTTGATCATCCACCAGCACCCTAGGATAGTATAGTTGTCGTAGGATGCATCATGAGACATTTTGAGATGGCATATGCCACATTGTACGTAGAAACATTGATATTATACACATTCTGATGACATGATCAACTACATTTTGTATATGGATCTATGTATTTTGATATAGATTTGAGTACTTTGTCTATGGATGCATGATCTTTGATATATATTTGTGTAAAATTTTGTCTATGGATACATGTGTTTTGATATATATATTTTTCATTTATGTGCACAATGATATACATATTAATTTAGTATCTAGTAATGTTCAATTTATCGTGGATCATGTGTATTTTTCATGTTTATGGAATATCATTAATTTTGATTATGTTTGTTATATTCGATTCAAAAGCAATAATTTTTGAATAACATTTTAACAACCTTTATTATCAAATTTGGATGCAATGTATAATTTGAAGTGCTATCATAACATAAACACACTTGTTAACATCCTACACAAGGTTCAAATAACCCCAAATTTGATTTTAAACTCCACCTTCAGCCTTGAAACTAACTCTTGGCTTCAAATCTAATCTCAACACAGTTAAAAACTCCACTCCTCAACCATGGATTCTATTCTCAACCACCAATTCATTCATAGATTCATAATCTTTGGTAACTAGCACTTCACTTTGTTACTATCCTCATGCTACAAATTTTCAATTTCAACAAAACCTCAAAATATATCAACTTAAGAGACTTGATTGGACGGTTCATCGATAGCCCTCACGAGCTCCAAGTTATTTTAGGCCTCAACATCACCGTCCTATAGCATTTAATGGTTCATCAATATCCCTCATGAGCTCCGAGTTATGACCCTTGAAAGATTGACCTCGAAGGGCACTTAGAGCACCTTGGAGAGTCCTCGGTATGGGGTGCCCGCAGACGATGGATGGTCTCCGTGGTCGGAACAAGGGTGTCACAAGGGTTCACCCGCCCACCCGGAGCTAATGGCACTAACGATTCGATGCCAAGATCAGCAGTTTCAAAGTTATGTTGTGGTGCACCAATAAACTGAGGCACACTGCGAGTTTTGGCATCGAGCGAGATCACTGTGCCGAATCCAAACGGAATATGATCTCTTGAAAATGAGATAGGTTATTTTAGGCCTTAGCATCACCGTCCTGTAGCATTCAACAGTTCATCAATAGCCCTCACGAGCTGCGAGTTATGACCCTTGGAAGATCAACCTCGAAACACACTTAGAGCACTTTGGAGACTCCTCGGTACAGGGTACCTACGGATGATGGATGGTCTCCGTGGCCAGAAAAAGGGTGTCACTAGGGTTCACCTGCCCACCCAGAGATAATGGCACTGATGATTCGATGCCAAGATCAACGGTTTCAAAGTTACGCTGTGGTGCACCTATGAACTGAGGCACACTGCGAGTTTTGGCATGGAGCGAGATCGCTGTGCCGAATCCAAATGGAATGTGATCCCTAAAAAATGAGATAGACTATTTTAGGCCTTAGCATCATCATCTTGTAGCATTTGATAGTTCATCAATAGCCCTCACGAGCTCCGAGTTATGACCCTTGAAAGATTGACCTCGAAACACACTTAGAGCACCTTGGAGACTCCTCGGTACGAGGTGCCCACGAACGATGGATGGTCTCCGTGGCTGGAACAAGGGTGTCACTAGGGTTCACCTGTCCACCCAGAGCTAATGGCACTGGCAATTCAAACGGTTCTAGCCATTAGAAGTTAGATTTTGAAAAGTTGTCAAGAAAATTGCAAAAGTTGCTAAGCAACTTTTTTGAAATTTTTGCAATTTTTGCACTAAGACAAGTTTTATTACAAATTTGTTTGCAAATAGACTCTACAAACTCCTAGGGACCCTAATAATGTTCCAAAAATCCAAACTTACCTAAAAAACATGGAATTTATCAAAAATCCACTTTATTGGACAAATTGATGGCTAAGGCTTATAGTTGCACAATGGGGTCTTGTGTCCATTAAAAATGTGGATGGTCACAGGGAGATCATTAGATCTATCCCTAGACCTTATTACATCAAGACAAGAAAAATGATTAGGTGCTTTGCACTAGTGTTCCATGTATTGATGTGATAAAAAAGTGCATAGAATGGTTAGTGATTGTGGATACCTCATGTATGTGTTACTTGATTTATTTATTTTTGATGAGATGTGGTTGGTATTTGATCAATTAACAAGATTTCTAGTGTAGAGGATAGGGTGATGGACCCAAGTAACCACCCAAAATGAGCAAGATTGTGGTTGTGTTCCTAGTGACCCTTCTAGGTCCTGATAGGCAAATCCCACAAACAGTCAACTCTAGGATTTTTTTAGGCTTTAATAGGTTTTTTCTAGCCTATCTAACATGTTCCAAACATCATCTTCAAGTTTCAACACCTCTTGAGCAAAAATGCATAGCAAGCCAAAATGTTGTCAATGACAACTTTCAATTTCTATAATAGCAGCAACGTAAATTGGTAGATATCTTTTGATTTTCCCAAGTGACTCTCTGAACCAATGACCTTTTCAAGTACCCTTTATCATTATACAAAACATATGTCAAGATTGGATGGCTTCATTTGGCAAAAATCAAAGTTTCTTCACAATGACCCTGTCTTTAATAATGGAACAACTAGTGCATTTACAAAGCAACATATAGCAATACTTAATGTAAGAACTTCAAACTTTGTATAGGCTCATCAAATGCCTTCAATTAGATGATTACACAATCAATTTTAGTCTATGGCTTCATTAGCCCCAAAAGCCCCAAATCATGCATTCAAAACCCTTATTTCTAGGGTATGCTCAATCTCCCACGTATAATGCCTTACTTGACCAATTCAAGTTATAGACCTCTATGTTTTAACACCATAAACAAGATTCAACTCTCAAACCCTGCCCTCATTAAGGCAAATCATTCCCACTATTACTATCCCCTCAATTTCCCTCTTGTTTTCACTGTGTTAGGGCTTGGTGGCCACCTTTTATTGCAGTTAGATGATGAATTCATGGGTAGAAATATTTATCCATGTCAGAGACAGTCCGTACAATGATAAGGTATAGGTCATACCAACACAACTGAGCCATACGGGTAGATTAGAGATAGTTTCTTATTTAGATGCATTTAATTTGTGTACAACTAATCCATGGGATGGAACCTATAGTGCTAACATGTCTGACTAACCCTTAATATGAAAGAGGAATGAAGATCTGTAGGTTAAAGTGAAGAATATGCAAGTTTGAGTGGTGAAAGGATTGATTTGGGTACCCAAATGAGTGCTAACTGTTACACAGCCGTACATTTGGTTGAATGAGGTATACTTTTTATTTGATAAGCTTTGAAGATAAGTTGAATGAATCGTGAATCCTGAATTTTAGGTCTTGGAAGTGAGTGATTGACCTAGATTGATGATACCCTAGGATTTGAGGGTTTTAAGGCATGAAATTGGTTTGGGGATTGTAAAACCTATTTAAACATGTCATTTTGAGTCTATGAAAATGCTTTGTGGGGTTGGAATAGTTAGTTGAAGGTATATTCCAAAAGTGTGCATGTGAAGCCATTAGGTACCTTGAAGAAGCCTAGAAAACCTTGTGAAATCATTCAACTTTGTGAAGTTATTGTTGTTACCTCCTTGGCTCTGCATCAGATTCCTTGACCATGGATGATGCAAAGATAGCACAATGGAAGAAAGGATCAAGCCAACTCCTACACAACCTTCAAGGAGATAGGAGAACTAGATACCAAACTAGGGTACACACACACCACACACAAAACAAAATAAGATACACACAAGAATATACACAAACCAAGAAACGTCATTTTCATTCCCAAGCCTCACAATGACCTACAATTGTCAATAATGGACTACTTCAAAAAAACAACAATAAACACCATTTTATCAAGCTTGCACAATAGACCACTCTAAGGGCCCAATAAATATAGTGAAGGTGTGCCAAACCCAAGTGGAGAAGCCAACAAATCACCAAGTATCATGCCTTCACAAGGCTTCAAATTCCAAAAAAACAATGCCATGCCTTCACAAGGCTTCAAGATGCACATATAATTCTTTTCACAAATTCTCCCCTTATCACCCCAAGTGTAAAATAAGTTGTGGCACATGGAGACCATACTTCGTTCTTTTTCCCTCTTCCCTCCAAGGGAAGAGACTCTACACTTATGGGATGGCCCAACTAGCCCCTTCCCTCATAAGGCCACTACTTCCCTCCCAAGGGTGAGTGATGCCTTGAACACCCATAAAAACACACAAAGAAGAAAAAAAAACCCATAACAATCGACAAGAAAAAAAAAAAACCACAACAACACATAAGGAAAAATAATGAGAAACAAATGTCATCCAAACTACCCATTATAGGAAAGCAACAACATTTACAATACCAATTTTGCAGTAAGAACATCAGTTACACAACATGAGAAGAGAACCAACCATGGTCCAAGTTATGGAAAGATGGTTGATGAAGAGCTCCCTTCCAATTCTCCAAAATTCTTTAACTCCTAAGCTTGTCTCCCAAAGTTGGAGAGTGGGCAATGATTTTTCCAACCATGGAGAAAACCCCTAAAAGAGATCCACACATTTCCTATAATCCTCATGGTGAAAGTGTGAGATCTCATTGGTCACTCTTCCCAAACCCTTACAACTTCTAAGTTTAGAAACTAAAAAAATGGCTTTATAAAGGAAAAAATTCTTTGCACAAAAATGAAAGGTTGTCTAACCAAGGTCATGCTTCCAAAAGTTGATTTTCGTCCATCTTGGAAAACCAACTTTAGGGAGGCCTCTCAAGTCAACTAAGGGTTGTCCTGTTGTTAAAATTGACCCTTACTGTAGGTATACCAAGTGGGCTTGGTAAAACAAGCCTAACTTAGCCGTAGGTGCTCATATGACCCTCCAAAAACCCAGCTAAAGTTTACATACAAATTTCTAGATATTTGACCCATCCTAAGGCTCTCTAACCAAGTGGAGATTATATGGGAAATCTAATAGGATAATATGGTCAAGGTAGGGTTCACATGTTTTTTTGGTGGACATGTCACACATACACATCACATATGTCAAGTGGCACCACAATTACACATCACAACACACATGGCATTGTCCACCTAGGAGTTACACATTTACAAATAATAATTAACAACTACACTAATTCAATAATACATGTAAGAATAAGAAACTAATAAAAATGAGGTCTTGTCTCTCAATATGCACAACCTTGGCTAACTGTTTCAATTAAGTTTGGTTCTAATTCTCCAAATTTAATTCCATGGATTTCCCTGCACAACTCAACTCAAGTATCAATAGTCCAACAAGTTCTATATAAAATCTTCGGTACTTTCTCAAGATGACTTATAACATTTTAGGTGCACATTTTTCCAACAGGACAAGGAATTGTACATGAGATTCTCCTTTTTCACTGGTGATGTCATGAGAATTGTTCACATGTCTGAGCAAAATGACCTTGCTCATGCCAAAATGGGAGAGTCATGTGAATAAATAGATGACAATTTTAAGAACTCAAGGAGAGGATTTAGGGAGTGTGTGTAGCATGTAAACAATTTCAAGGTTTCCCTATTTATGAACGACATGAATATGGTTTTTGGGTGAGAATTTTGATAAGTTTTTTCTTGTAGGAGTGAAAATTCTGGTCACTCTTTCATTTGGGTTTTCTCTCCTTTTCTTTTTCTCCATCTAGATACCCTACTTTATGATTTCAAGATTGTTTATTCCTTTGAATTTTAGTATAGAATACGATATGCCTCTTTTTCGGTGCTAATCATGAGCCCAATGGATTTTAGTATCCAGTAACTATTTAGGTTGGATACAAAGTAAGGTGAACATAAACTTGTAACAGTCAATTATCCAGTAAAATCCTCATATCCTTTGCTATGCATCTCTATCAAGATATTCGAATTTATAAAATAGTAAAACATTGTAATTTAACAATCAACAAGTAATTTTATCATATCACGGCTAACATCATGGTTCACTTGAAAAATTAAAAATCATACATAATTTCAAACATGGAACCACTTCTTGACCTAATACAATTTTCATCTACTATTTTATTAATGCTTCTTTCATGTCCTAGAAACCATATGCATATAGCATGTATATATATGATGGTAAACATCAACTAGCAGATCCTAGCATTTTCTCACCACCTTTATTTTATCAATTCATAACTCACCCAATAGAATAAATTAACACCTTTCTAAGGAACTCCCACCCGAACTTACATGTACATGTAAGTGACTATTGAGTATCAATGTCTAATAACATTTTAGCATAAACATTTGGATTAAATACCTTCACAAACTTTCATGTTTCATCAACACATGACCCATAGTTCATTTCCACAAAATAAATTCCACATAATTTACCTATAAGATGAGTATATAACACCCATCATAACATAATTTCCAATTTAAGATAGAGTCAAAGCTCAAATTGCATTCTCATAGGACCCAAAACACTACAAAAGTTTTCTAGACTTACCTTCTACAAGTACGACCCAAAACCACATGCACCCAATTCAATGCAAATATGACAACCTCCCTCAAAATGGGCATAATGAGGATTTTGATGTTAGGAGTTACAATTTTTATTGCAAATTTTCTTGTAAATGGATTCCACAAATGCCTAGGGACCCTACTATTGTTATAAACACCTAGACCCCCTAAAAAACATAGAGATAACGAAAAAATCCACTTTATTGGACCAATTGATGCCAAAGGCTTATAGTTTCACCATGGGGTCTTGTATCCATTACAAAAGTAAAAATAATATGTAAAATATACAATGGAAACCTCACACCATAAAAAATAATGAAATGCATTGATAAGACTTGTAGTAAAAGGCTTACATGTACTTGTAATCATAAAATCACTTTTTCTTTCAATGCCTCATTGCGAATGAGTATTCAAACTTATTGACACATTTTCCAAATTATTTTTTAAGAAATCAAGTATTCTAATTGTTCATCCGTTTCCTAGTTTTTTCTTATTTGATTAGTTTGATAAAAATAGTTTTAATAATCATAATGTCACCTCTATGTCAAATAAGAAAAAAACCAAACTTGTAATAAGATATCCGCAAGCAATTATCTTTCATATAGTTATAAATGTATGCAAATATGATTTGCAAGAACTTGTTCAATATCTTCCTCTTATAATTCCTTACAAAGAACCTACCAAAATACAAATTACAATGTGCAACTAATTTAACCTGTCTTTTTCGTTATTACAAAAATCATATACAAAAATGGTTCACATTTTACATCATAATACATCATAAATCTTATGAATTCTCCCAAACACTACCCCCCCTTCCCAACTCTTCATGATGTACCTACATTCCAATACCATAAAAAAAAAAAGTAACTTATTGTATTAAACAAGATAATCATTAGTTCATTGAATCATTATGAAGAAAATAACATAAGAAGTAAATATACCTAGTCGAGTATTCCAGTAGGGCCCTCTCTCTGTTTTAGGGTCTCCAACAGGGCTTCATGATCGGCATTAGCAATAGTAAAAAGTTCTTTTACTTTTGGTCTTCTTTGATGCTTCAACCACTTTACAATTGTTGCTATAATAAGATGCAAATATATGAGAATTATTTTGTGCTTCTGATAGTCTTCGAATGCAGGAATTCTGTTCTTTCTAAGCATGTATGTCCATAGCCATGTTCTAGTGACAACCACTGAACTAATAGGATATGTGAATCCATCATCATTTGTGATCGGTTGTGCAAGTTTTTGTTTACCTCTTACACAATGTGCTAACCAATAATTGGATTTCTCATCATTCCCCTGTGGTGCAACCAATGCAAAGACATGTCCTAGCTGAAGTAGATCTTATAGATGGTTATGCTCAAGTGAACTTTCCATGTCATCATTTCTGATAGAAGGTATGATAGACAACGGAGTAAGATAATGTGAAGCCCATGTGTCCACCCACTCACTTGACTCATAGTGATCCCAATCACACTGAAAACAACTAGGACAAAAGCAAGCTAGATGTCGTGTCCAAATGGTCCATGTACTAGAATTAGAGCTTTGGAATGAATGCAATTTTGATGAGTCTCTTACTGTAGCAAAATCTGATCTATTAGCTATGGACCCTTCCTCAACCAACCAAAAGAACCTGCATACCACTGAATCAAGAGTCCCTCCCGTGATAATGCTAAACTACACCAATCAATAATGCTACGAGCATTAAGAAGCTCTGCTGCTGAAACCTTCAGTTGCTCCTTAACTAGAGCTCTCTTCACACATGCCCCTGCTCCATCATGTTCCCCTTTTCCATGGCCGGACTCAAAAAAACTCCAAATATGAGGCACCCCTCTCTCTACGTGCATCCTACACAACCAATAAAACATGCAAGCATTCTTGAATTGACCTGTATAGTTATCTGACCAAATGATATGTCTATCCATAGCAATTGCATGCTCATGTAAGAAATCAAAATAATTCTCGAAACAATGTTGCACAAACTTGTGAGAGTGAGATCTATCATCACTCATATTAAAATGATACTCTCTAATAATCTTTCAATTATATTCTGCACTACTAGGGGCATGTCTATATGTTATGTGAACGAAAATAACAAAAAGAATGGAGTTGTAATACTGAGATTGTGTCTCATTTTGAGGTTGCAATGTGTAGTTCTCAACAAAATCAACAACTGATACAATAGTTCCAATGGGAAAAGTATCCTTACACATTCTAAATTGTTGATCCAACCACTGAGACTTGTGACACTATCTTGCATACTTGTAGAAAAGATTTTCCTTGAAATCTGAAATAAAACTAGCCACACTGATATCTTTTCCAACCAATTCACATCTAGAGCTCTCACCCCCACTCTTCAATGTGTATTTCACCATTTCATATACCTTCTTTTTCACTATTGTCTTTCCAAGATCTTGTTCGCACCCCTCATGGAAACATGTGTCAAACTTGGATAAGCCACCACATTCTGAACACTTCTCATTTAAGCAAGTATTTCTATAAAAGAAACAACCATCAACTCTACAACATAAAAGTTGATCTAGCAAGTCTCTTGATGATTTTGGAAGCCCACTAGCCCCACAATCCTCCAACATTTCTTTAGTATGCAAAGTAGAACGAATGGAGAGTAATAGTTCATGGTGCATAGAAAACTCAACATGGTATTTGCAACAACATGTATTTCGAATTTTGAGTGGCACACAATAAAATGGCTTCAAAGATTTAAAATCCCTTTGTGATATATGAAGACTTGGATGACTCTCTCTAAATTGTTTGACCAACATAGTTTGACTTACCTCCAAATATTGTTTAGGATGTGGCGTGCGGTCTCTGATGCCAATTCTCAACTTTAACATGTCTTTAGCATTGGGTGATACCCGTGAGTTAGAGTGCCAAATTGTGTAATTTCTTCCTTTACATCATCAGATAGCTTCTTATCAATATGTGAAAGTCTCCCACCAAATGCCCATGTTTCATTTTGAAGAGGATCATAAATTTTCTCTCGTCGACTAAGTACTCTTCTCAAAGTAGTACGATTTAGATTCAAATCAATACAAGTTTGTCTCATATATCTACCCTTTCTCAAATGATGACTTACCAAAGAGGATGTAATAATCCTTCGAGCAGCTCTATTATCCTTCTCCCTGCTATTTTTCCCAATACTATTGAGAACACTGAAAAGATTCTTCACAATAATGGCATTTCTTTCCAACTTTTTATTGACATGAATCTTCAATTTGGAAAGCATAGGTCTCATCTTTTGCATGTTTAACAAGTGCATGAAAAACTAACATTGCTCCACCACTGTCTTGTTGCTGAAGAACATGTTATATAGTCTTGTAGACCATAACCGAATGGTTCTTTCTGATTTTTTCCCTTCCAAACTGGTAATAATTGTTTTATCAATTTCAATTATCTATTTTGGTGTTCTAGAACCTTCATTTCAATTATAATTAGGAGATATGTAAGGTTCTTGTGCATTAGATTCCTGTGCATTGTCATGTTCGACATGGTCAATTATGCAATTTGGATTATGACTTGGTAGCATTTCATCCTCGAAATTTTCATTCTCTAAATTGTCAATTTCAGCATTATTGTTTTCAATAGGTACATTTTCATTCTCCAACTGTACATATTCATTATCTGACTCTATGATTTCACCTTCAACCAATTCATCGTCAACTTGACTGATATTTATCATACCTCATCTTTTTCTTCGGTGTCCCATTTTGTCCCTTTCCCTATATGCCGCAATGTCTTCATTGGATAACTTCCTTTTGCATTTAGCCTTTCAACGACTACTGTTCCCCATTTAGATGACAATATCGAACACCTAAGGTTGTATTTTCAAATTTTTTTCGATTGGTTGAGCTCCAAAACGCGACTTTTTATAAAACTCGTGAAAAAAAAGTCAAAAAGTGATGTTGTCGGGTTTGCAGGGACAACGAATAAGTTGAAATTTGATCCCAGTAAAATCGGATATCCGATTTCAAATTGGATATCCGATATGTCCCCCACGAAATTTTGGAGGGAAAAATAGTTTGTGATAGTAATTAAATATTTATATATATGTATTTATTAATATAAATACATATGTTTATGTATTTATATTTTCTTTATATAAATACATATATGTATTTATTTTTAAATTTATATTTATATTAAGAAATATATGAATATATATTTATATATTTATTTTTTATATTTATATATTTGTGGGTATATATATATGCACACTTTTCACATTGTTTATAATTTTTATATGCTCTTTTTGCTTTAGTATATAGTAGTATATTATAGGATGTTTTTGTACATCATATATATATATATATATATATATATATATATATATATATATATATATTTAAGTGGGTAATATATTTGTTCCTATATTTATATAGTATATAATTGCTTTATATATATAGTATATATTATATATATACATAATATACTATATATATACTATCTTAATAGTATATTCCTTAGTATATAGCAATATATAATAGGATATAACAGACACACACACGCACACACACGCACACACACGCACACGCACACACACACACACACACACACACACACACACACACACACACACACACACACACACACACACACAATGACGTTTAAAGGTAAAGATATAACATATTATCTATTAATATATAATAATAAATTACGTTATTAGAAATTTAATCTATAAATATAATTTATATTATTATTATTTTTCCTATATTTTTATTAAATGTAATAACGTAATATATATTATTAATATTATGAGCTCTATTATTAATATATGTTATTAATATATATTATTATTATAATCTATAATATATTATTATTATTATGAGCTATTTTAATAATATATAATAATATATTATCTTATTAGTATTATAATCTATAAATCGGTCGAAAGGGGCCATAGGTCAACCTATGACCCCCTTTGACCCATAAGAACAATTCTGATATGTCAGGGCCCCTAGGGATATATGTCATCCTTAAATGAGTCAAAAGGGGTCATAGGTCAACCTATGACCCCCTTTGACTTATAAGAACGATTCTGATATGTCCCTAGGGGCCCTAGGACCCCTAGGGACATATGTCATTATTAAATGGGTCGAAGGGGGTCATAGGTCAACCTATGCCCCTCTTTGACCTATAAGAATGATTCTGATATGTCTTTAGGACCCCTAGGGGCATATGTCACAATTAAATGGGTCGAAGGGGGTCATATGTCCTTTGACTCATATGAACGATTCGAATACGTCCCTAGGGGTCCTAGGACCCTTAGGGACATATGTCATCGTGTAATTTGTCGAAAGGGGTCATAGGTCAACCTTTGACCCCCTTTGACCCATATGAACGATTCAAATACGTCCTTAGGGGCCCTAGGACCCCTAGGGACATATGTCATTCTTAAATGAGTCAAGGGGGTCATAGGTCAACCTATGACCCCTTTTGACCCATAAGAGCGATTTGAATATGTCCCTAGGGGCCCTAGGACTCTTAGGGATATATGTCATCCTTAAATGGATTGAATGGGGTCATACATAAACCTATGACCCCCTCTGACCCATGTGAACGATTCGAATACGTCCTTATGGGTCCTAGGACCCCTAACAACATATGTCGTCGTGTAATGGATCGAAGGGGGTCATAGGTCAACCTATGACCCCCTTTGACCCATAAGAATGATTTGAATATGTCTCTAGGGGCCCTAGGACCCCTAAGGACATATGTCATCATGTAATGGGTCAAGGGGGGTTATAGGTCACCTTATGACCCCTTTTGACCCATATGAACGATTCGAATATGTCCCTATATGTCATCGTTTAATGGGTCAAAGGGGGTCATAGGTCACCCTGTGACCCCTTTTGACCCATATTACCTATTAAAATATGTCTCTAGGGGTCCTATGACCCCTAGGAACATATGTCATCGTTTAATGGGTCAAAGGGGGTCATAGGGTGACCTATGACCCCCTTTGACCCATATTACCTATTCAAATATGTCCCTAGGGGTCTTAGGACCCCTACTGACATATGTCATCGTTTAATGGGTCAAAGGGTGTCATAGGTCACCCTATGAACCCCATTTGAGCCATATGAACGATTCGAATATGTCCCTAGGGGTCTTAGGACCCCTAAGGACATATGCCGTCATTTAATGGGTCAAAGGAGGTCATAGGGTGACCTATGATCGCCTTTTACCCATATTATCCATTCAAATATGTCCATAGGGGTCCTAGGACCCCTAGAGACATATGTCGTCATTTAATGGGTCAAATGGGGTCACAAGTCACCTTATGACCCCCTTTGACAATTTGAACAATTCGAATATGTCCCTAGGGGTCCTAGGACCCCAAGGGACATATGTCATTGTTTAATAGGTCAAAGAGGGTCATAAGTCACCCTATGACCCAATTTGACCCATATGAACAATTCGAATATGTCCCTAGGGGTCTTAGGACCCCAAAAGACATATGTCATCATTTAATGGGTCAAAGGGGGTCATAGGGTGACTTATGACCCCCTTTGACCCATATGAATGATTCGAATATGTCCCTAGGGGTCCTATGACCCCTAGGGACATATGTCGTCGCTTAATGGGTCAAATGGGGTCACAGGGTATTACCTATTCGAATATGTCCCTAGGCCTTAGGGACATATGTCATCGTTTAATAGGTCAAAGGGGGTCATAGGTCACCCTATGACACATTTTGACCCATATTACCCATTTGAATATGTCCCTAGGGGTCTAAGGACCCCTAGAGACATATGTCATCATTTAATGGGTCAAAGAGGGTCATGGGTCACCCTATGACCTCCTTTGACCTATATGAACGATTTGAATATGTCCCTAGGGGTCCTAAGATCCCTACAGACATATGTCATTGTTTAATGGGTCAAAGGGGGTCATAGGTCACTCTATAACCCCCTTTGACCCATATGAACGATTCAAATATGTCTCTAGGGGTCCTAGGACCCCTAGAGACATATGTCGTCGTTTAAAGGGTCAAAGGAGGTCATAGGTCCTATGACCCCCTTTGACCATATGAACGCTTCAAATATGTCCCTAGAGGTTCTAGGACCCCAAGGGACATATGTCATCATTTAATGGGTCAAAGTGGGGTCATAAGTCACTTTATGAACCCATTTGACCCATATGAACAATTCGAATATGTCCCTAGGGGTCTTAGGACCCTTAGGGACATATGTTGTCATTTAATGGGTCAAAGGGGGTCATAGGTCACCCTGTGACCCCCTTTGACCCATATTACCTATTCGAATATGTCCTTAGGGGTCCTAGGACCCCTAGGGACATATGCTGTCATTTAATGGGTCAAAGGGGGTCATCGGTCACCTCATGACCCCCTTTGACCCATATTACCCATTCAAATATGTCCTTAGGGGTCCGAGGACCTCTAGAGACATATGTCATTATTTAATGGGTCAAAGAGGGTCATAGGTCACCCTATGACCCCTTTGACCCATATGAATGATTTGAATATGTCCTTAGGGGTCCTAAGACCCCTAATGACATATGTCATCATTTAATGGGTCAAAGGGGGTCATAGGTTACCCTATGACCCCGTTTGACCCATATGAACGATTCAAATATGTCTCTAGGGGTTCTAGGACCCCTAGAGACATATGTCATCGTTTAACGGGTCAAACAGGGTCATAGGTCACCTTGTGACCCCCTTTGACCCATATCATCCATTCGAATATGTCCCTAGGGGTCTTAGGACCCCTAGGGACATATGTCATCGTCTAATGTGTCAAAGGGGGCCATAGGTTACCCTATGACCCCTTTTGACCCATATTACCCATTTGGATGTCTCTAGGAGTCCGAGGACCCCTAAAGACATATGTCATTGTTTAATAGGTCAAAAAGACCTATGACCCCCTTTGACCCATATGAACGATTCGAATATGTCCCTAGGGGTCTTAGGACCCCTAGAGACATATGTCATCGTTTAATGGGTCAAAGGGGGTCATAGGTCACCCTATGCCCCCTTTGACCTATATGACGCATTCAAATATGTCCCTAGGGGTCCTAGGATTGCTAAGAACATATTCGAATCGTTCATATGGGTCAAAGGGGGTCATAGGGTGGGATCCCTAGGGACATATGTCATCGTTTAATGGGTCAAAGGGGGTCATAGGGTGACCTATGACCCCATTTGACCCATATTATCTATTCAAATATGTCCTTAGGGGTCCTAGGACCCCTACAGACATATATCATCATTTAATGGGTCAAAGGGTGTCATAGGTCAGCCTATGACCCCTTTCGAGCCATATGAAAGATTCAAATATGTCCATAGGGGTCTTAGGACCCCTAGGGACATATGTCATCATTTAATGAGTCAAAGGGGGTCATAGGGTGACCTATGACCACTTTTGACCTATATTACCCATTCAAATATGTCTCTAGGGGTCCTAGGACCCCTAGAGACATATATCATCGTTTAATAGATCAAAGGGGGTCATAGGTCACCCTATGACTCCCTTTGACTATATAAACGATTCGAATATGTCCCTAGGGGTCCTAAGACCCCAATGGACATATGCCATCGTTCAATGGGTCAAAGGGGGTCATAAGTCACCATATGACCCCCTTTGACCCATATGAATGATTCGAATATGTCCCTAGGGGTCTTAGGACCCCAAGGGACATATGTCATCATTTAATGGGTTAAAGGGGGTGATAGGGTGGCCTATGACCCCCTTTGACCCATACGAACGATTTGAATATGTCCCTAGGGGTCCTAGGACCCCTAGGGACATATGTCATCCTTTAATGTGTCAAAGGGATCATAGGGTGACTTATGACCCCTTTTGACCCATATGAACATTTCGAATATGTCCTTAGGGGTCGTAGGACCCCTAGGGACATATGTCGTCGTTTAATGGGTCAAAGGGGGTCATAGGTCACCCTGTGACCCCCTTTGACCCATATTACCCATTCAAATATGTCCCTAGGGGTCTTAGGACCCATAGGGATATTTTTCATCGTTTAATGGGTCAAAGGGGGTCATAGGTCGCCCTATGACCCACTTTGACCCATATTACCCATTTGAATATGTCCCTAGGGGTATGAGGACTCTTAGAGGCATATGTCATCATTTAATGGGTCAAAGAGGTTCATAGGTCACCCTATGACCCCCTTTGACCCATATGAATGATTTGAATATGGCTTCTAAAGACATATGTTGTCGTTTAATGGGTCAAACGGGGTCATAGGTCACCCTATGACCCCCTTTGACTCATATGAATGATTCGAATATTTTTCTAAGAGTTCTAAGATCCTTAAAGACATATGTCGTCGTTTAATGGGTCAAAGGGGGTCATAGGTCACCCTGTGACTCCCTTTGACCCATATTACCTATTCGAATATGTCCCTAGGGGTCCTAGGACCCCTAGGGACATATGTCATAGTTTAATGGGTCAAAGAGGGTCATAGGTCACCCTATGACCCCTTTTGACACATATTACCCATTCGAATATGTCCCTAGGGGTCTGAGGACCCCTAGAGACATATGCCATCATTTAATGGGCCCTTTGACCTATATGAATGATTTGAATATGTCTCTAGGGGTCCTAGGACCCCTAGAGACATATGTCGTTGTTTAATGGGTCAAAGGGGGTCATAGGTCACCCTATGACCCCTTTTGACCCATATGAACAATTCAAATATGTCCCTATGTGTATTAGGACCCCTAAAGACATATGTCATCATTTAATGGGTCAAAGGGGGTCATACTTTGATCCATATGAACGATTCCAATATGTCCCTAGGGGTTCTAGGACCCCTAGAGGCATATGTCATCATTTAATGGATCAAAGGGGGTCATAGGTCACCTATGACCCCCTTTGATCCATATGAACGATTCGAATATGTCCCTAGGGGTCCTAGTACCCTTAGAGACATATGTCGTTGTTTAATGGGTCAAAGCTATGACCCCCTTTGATCCATATTAACCATTGTAATATTTCCCTAAGGGTCCATATGTCATCGTTTAATGCGTCAAAGGGGGTCAATGGTTGATCTATGACCCCTTTTGACTCATACATATATACATATATATATTACATTATTATGTTTAATAAAAATATTACATTATTATATATATTAATAACATATATATATATATATTAATAACATACATATTAATATAATAATATATATAATACATATTATATATTTATATTTAATATATTACGTTATAATATATTTTATATATATATATATAATATTATTATACATATTAATATAATAATATATAATACATATTATATTTAATGAAAATATTATGTTATTATATATATATATTAATAACATACATATTAATATAATAATATATAATACGTATTATATATATATATAAATTATGTTATTATATTTAGTAAAAATAGTAAGAATATAAATTATATTTATAGATTGTAATAAGATTAACATAATATATTATTATATATTACTAGATTATATCTTATATCTTTACATTACGTTATATATATATATATATATATATATATATATATATATATATATATATATATATATATATATATATATATATATATATATATATATATATATATATATATACGTCTTTACATAGTAATATAAGTGAAATAATTTATAAATCATAAGTTATAATGTTTACACCCAATTTTCCCTCCAAAATAGATTGGGATTTGAAATTTTCCACCCGCAACATATTGGATATCCGATTAGGCTTGGTATTCACCAAGCCTACTCGGTCAACCCAAAAGACGTGTTTGAAGAGGGTTTTAGTGATACTCAGACTTCGAGTAGCCATCTGACAATTTTATTTTGATCGAATTTGAATGAAACGAAAAAAGTTTTTTAATATCGCTCTTTAGATTCCATCAATATAATTTCTGTCAAATTCTGAGTTTGATAAGTATTTATTAGTTAATTATCAATGAAGATTATTGTAAAGTGTTGATTGACATACTAATTGAAAAATAGCTATAACTTTCAAATGGTATAACATTTTTTAAATCTAAAAGTTGCGTCACATTCTATACTTCACCTAGTATAAGAAAAAATAAATAAATTTAAATTTGGTAAAATTTTCTATTAGTTAGGGTGGTCAGACACGAGACTTTTTTTTTTCTAAAAAAGTTTTGGTAGAAAATTCATATTTAATTATTTATTTAGAATAAAAATACCAAAAAATATGTGTCACATCCGAGCATGAGTCTACTTTTCAGATCTATAATTATATTAAAAAAAATTATGATTTGATTTTGATTAAGGTGGTCAGACATACACCTACTTTTTATTTTCACCTTGAAATTTTCTTAGTACTGCATTAAAATTCAAACTTTTGACCAATTAATTATTTTTTTCTCCTGATAAGGCCTAGTAGTTTAGAAACTAAATTCAATTTCCTACAGATTATTTTCTTACAATTTTTTGATATAAAGTCCATAACCACTTCAAAATTATGTGTCAAGTTGACATAAACCTAATTTGTTGATTTTTCACTGCCACTTAAGGCCATAGTTTGGTACACCATGATCCTACACATACCCTTCTATGGTTTTGAAGGTCATTTTCCACTCATCTCTCTCCTTTAAATTTAACGGTAACCAATCTTCAAGTCCATTTTGGTAAACTATTGTGCCCCACCAAGACAATGCATTAAGTGTTCAATTCTAGGAATTTTGGACACCTATACCAAATTGTTATCATAGTTATCACCCTTAAATCATTATATTACCTCCACTTACCTCCTTTCTTGGGTTCTACTACCACTATAACTACACATGGAATTTTATTCTTCCTCACCAAGCCTTGATCAAGTAACTATTGAAATTGTTTAGCCACTTATTCTATTCAGGAGTCATTTTATAAGTTTCTTTGTTTGGTAATGATGCCTCTGGAATGAAATCAATTTGATGGCACATTGATTCCTGTGGGGATAGTGTTGCAAGTGCTCCATCGCTGAAAATGTCTTTAAACTTGTCCAAGAGTCATTATATATCTATAGGTAACTCACCAACCATGGATGCTCCAACATTTTGCAATAATATTTGGCTTCTATACTATATATACCTACTCCATTCATCCCATCTTACAAACTTTTGACTTAGGTTTCTTATCAATTCACTGTTTCCTAGTTTTAGGCCTTGTAGCCTTATTAGGCCTTATTAGGTCTTTGAATTAGGTTTTTGGATAATATCACTCAAAACTCAAAAAATATCCCAAAAAAAAACTATTAATCCAAATATCCTTTTTGATGCATTGAAGGATTTTTGGGGTTTAAGGTTCCCAACTTGCTTGTATAGCTCCTTTCCCAAACTAGACCAATTTACCAAGGGTTTACTACTCTCACTATTACAAAGGAAAAGATTGATCTAATGGACTCAAAAATATTTTCACTTCTCATAGGGATTCCTTAGACCTCAAAAAACTCCTTTATACCTTTAGTTTACTTTTTCTAGTCCATCCCTACATTCTTTGTTTTATTGTTCACTCTTGCTCCTCGCTAGGTTATTGCCAAAATCTCCAAGGGAAAGATGGTAAAAATAGAAAATTCAACCATTTCACCTCAAAAAAAAGAAAAATAAAGATTATAGAGTCTATTATCTTTCCTTAGATGGCCATGCGATTCCCACAATGAGGATTTAAGCTAGACCAGTTTATTTACAACCTACTTTGTACAGGCTAGTGAACTGGCAAGAAGCAAAAGAAATTGATTTAAACTATAAAAACCATACAAATACTCACACCAAAAAACTGAAATCCAATCACTCTAAGTATTCACATTAAAAAGTTTGAAGTTTCAATTTGCTGAAAGCTAGTTACACCAGTTGCAAGTCAGGCTGTGAAAGTTATGTCTGAAAAAATGCACTATGTTTGCTATTGATGCTGTATAAAAATTTCACCCAAAAATTTCCAATAATTTTGAGGAGGCTTAAATAGGTCCTTCTTCCCTACTCCCATGGTTGGGTTCCATAAGAAACTAATTTTCAAGGAGATGTAACTACCATGCCAAAAGTTGTCATGCAACTTTGCAAAGTTGTAAAAGTTGTCATGACAACTTTTTGACAATGTGAACAACTCTTTTTCTCCTTAAACAAACTTGACCCCAACCTATGCATCATGCCTCAAAATAATTCCTAAAATATATCTAACACCAATTCCATAATATCCAAGCATTTTAAAGTCATTTTTCTGATTAGGCCTTGTTTGGCCAACTAGTGACAACTTTTTTTCAAACTTACATTGCTTCACACATGTTCAGAAAATTGTATACTAACACAAACACTAGATCCTTTTAAGGTCCTTATTACACTCATGACCTAGCTAGGGTCATCAAAAGTGCCCAAAATTGCATTGGGTTTTGAGCCAAATTCTAGGTGCTCCTACACCACCCTCTCTCTCTCTCTCTCACACACACACACACACACACACACACACAAACACAGGCTCACTATCTCCTAATATATATATCTCTCTCCCACTAACTCCTAACCTCTCATTCTCTCACTAACTAATAAACTCTCTCTATCTTTTAACTATTAACCTTTCTCTCTATAACTAACTCATAACCACCCTCTCTCATGCTAACCCCTAACCTCTCTCTCTCTCTCTCTCTCTCTCACACACACACACACACACACACACACACACACACACACACACACACACACACAATCACTCAATCACTCACTCACTAAATCCTAAGCTTTATATCTTACTAACTCCTAACCTATCTCATTCTCTCACAAAATAATAACCCTGCTCTAACTTGTAATCCATAAGTTCTCTCTTTAACTAAGAGAAAGAGAGAGGTTTGGAGTTAGTGAGTAAATGAGAGGTTAGGAATTAGCAAGAGATAGTGAGTGAGAGAGCTTAGGAGTTACTACTTGTATGTGTGTATGTATGAGAGAGAGAGAGAGAGATAAATTTTAGGGGTTAGTTAGAGAGAGGAGGTTAGTTGTTGGTTAGAGAGAGGTTTAAGGATTATGAGTTAGGAGAGAGAGAGAGAGAGAGAGAGAGAGAGAGAGAGAGAGAGAGAGAGAGAGAGAGAGAGAGAGAGAGAGAGAGCAAAATATGACAAATCTCTTACCTATCTATCACTTCCATCTTTGGGAAACATAACCTATTTTAGACCATGCTTGATTCAAACAGATAGATTTTATTTTTTGAGTTCCTAAGATTATTTTAGTTCCATTATATTGTAGAGCTCATCAATATCTTTCAAATGCATTTTGAACTGAGTCAATTAAACTCGTAATGTAAAATTTATGGCTTCTAGAGTAGAGCCTATTTTTATTTCTTCAAAACCCAACTGAGTTTTGAAGAGATTTTTGTCCTTAAAAAATAATCAGGTTTTGAATACATTTTTTTCCCCTTAGAACCTGACTGGGTTTCAAAACTTGATTGAGTTTTGTGTTTTATGTATTTTGCTAGGCTTTGTAACCAAGTCTTGCCACTTTCTGAAATTTAAAAGAACCTGATTGGGTTACTTATAACCCAATCATGTTATTCATAACCCAGTTGGGTTATTGGCATTTTTAAGTTTTTTTGTGTGGTGGTGTCCACTAAATTGTACACCATCTTGGTGTAGACACCTAGTTTGGTTTTTGAAACATAAAATTTCCAGAAAAAAGATCTATGCACATATGACCTCCAGATCAAAATTGAGCTGACAAATCCCAACCCTCAATTTCTAGTTGTCCTCATGTCATTTTGTTCCTTTGTAATTCTTGAAATTCCAATTATTGTCTGCCACAAGTCTCCTCCTTGTATCAGTCAATTCTTTTTTCATAGAAGCCATCAATTATGCCAATAATACCTTGCATATTCTTAACATTACATCCAATTATGATTTTTTTAATACTTGTAAGAAATTTTAACGAAATTTATTTATTTATAATAATAATAATTATTATGTAATCTTTAATTATATTACACTAAAAATTATAGGTAATTCTAATATGTATAAAGAGTTGGACTTAAAACTATAATTGATATTATATATATTTTTTCTATTTTATACTTATTTAATTCAAACTTCACCATCAAAGAAGGCTACAAACTTATCCAACAATAGGATACCAATAAAAAGCCATCCCGTGCTTACTCATTCTACTGGAATCATCTGACTCTGCTGAAAGTCAAATTTTTTTCTTGGACAGAATTAAAGAACATGGCACTAACTAGTGATCGATTACACTAATTAAACATTGTACAATCATTTAATTGCCTATTGTGTGATAGTCAGTAGGAAGATGTAGACCATTTATTTCTAAATTGCCCATTTACACAAAATTGCTTGTTATTTATCCTTGGGAAATTACATTATTCCACACCACTTCCATCCAAATTATGGGACTTATTTGAGTCATGTCTAGAGCTTTATTCCACATCCCTTTTCTTTGCTATTTGGAAATGCATCCTAGCATTAGTAGTGTGGGAAATATGGTGGGAATGGAACAAAAGAATTTTCTATAGGTATCCTCACCCATTCAAGCATTTACCTCCGACTTGGAAAGATCAATATTTGAAATAGTGAATGCTAGCCACAAGAAGCTCAAATATAATTTATTCATGACAAGTTGAGACAACTCTATCTTGTGTGAATGGAAAAACATACATGTGCCTTTTGGTTGGTGTCAACAAACCACATCTACTAAGACACAAAATAGAGCTTCAGTCAAGTGGATCCTACCCTCTCAAGGGGTTTTTAAAATAAATTGTAACGGTTCTTCTAGAGGCAATCCGAGGAATTCAAGAGTAGGTGTGTGCATCCGTGATCATAAGGCTCATTGTTGGCACTAAAGTGTTGTCCTCTCCCACAAGATTCAAATAATATGGCAGAGGCTTAGGCTTTATTTGTAGGCTTAGTATTGGCTAAAACTAGTGGATTTCACCATATCCATATAGAAGGTGATTTGATGGTAATAATTAATGCATATATCAATCATAAATCACATAATTGGAGGTCAACATATATCTTTCAACAAATTTGGCATTTCTTAAACTCCTTTCTAGAAGTACTCATCTCCCACACATTGCAGTAAGGAAATGCATTGGCAGACCACCTTTCCAAGAAGGGGTGTGATGGTCATGAGGAGTTGACATTTACACTTGATGAAATCATTAAACAAGATGTAAAATTGCAATAATTACTTGTTTTTGATAGGACAATGAGCGATGGAATATGTTCAAATGTGCGGATTTGAGAAAGGATGTTGTTGGTTACTCCCATGTGTAAACTGTCATATCAACCTTGCCTTCAAGTGCTTTGAAGTGGGCCCCTAACCTTAATGTTCCTTTTTCAATGACTCTTTCATCTACTAAACCTCTTGCTGCTCCAACTTTTCTTGATGGTTGGCAGTCAATTAATCCCTCGACTCCTCCTATGGGTTGGAAGCTAGTGTGGGACCATGTGCAATGACCCTCCTCTCCTATGGATAAAAGTTAACTTCGCACTGAACTGGTTGGATTTTAAGATTTTTTCTACTATAATGGATTAATAATCCCTAATAATGGATTTTTGTGGGCTTTAGTGGGAAAGATTTGAAATTGACATCCTTTTTGTATCTACTATGGAAGTGGGTTTTTGTTTGTAAAATGTAAAGATCAATATCATTACTATACATGTATACGACAATGATTATGGGGTTTCTTCTTGATTCTTCCACGGATGAGTCATTGAATCAATTATTATTAATATATTTATGGTGGCCAATCCACTTTGGCTCTAAATAAAAATTATTTGATTCAATGATTTAATAATAAAAAAATAAATTATTAATATTAGTTATTTAAAAATAAATAAAAAATATTATAATATTTAAGAAAGTATATAGTAATTTTAACCTTAATTAAAAATTATTTAAAGTTATATAATTATTTTAATTAAATAATTTTCATATTTCTCTTTCTATTTTTAAATCTTTAACTATTTCTCTCTTTTTATCTCTCCCTCACCATTTCGATTTTACCATCTCTACTTCTTCCCATATGTCTCTATTTCCACCTCTCCCTATATTTTTAATAATACTTTGTAATGGACACCCCTGGATGTCCCAAAAAACTAAACCAAATTGCTGAAAGGAATTATGTCAAACAGTTTGCATTCAACTTCTTGAAACCCCTTATAACTCCGGAAATCAAACGTTTGTTTGTTGTGTTTCGTGCATGGAATTGGTATCATACAACATAAACTAGAAAGAAACTACAATAATATGCAAAGTGGAAATGAACTGCTGCTAATAAAATGTTATTTTCAGAATTCATAAAACCAAATACATGGCAGATTTATCAACTCACTAATTACTTCAGCAATATTGTCATAATACTCCAGCCATGCTTATGAACTTGCTGCTACAATACTTTGTCCTCCAATCAGTCCACTACCTTCATAATACCATTCCCTCCAAGCGGCATAAGCGTTGGACAAGTAGTGAAGAAGATATGAGCAAAATATCAAATCTGCCTGTAGCCGGAAATGCAACTAAACTGCCTGATAATGAAGCCAATAAGAAAGAATTCCAAAGGCCAAACCCCAAGGGAATGACGTCTAGAATGTTACAAGAGAGGATAGACGTCCTCAAATGCCAAGAACAAAGCTGCAACTCACACACCAATTTCTTCTCATATTCAACCTGTCTAATGAAGCCACAAATGCTTCCTTTTATTCTATTCCCACGGGTCCGCTCAGCTCATACGGGCAATGTGAGATAAAATATGTGTAATATAAAACATATATTAAAATACCCCTTATGTCTCCCTTGGGTACACATCACCATAAAATGAATATTAAAGTAACACTTAAATATTTTACAATTAAATTAGACGTTACTTTAATAAAACTTCAGGCATTAAAATATATTAGCAATCGGACTTCGAATTATGCGAGTGATAGCTCATCGGAAAGCTCTCACCGAGGAGTATCCAATCCAATCACCAAAATTGACCTGCACTGTGTCCTACCGGCTTACTAAAAATAGTAAGTATGCCTGAAACTGAGTAAATCAACTTTGTTTTGGCCCAAACTAGAAATGACTAGGCCAAAACACTCCAAGATCCCATTAAACCCTTCGTTAGCCCTCAGGACCATGTAGAACAAGGCTAACGCACACACACTTGGTCAACTGCTAAAATGGGATCATTACATACTTTATCTATTTATTGCCTCTCTCTTCATCTCTTCCTCTTTGTCATATTTCTTCTCCTTGCCCTCCCCTGTCTCTTTCTATCTACTTGTTCTTGTTGGATACAATTGGTTAATTGAGTGTTGTCTTTGATGTTACAAAAATTTCATATCAGTCATCAGACAGAGTCTACCGAGCTCAGAAGGTAAGCATAGTAGTTTACAGAGTCTACCGAGCATTATTACACTGTAAAAATAGCTTCTATCGAGCTAACTTGGTTAACGAAGGAAGTTCAGTACTTACCGAGCTCACTCGGTGATCGAAGGAAACTGTGACAGAGTATTTACCGAGCTAGGAAGGTAAGCGAAGAAAAGTTAGTGTTTACCGAGCTGGGAAGGTAAGCGAAGAAAAGTTAGTGTTTACCGAGCTGGGAAGGTAAGCGAAGGAAAGTCAGTGTTTACCGAGTTCACTCGGTGTCCAAAGGATTTTTGCACAATTCGAAGTGCTTACCAAGCCTCACTTGGTTAACACTAAAGATCATTATGGTACAGTGTTTACCGAGCTGGGTTGGTTAGCAAAGGATTTTTGAAAAGTGTGGAATTAAGGCTAAAATTGATTTATGTGGTGAATGTAGCCGACTCACGGTATAATTATTAATAATTTTAACTTGTATTTAAGGCCGACTTGATAATCAGAAAGGTATATATGAAGGATCAAGTTGCGAATTCAAGTGTGCATGTGTGGATAAGATGTATGTGCGAATTGTGAAGGTGCAAGTGAATTTTTGAAGGATCAGATATCCTTGTGGAGCTACAAAGCTTTTATGTGATCAGAGAGGATCTAGTGAAGCATAACAGAGATCTATATCAGCAAAGATAAGTTGCATTATATTCAGATCATTCATTGTTACTTTCTAACAATTGTAGCTGTGATTTCAAATCTCTTAATAGAGTGGGTTTAACAGCCTTATTGTGAATCCTCTAACAAGGTAACAGTTCAGTTGAATTGTTCTAAAGACCTCTAGCAAGGCCACTCCTAACAAGGTGATTAAATCCTCTAATAGGGTCACACCTAACAGTGTGTTTTGTAACCTTTAACAGGGTTGGCTCTTAACAGGGCTCACTTCAGAAGAGTGAAAAACAGTAACTAGTTACATTGGTGGTTTTTCCCATATTGGGTTTCCACGTTAAATCTGGTGTCTCTAGTGTTCATGATTGCTGAATTTTTTTGGTTATCAATTCTTAATAATTATTAGTATTTACTGCATTATCAAGTTTTAGTAATCTGTAACTAAGATCAAGATTTTAGACATCTAAGGGACTGTGAAATGTTTTTGTGGTAACTGATTCACCCCCTCCCCCTCTCAGTTACTCCATTCTCGTTTCCAACAGTTCTCCCCTCTCTTTCTATCTCTAGTTTTAATCTTCTTCCCTCCACCATTAGCTACATCTCTATGCTATTTACATAAACTATCCACATTTTAGAAATAGACTTGACCTTTGCACCTCTTGTTGATGTAGAAGATAATCAATCATACTAATTAAATGTTTAGTATTTGTGTGAATGGATACTTCATAAATATAACTTAGTACAAAGAGATTTTCCTCATTTAAATTATATTTTCTTTACTTGTATTTATATTTGTGAATGTCTTGTAAACAATGTAAAATTATATGAAAGATTGTGGAATGTAATGAAAAAGTGACAAAGGAGCTTCACATCAATTCAATCTTTACTACAAAGAAAAATCAAATAACAAGAATGATTCACAATGCTTGAACTTGACCACAGATCTCATCTATTACTCTTATTATCACATAATCTACATAAATAAAAATTATACAAATTATAAAAATCTAAATTTGTATATAATCCACTATATATTATATGTTTATAATTTCCTTTACGTTCTTATTATTGCATATACAAGCTATAGAAGTTGTGTCTATATCTTGATTTTATATTTTTATATTCAATTTTTTTTTTGTTTTGCTAGGATGACAAGCTATATTACACAAGACTTCTATATTCATTCATTTGATAATTCTATAGGTATTTTTATTGGCTTACTTGCTTGTATTTATTAGAAATAAATTTAAGAAGCTCTTTGGCAATTGTTTTTACAATAGGTCTAGATATGTGAGGTTAGTTTTGCACCTAACTTTTAATTACCACACTTTAAATTATCCCCTTTATCAAATTCATGAAAATTATTGTTACTTATCAATTTGACAAAGATTTATGATTACAAATGCTACATTTTTAATTTATTTATTATAGAAAACACATTATAACACTATTATAATTTTATTTCATTCATACAAAATGACAAGCTCTATTTATACTTGTAAATTAAACACCTCTCTGTGTAACCCTTTCACCTCCGTTGAATACAATCACTAGTAATATATACATTCAATACATATTCCCTTACATCACCTTTGAATAAAGTACTAGTAATATTAAAAGATATAGATTCAAGACCTCATTGTACAGCTTACCAAAGTAAATTGCGAGTCATCCAAAACAATGTTACAAAATAAATATAGTAAACCATTTGTGTGTTGTCCCATTGGAGTTCATGTATTTTCTCTCTTACGGTCAAAGCAACTCATTTTGTCTTTCAATAAGTGTTGTGGTATGCTTTCAATTTGACTAAGACAATAAGTTTTCAAGAACATTATCTTGATTTAAAACCCATACTGAAAGGTTTCCTCCTTGTCAACTACACGAAATTCTCCACCAGCAAAGCATTGATTGATATGTTTTCTCCTCAAAGTTGTGCCGCTCTGATGATATAATAATGCACACTCAGTGCATAGCATCATGATAAAACAAAGTTGTCTTGTAGCAACCAAATTTCTAACATTGCCACATATGCAAAACAATATATAAAATGTGGAAAACTAAAGTTGAAAAGTCAAATGTTGGCTACATATGCATAAACACTTATTCCCATTTCATCAAATTTGAAATTAAATTATAGCAAAATTCAAACAACTTACAAAGATAAAACATGTCATCATAAATTTCATAGTTTTGAACATAAGTAATGTCATTTGTTTCTAATACAAGCCAACCACATGTCAAAAGCCCAAATGCATAAGATGTTGAAATATACATATAAACACATCAATCTTATGTCACAAACTATGTTGACATGCACACCGAACATAGTCATAGCATCAATACATCATATGGTATAAATTGTGTGCAAACATAAAACATATAAAATAACATGCCATTGGACGTATGTCTCCATCTCCATGTAGTCCTGTCTCCAAACCATCAGAACACTGCCCATCTAATATCATGAGACAAAAGAGTGGTCTAGGCATTCTTATTGCCCAACCACGGAGTGGTTAGCTCTCCGAGGTTCTTGGGTTAAGAAGAGCTACATATCCCTAGCACGAGAAGGTTAGCAACTAATTAGCATAATTGGATCAGAAGGATTTGGTGCAACCAAGTGCCTAATTCTACTTTACACATATGCCTAGTAGAAAACATACACATGGATGTGGAAGAGGGAAAACAATGTAAAATAACCAATGCATTTCAATCATAAGCATAAATGTTTTACTGAGCTTGGACAAGCATCAAAGATCGGTATACTGGAAAAGATTGGCAGGTAATATATAAGGAACAACAAAGACAACTTTCCAATAATCGCCCTCCTCTTTGAACCCACATTTAGTACCCCTCCTAAGAGTCAAATTTTATTTCCCCAATATAACTTTATAATGTAACAAGTAAACATCTAACTCATGAGTTAACTTCTAAAAAACTCATGAGGTAACTCATGAGGTAGCTTGTTTTGAAGTAAACAACAAATGATTCTATGACAACTGCATTTGTTGTTTGCATTGCTAGAGCAGTGTAACTAGAATTCAAGTTTTCATAACTACACTCACTGACTTGTGAGATTGACATTGTGTCCATGCAGTTTATGTGTGGACTATCAAGTTTAAAGTACTTTTTGGATGACTATTTCAAACTTAACTAAGTCAAGATTCAGTTTTGCAATATGACATGTACGTGTCAACTTGTAAAAGTGTACCAAAGTAACATGTTCATAGTTGCCTTTTATTTTAATTTTCCATTGTTAGAAGATGGCTAAAAATTGAAATAGTAATGCTAAGTTTTAACACTTCAATATCAGAAATGTAATTGATATGCTTCACAAATTAGATGTAGTGGTCAATAACTGGCCATGTATCATGAACACGTGATAGCTTTGTTACCTCTTTTGTTTGATCTTCACACCATGTCATCCTAATCTGGTAACCATATATTGTGATAGTGAAAAGAAATTAGATAATTGAAATAGTAGAACTTGAATATAGATGAATCAACAAGAAATGGTTTATGTACATGACAAGACTAAATGATAATAACAATCAATAACATAGTATATGTCATACCCTAAAGTGACTGTCTTATTCTTTTTAAAGTATACAGATTTAAAATATAATCATGTATCATCAATAAAAAGAACTTCTGTATAAAATGTTTAGTATTTTGTAGATATAATTTCTATTAAGAAATTAAGAATAGTCTAATTTATTTAATCAAAGAGTAATGTACAAAGAGGGTCATATCAGAGTTAGTGAATGAATCAATTTTGATCATAATCAGAAAATAATAGCTTTGAAAGAAAACCAGAATTGAAGTGGCCACTTCTCCATCATCAAGTACAAATAAAGGTTCTCATGGTTTGGGTATTGTTATAGGGGCTTCTTTGAGTGGGGCTTTAACTTTGGCTTTATTCATTTTTTGGTATTGTTATAGGGTAGTTTTAGCATCTAAGATTATTGAAGAACCTAGTAGCCCTTCAAATTTGAATACTACTGAAGAGGTTCAGTTCATTAGCCATTCAAATTTGAAATCAGAGTCTCTTGCAATGAAAAGTACCCAACACGAGAAACTTTTAGCCAGTCTTATTAGCACATTTACGAGAGCCTTTGATAATTCTACATCCTTTGTTATGGTTAATGTATTCTTGTTATTCATTTTTTGTAATTCAATATTTTAGAGAAGAAATAAATAACTAAAACAAGGATTGAAAAAATTGATTAAATATAACTTACTAATGTGACAATATGTTTCTATAAAAAGAAATTCAAAAAATGAGAATATATTTTTATTAAAAATATATAAATTATCTCTCCCGAATATTGGGGCCATGACTGACATGGTGCTACCCTAGCTGAAAATGGAATTTTATAAAAACATTTTAACTGTCAATTGCTACTATAAGCTCTTCAAAGTAAAATCAAATTTGTGTGTCTGCAAGTTTTTCTGAACATTCAGTTGTGTATTTCTCATGGGCATGTCAAAATTAGGACAATGAGATGTAGTGCCTGCCCCTAGTTTACATTTTCGAGCTACGTTTCTGATATCATTACCAAACTCTTTTAGGCCAATTTATGTTTGATGATTAGTATTATTATTTTAGAGATGATCAGATGTTGTTTTACACTCAGTTTATTATATGATGAGATTACTTGGTACTCTATATTTCATGCATGTATGATGATTATTTAGTGTTTTCAGTTATCAATGATGATTAGTTAGATGGTCTATTATTCCATGTGCTTCTTATGGATACTTACCCCATACTGCATGTGTATGGTGTGCGTGTTTTTTTAATTTATGTATGGTGTTTCTGATGTGGTTAAGGAAGGGAGTCGTAGTCACCTGCTAGTCGGGATCTACACGATGCACCACTTCCTGCCATTGTCTGTTTAGCTTAGAATATTGTGTTCGTACATGCATAAATTTTATGCAAGTTGCAGGTACTGGGTATCGACTTCCCTGAATTGTTAGGATGAGCGTACCCTATCGCACTGTCTCAATGGTAAGAGAGGGGAGATAAACTCTTAAGTCCAATCCCTAATCCCTTTAGCCAATTGTCCTAATTGATAATTAGGACAAGTACCTGAGTTAAGTACCCTCCGAATGCATCAAATGATGTAATTTCAGGATTATAACCCTTTTTGTTTTGATTTCGTATGTGCTTTTCTATGTTGGGTTTTCGTATGTTGTTATATGAGTCCTTGATGTGTTTTCTATTAATTAAGTCTAATTAAAAAGATTAATTAATGATTTAATTTAATAGAGAATTATTATGATATCTTTAATATTTAATTAATTGAGAAATTAATTAAATAAAAGAATTAAATTTGGAGATTAAAGTTCAAAGATAAATTTAGAACAGGATAATATTTATTTAATTTAATAATAATATATTTGGAGTTCATTTTTAAATAAATGCTAAATATTATTGTTAATTAAATTAATTAAATATGTTATCAATTAAGTTTCTAAAATTAATTTAAAAAGTTGAAAGACATTAAATTATTAAAGGATTTTAGATCGCATGATCTAAGCATGAGTTTAAATTTAAGTAATAAATTAAAAGATTAAATAATAGAAATTAATAATATTATTTTAATTTCATAAAGTGCACATAAGATTAAAGTAATAAATTAATTTAAAATAGAAGTCAAGTGGAATATTAAATAAAGTTATTTAATAATTCAAGTTAATGTGCATGAAAGTTGAATGCAAAATAAAAGAAAAGATAATAAAGGTTAATTTGGAGTTAACTGAGTTGTGCAAAGAGTCTTCTCGGGTAAACGCACAATTAGTGCTCCGATTTGAGGAGAAATTGCTTATCACAACTTTGGGGGTTCATTTTTGAGATATACAAAGTTGGACGGGAATTTTTGGGGAGACAACTTTTGGAAGCGAATTTCAGAAGGCTAATACCAAAGAAAGATTTTCGGAAGAAGGTTATTGAGAGGAGCGAATTCTCTTACAGTTCCTGGAGATTGCATAATAGCATCAGGATCAGGTAGGGTCTTGTGTTTTTTATTATCGATTAAATACGCAATTATCCTTTTCTGTCTTCTTCGTGTCTGGGGTTTGTAAATCTGAAATTCTCTGTGAGGAATACTTAAACATTACGATATTGGAATTTATCAGATGCTTGTTTATAAACTTCTGTATACATGAGATTTAAATGGGAAGGGTTGAATCTAAGACTGAAATTCTAAATTAGAAGTTCGATTGGTTGGCTCATATTTTCTATATCAATATAAGGAAGAAAACAAGTTTTTAATATATTTATATATATATTAAAAAGAACTATTATATATATATATATATTTAATAGATTGAAGATCAATAAATTTTATTAGTATGATTATATTGTTTTTGAAATAAAAAAAAAATTATATACCTTTATGTAAATTTTAATTAACAAATCTTTTTTATATATGCAAGTTCTGATATAAATAAAATAGTTTAAAAAAAAAAACATATATATAAAAATAAAAATAAAAATTATTAATAATCAAGTATTGGGGAGGGGCAGCTTAACCACCCCTGCCCCTTATTATCATGCAGCAGGCGACTGCTGTACGCAGTCGTACTTGCTGACGCAAGACGACTGCGACAACAGTCCTGCCCTGCGCTTTTGGCAGGCAGCGATTGTTAAAATCACTATGCATTTTTTTTTAAAACAGTTCAAATGCCATGCGAAATTCGGATTTGGTTATGTGATTTTTTTTTTTAATATTATAAATTATAATTTAATTTAATAGTTTTTAATTAAATAAAATTTATGATATTATTTAATATTAATTATTAAATTTCAAACAATATTTTATAATTGTTATATTAATAATATATATAATATATATTTTTAAAATAAAATATTGATTAGTATTATTATGATTTAATATTTATTTAAGAATAGAAGTTATTATTATCAAGTATTTAATTATTGATTTTAATAAAATTGTAATTATTTTATTTAAATCATTAATAGATATTATTTGATAAAATTGTATAATTAGACTATTGACTTAATGAAGGTTATTAATGTGGGTTTAAATAAAGATAATTTTAATAAAGTCATAATTGTTTTATTTAAAATCATTAAGAATCATTTTTTTTATAACTTATAAATAAAAGATTATCCTTAGAATATTTATAGGGTAATTGTACAATCATGTAAATATAGAAATGGGTTAATTGTAAGGGCTAATTGTGGAAACCTAATTACGTGAAAATCGACGTTAAACTGAAACATAAACCTTACCTTAACTCAATAATATACTTTCAAATCCAATCTCTGAGACTTTGATGTTTTCTCTGTGTTCTTTGTGTTTTGGAGTTGGTTTAGCGTTGACCAGTTTAGGTTGTTACCAGAGGCTCGGGGTTGTGAATGTGATGTCATGATGATTTGGTCTCGATCTTTCTTAACCCGACTATGGTAATGTGATGAAGTGCTCTATGACATGATTGTGTTTACTGTTTGTTATTGCTTTCCAGTTTCCTTGTGTGAAGCAGAGATGTATGTATTTGAGATACCTGACTTAACCATTTTGGAGTCTTCAATCAGTATTGTAATTTACTATTGGGATACTTTCTGGTTGCTCGTTGGAGAACCATTGGATTTTGTGACTTATCATTGATGCCTTCCCTTGGTGGGGCGTTACATCTGGTATCAGAGCCCGAGTTTCTACATTGGGAGCTCTGGGTATATTGGAACGCCACTAGTGTTAACTAGTTGAATAAAAATGCAAACCTTAAACTGAAACTTGAAACTAGTTGAACTGAAACAATATGTAAACTATTAGTTACCTATTTTTTTCGTACTTCAACACTTAAGTCTTCAAAACTGAAATTATACTTAAACTGAAATTATAGGTAAACTAAAAATTGAAAATATCTTGTTTGCAAATCATGTGTCTTTTATCTATGTGTTTCAGTAGTATGTTTCTTGGTTATTTTAGCATCTTGTGTCTTGGATATTATTGGAGGATGGTATCTGGAATGAGATCTTCCGTTAGAGGCTGTAGCCTTGGCTGTGGCAGAGGCCGTGGACGAGGCAGAGATATTAGTGTTCATGAGTCTATCCACGAGAGCCCCATTCAGGAATAGAATAGGGAAGAGCATGTCAGTGAACATCAGGAAGAGAACCACGGAGAGGGACATGCCGACTCTGAGGAGGTTGATTTGAGGCAAATGATGCGAACCCTTATTGATCGATTACCTCCTGTTCTTGAGTAGGATAGAGCACACCAGGCAGGACATGAGCATAGACACAAATCTAGGAGTCCTCAAAGGGATCGACATAGATCCATAGTATCTTCTCAGATGAAGGACCTTCAGAGGTCCAAGATCAAGCCCTTTAATGGGCAAGGTTCTGGGTATATAGCTGAGCAGTGGCTTATTGCCCTTGACAAGATTTTTTCTATGCAGGAATTTGATAGTAATGTCAAAGCGAGATTTTCCATTACCAATCTAGAGTTATTTGGGGCCACCTGGTGGACTATTGAGGAGAAGAAGTTGGGCATTAACATGGGTAGTGTCTCTTGGGAGATTTTCTTGGAGAGTTTTCATGAGCGATTCCTACCAGAGGAATGGAAGCAGCATAGAGCAGATGAGTTCCATAACCTGAGAGAGTTCACTATGACCGTTGTAGAGTATGAGCGCAAGTTCTATGAGCTCATGCCTTTTTCGAGATTCACTGACAACCCAGTGCAGTTGGCACAACATTTCATTCGAGGCTTGAACAACTGTTTTATTGGGGGTGTTAAGGTATTTGAGCCTAAGACCCTCAAGGATGCGGTACATCGTGCTATCCTGGTAGAGCAGAGTGTCAACTTTGGGCAAGGGGGTTTTGTGGGAGCGCCTACTATAGTAGGATCTAAGGGCAACCACAACTCCAGTGGAATCAGGAAGCCTCCCTTCCCTATGAGGAATCAGCATTCTCAACAGCAGCCTCAGCAACATAAGGGATTTTACCCTCAGGCACAGAGTGGTGGCAATGGATCCAACTCTAGGATCAATAGCAATGCTCAACGTAATAAACAGAATCAGCAATCTCGGCCTGCACAAAGCAGCCAATCTTTTGCTAGTAGGGGTAGCCACCAGCGGTTGAATGCACCACCTATAGGGAGAGGATCTGGTAGAAGCATGAGATGTTATTTGTGTGGACAGATTGGTCATATTGCAGCATACTACCCACAACAAGCATCTCAGTATTCAGGACCTAGGCCAGCAGCATCTGAGCCTACAGTCGGAAATGCAGGTGGATCTCATAGAGTATTTGCAGCGGTGGATCATCGTCAGGTAGACCATCAGGGGACAGTAGTTGAGACTACAGGAGCTATCCAAGGTACACCTCTCTCTGTATTATTTGATTCAGGTGCTACAGATTCTTTCATTTCTCCATCTCTAGTTGATAAGTGTAAGTTGAAGTCGGTTAAGCAAGATCATGGTTGGCAAGTGGAACTAGCCTTAGGCGCTAAAGTTTCCACAGATTCTGTAGTTCATAAGTGTGGACTTAGCATAGGAGGGTTTGAGACTTCAGTTGATTTTCGAGTTATTCCTCTTGGCTCCTACGATGTGGTCTTAGGTATGGATTGGCTTGGCTCTCATAGGGCTAGTATAGACTGCAGAAAGAAGACCATTATGTGTCAGGATGACCAAGGGAAGGATGTTGAGATTGTGGGGATACCGAGGCCTATATCCTTACGGATGATCTCTGCTATGCAATTAAAGCGAAGCTTTCATAAGGGATGTCAGGTATTTGCCGTTACGATAAATGAGCTAGATGAGGAAGACTCTATGAGGAAGGCCCTAGATCACCCTATTTTACAGGAGTATGCTGATGTCTGTCCGAGTGAGATTCCAGGCATGCCTCCGAAGAGAGACATTGATTTTAGCATTGAGCTCACTCCAGGAGCGGAACCTATCTCTAGAGATCCTTACTGTATGACCACTCAAGAGTTAAGTGAGTTGCGTTTGCAGTTAGAGGGACTTTTGGCCAAGGGTAGTATTCGACCTAGTGTATCACCATGGGGAGCTCCAGTGCTCTTTGTGAAGAAGAAGGATGGTTCTTTGCGCCTTTGCATTGATTACAGACAGCTGAATAAGGTGACAATAAAGAACAGGTATCCTTTACCAAGGATTGATGATTTATTTGATCAGATCAAGGGGGCTACAGTGTTCTCTTAGATTGGTCTTAAGTTAGGATACCATCAACTTCGCATCAAGGAGGCTGATATTCATAAGACCGCCTTCCGAACTCGCTATGGGCATTATGAGTTCACAGTGGTACCCTTTGGACTGACGAACGTTCCATCAGTTTTCATGTGCTTAATGAATGGGGTGTTCCGTTCCTATCTTGATAGATTTGTTCTTGTGTTCCTCGATGATATTTTGATATATTCTAGGTCCCAAAAGGAACATGAGGAACATTTGAGTTTAGTTTTGCAGTGCTTGAGAGATAATCAACTTTATGCCAATGCGAAAAAGTGTGATTTCTTTCAATCAGAGGTACAGTATTTGGGACACGTTATTTCAGGCGAAGGTATCTTTGTAGACCCTGCGAAGATCCAGGCAATAGTAGATTGGCCTGCACCCACTACTATGTCGGAGATTCATAGTTTCATGGGTCTAGCTGGGTATTATCGCAGATTTGTTCAAAACTTCTCCAGAATAGCACACCCTATTACCTCCCTTTAGAGGAAAGGAAAGAGGTTTCTGTGGACAGAAAAATGTGTAGAAGCATTTCAGAAACTCAAGGAACTTTTGACTAGTGCACCGATCTTAGCAGTACCTGATCCAGAAGGTGATTTCATGGTGTGTACGGATGCTTCCCTTGAGGGTATTGTAGCAGTTCTAATGCAGAATGGCCGAGTGATTGCATATGAATCACGCAAACTCAAGGATCATGAGTTTAATTATCCTACACATGACCTTGAGTTAGCCGCAGTAGTTCATGCCTTAGTGAGATGGAGACATTTCTTGTTGGGACACAGATTTGAACTACATAGCGATCATTGTAGTCTTCAGTACATATTCACGCAGCCTAATCTGAATTAGGCAAAGGCGTTGGATGGAGTTTTTGTGCGAGTATGACTTTGAGGTAAAGTATATCCAGGGGAAGGAGAATGTTGTAGCTGATGCTTTGAGTCGCAGGAAACATGTGATATCATCTATGACTCTTAGTGTCGATTTGAGGTGTCAGATACTTCAGGCACTCCCCACTGATTCATGGTATCTGGAGGTGTGCAGTGAGATCAATTCAGGGAGACCCTTGGAGGGTAAGTTTTCAGGCTATGTCCTAGAGTCAGATGGCCTTTTGAGACATTCAGGAAGGATCTATGTGCCGCTACTGGATGAGCTTCGCATATTGATCCTATCAGAGGCCCATCGTGCACCTTACTCGACACATCCAGGTGTCAAGAAGATGCATGCAAATTTGCAACGTTTATTCTATTGGTCCGGGATGAAGCGCAACATTGTTGATTTTGTGGCTAGATGTCTTGAGTGTCAGAGAGTCAAGGCAGAACACCAACATCCGACATGACTTTTGCAACAGAATCTCGTTCCTTCATGGAAGTGGGACATCATCTCTATGGATTTCATAGTAGGATTACCTATGACTCCTCGTCGTCATGATGCTATCATGGTCACCATTGACCGGTTGACTAAGGTGGCACATTTTGCACCAATCAAGTCTTCCTATACTGCAGCTTCAGTAGCTAATGTCTTCATGCGTGACATTGTGAGACTACATGGTATTCCCCGAAAGATCATTTCGGTTATGGATCATGTTTTCACTTCTGCATTTTGGACATCACTACAGCATGATCTTGGAGCTCAGTTGAATTTCAGTTCAACATATCACCCAGAGACAGATGGGCAGACAGAGAGAGTGAATCAGGTTCTCAAAGATATGTTGAGGATGTACGTGATGGATAGGCAAACTCATTGGGAGGACTATCTCTACCTAGTGGAGTTTTCTTACAACAACGGGTATCACAGTTCTATTGGCATGGCACCTTTCCAAGCCTTATATGGACGCCCTTGTCGTACACCTTTGAGTTGGGATAGCCTTGAGGATCGCATCTTGTTGGGCCCAGAGATGCTTCGTGACATGGAGCAACAGGTTGTGCGTATCCGAGAGCACTTGACAACGGCACAGGATAGGCAGAAAAAGTATGCTGATGCTCATAGGACAGATAAGCAGTTTGCTATGGGAGAGAAGGTTTTCTTGAGAGTGCGTCCGTGGAAGAGTTCGATCCGTTATGGAAAGGGCTCAAAGCTAGCACCTCGCTTTGTGGGACCATTCGATATTCTTGAGAGGATTGGTCCAGTTGCCTATCATCTTGCTTTACCGCCCACCCTTTCTCGCATTCACGATGTTTTCCATGTTTCAGTACTTAGACAGTATATCCCTGATGTTGTACATATTCTTGATTGGAATGCATTGCAGGTAGAGGACGGGCAGCTGGCTTTGGAGCCAATTCGTATTCTGGAGCAGCGGGAGTTGACCCTCAGGGGTCGAACCATAGAGCAGGCAAGGGTCCAATGGGACCCTACTGATGACTCTTCAACTACATGGGAGGATGCATCTAGATTACGAGATTTATATCCCTATTTGTTTATAGGCTTCCAGGAGTAAGCCTAAGTCTAGGGGGGGTGGATGTAGTGCCTGCCCCTAGTTTACATTTTCGAGCTACATTTCTGATATCATTGCCAAACTCTTTTAGGCCAATTTATGTTTGATGATTAGTATTATTATTTTAGAGATGATCAGATGTTGTTTTACACTCAGTTTATTATATGATGAGATTACTTGGTACTCTATATTCCTTGCATGTATGATGATTATTTAGTGTTTTCAGTTATCAATGATGATTAGTTAGATGGTCTATTATTCCATGTGCTTCTTATGGATACTTACCCCATACTGCATGTGTATGGTGTGCGTGTTTGTTTTATTTATGTATGGTGTTTCTGATGTGGTTAAGGAAGGGAGTCGTAGTCACCTGCTAGTCGGGATCTACACGATGCACCACTTCCTGCCATTGTCTGTTTAGCTTAGAATATTGTGTTTGTACATGCGTTAATTTTATGCAGGTTGCAGGTACCGGGTATCGACTTCCCTGAATTGTCAGGATGAGCGTACCCTATCGCACTGTCTCAATGGTAAGAGAGGGGAGATAAACTCTTAAGTCCAATCCCTAAACCCTTTAGCCAATTGTCCTAATTGATAATTAGGACAAGTACCTGAGTTAAGTACCCTCCGAATGCATCAAATGATGTAATTTCGGGATTATAACCCTTTTTGTTTTGATTTAGTATGTGCTTTTCTATGTTGGGTTTTCGTATGTTGTTATATGAGTCCTTGATGTGTTTTCTATTAATTAAGTCTAATTAAAAAGATTAATTAATGATTTAATTTAATAGAGAATTATTATGATATCTTTAATATTTAATTAATTGAGAAATTAAATAAATAAAAGAATTAAATTTGGAGATTAAAGTTCAAAGATAAATTTAGAACAAGATAATATTTATTTAATTTAATAATAATAATATATTTGGAGTTCATTTTAAAATAAATGCTAAATATTATTATTAATTAAATTAATTAAATATGTTATCAATTAAGTTTCTAAAATTAATTTAAAAAGTTGAAAGACATTAAATTATTAAAGGATTTTAGATCGCATGATCTAAGCATGAGTTTAAATTTAAGTAATAAATTAAAAGATTAAATAATAGAAATTAATAATATTATTTTAATTTCATAAAGTGCACATAAGATTAAAGTAATAAATTAATTTAAAATAGAAGTCAAGTGGAATATTAAATAAAGTTATTTAATAATTCAACTTAATGTGCATGAAAATTGAATGCAAAATAAAAGAAAAGATAATAAAGGTTAATTTGGAGTTAACTGAGTTGTGCAAAGAGTCTTCTCAGGTAAATGCACAATTAGTGCCCCGATTTGAGGAGAAATTGCTTATCACAACTTTGGGGGTTCATTTTTGAGATATACGAAGTTGGACGGGAATTTTTGGGGAGACAACTTTTGGAAGCGAATTTCAGAAGGCTAATACCAAAGAAAGATTTTCGGAAGAAGGTTATTGAGAGGAGCGAATTCTCTTACAGTTCCTGGAGATTGCATAATAGCATCAGGATCAGGTAGGGTCTTGTGTTTTTTATTATCGATTAAATACACAATTATCCTTTTCTGTCTTCTTCGTGTCTGGGGTTTGTAAATCTGAAATTCTCTGTGAGGAATACTTAAACATTACGATATTGGAATTTATCAGATGCTTGTTTATAAACTTCTGTATACATGAGATTTAAATGGGAAGGGTTGAATCTAAGACTGAAATTCTAAATTAGAAGTTCGATTGGTTGGCTTATATTTTCTATATCAATATAAGGAAGAAAACAAATTTTCAATATATTTATATATATATTAAAAAGAACTATTTTATATATATATATATTTAATAGATTGAAGATCAATAAATTTTATTAGTATGATTATATTGTTTTTGAAATAAAAAAAAAATTATATACCTTTATGTAAATTTTAATTAACAAATCTTTTTTTTATATGCAAGTTCTGATATAAATAAAATAGTTTTTAAAAAAAACATATATATAAAAATAAAAATAAAATTTATTAATAATCAAGTATCGGGGAGGGGCGGCTTAACCACGCCCTGCCCCTTATTATCATGCAGCAGGCGACTGCTGTACGCAATCGTACCTGCTGACGCAAGACGGCTGCGACAGCAGTCCTGCCCTGCACTTTTGGCAGGCAGCGATTGTTAAAATCACTATGCATTTTTGTTTAAAACAGTTCAAATGCCATGCGAAATTCGGATTTGGTTATGTGATTTTTTTTTTTAATATTATAAATTATAATTTAATTTAATAGTTTTTAATTAAATAAAATTTATGATATTATTTAATATTAATTATTAAATTTCAAACAATATTTTATAATTGTTATATTAATAATATATATAATATATATTTTTAAAATAAAATATTGATTAGTATTATTATGATTTAATATTTATTTAAGAATAGAAGTTATTATTATCAAGTATTTAATTATTGATTTTAATAAAATTGTAATTATTTTATTTAAATCATTAATAGATATTATTTGATAAAATTGTATAATTAGACTATTGACTTAATGAAGGTTATTAATGTGGGTTTAAATAAAAATAATTTTAATAAAGTCATAATTGTTTTATTTAAAATCATTAAGAATCATTTTTTATATAACTTATAAATAAAAGATTATCCTTAGAATATTTATAGGGTAATTGTACAATCATGTAAATATAGAAATGGGTTAATTGTAAGGGCTAATTGTGGAAACCTAATTATGTGAAAATCGACGTTAAACTGAAACATAAACCTTACCTTAACTCAATAATATACTTTCAAATCCAATCTCTGAGACTTTGATGTTTACTCTGTGTTCTCTGTGTTTTGGGGTTGGTTTAGCGTTGACCAGTTTAGGTTGTTACCAGAGGCTCGGGGTTGTGAATGTGATGTCATGATGATTTGGTCTCGATCTTTCTTAACCCGACTATGGTAATGTGATGAAGTGCTCTATGACATGATTGTGTTTACTGTTTGTTATTGCTTTCCAGTTTCCTTGTGTGAAGCTGAGATGTATGTATTTGAGATACCTGACTTAACCATTTTGGAGTCTTCGATCAGTATTGTAATTTACTATTGGGATACTTTCTGGTTGCTCGTTGGAGAACCATTGGATTTTGTGACTTATCATTGATGCCTTCAGTTGCTGATAGAGAACTGTCGTGATCATATGATTACTTTTTGATATTATCTGTTGCTCATGAAGAACTGATATAATTTTGTGGCTTATCTTTTATGATGTATTTTCAGTTGCTTGTATAGGACTGAGGTGGTTTTATTATGATTCTTTGATTTATGTTTTCATGAGCCTAGGGTAGGTTATCTATGTGTAGAGTCGGGAAGTGGCTTATAATGGGGGTCAGAGCCCTAAGAGGCTGCCTTGAGAAACCCATTGTAAGTCGTTTTTAATAAGTGAAAACATTTACACTAAATGAGAGAAAATGAACTTAACAAGATAATTGTATGTTCTCTCCTATGCCTTGAGTGCTAGTATAGGCTAGGATGGGGTAGATAGGACGCTTGGTTACGACCTTGCATTCCATAGTAGGCCTCGTCAGTACGAGAGGATACTAGTGGCCGCAGGATCAGCAGGGACCCGGGATTCCTAAGGGATTGCTCGGGTAACTTCTACATGACTTTTGCGATGACACTTTCTCGCTTGCATTTTAGGTTTCCTACGTGTCTTGTGGTACCTCTGGAATTTAGATGTTGATCTTTTTAGGAACCCTTGAGTTAGCATACTTATAGGATTTTCTGGACTTAGAGAGTAATTATGATTATAGCTTTTGTTATCCTATTTGGGACTTGAGACTATCTCCTCAGCGCGGTGGGAGTGGACCATTTAGGTTCCACGTGGTCGGGTGGTAGTGCTTTTACTCTTACCATTGAGATCCGTTCCGTGGTCACCGTTGCTGGAGTTTTCGTGATTGGCATTTACCTTCACTATGTTCTTGGATTATTATGATGGATGGTTAGATTTTATGAGAGATGTTTTATCATTATGGATGTATGGATGTATCATGTATGGGAATAGTTTCATATATTTTTACTGTACTTTGTATCATGGATTTGAGGATGTTGTATCTTTATCTTTACATATGTATATTCTTTTAATCCTTTCATACCCTGTGACATGTACAGTGGATGATTGAGCATTCCGAATTAATTTGTCGAGAGGCATTCAGAACAAATGTATATTATGGACATGAGACTTTCTGATTATTCTTTCATATGTATGTGATAGTTGTTAGACTTAGAATTAATTAAATTTAAACGTGACTCAACGTCTTGGGATCTTTAAGAAATGTAACTTACAATGTATGTTTGTCGATGATTACATGTTATTGCTTCCGCTACTATGTGTTTGATGTGTATGTTATACTTTCTTACTTTTTAAAAAAAAAAAAAAAAAAAATGTTTAGCAAACTTAGTGAAACTTTAGGTTAATTCTTTTGGATCCCTTGGCGGGGCGTTACATGAGAACATTCAATTGTATTTCTTATGGGTATGTCAAAATAAGGACAATAAAAAGAAAGAAAATATAGAGACAAGAAATAAAATATCAAGAAATTTTTTCTTATGGGTAATGTCAAAATAAGGACAATAAAAAGAAAGAAAATAAGAGACAGGAAATAAAATATCAAGAAAACTAAAAAAGAAGACAGTTGAAGATAAGATTCGCTTGCTTAAAAGAATTGGAATTTTTGCCTTTATTATAGTGGTGGGAATTGCGGTAAAATTTGGTTGAATGCAAGAAAAGATGGATTGTAATGTGTGTTGATAAAACGAGTAGGAACCGGGTGCACAAAAAAGAAAGATTGCTTTATTAATCAGATAGGCCTTTTCACCCAAAAGTGATTCCCAAACTTTGTCCCCATCTGAACTCAATGTGATTCTGTTATGGTTTGGAACTCTTGGTCAGAGGATATACTAAATGAATATATGAATGCCATAGAATGGGTGTGTTGTAGATATGGGGGTTTCATTTGTGTTGCAACTTAGTATTGTCAAGAAGATTTGTGCTACAAATTGTGCCGCTCAAGGGTTACAGTGTTCTTAGCATGTAATTCATGATGTTTTTGTATAGATTTTTTTCTTGTTACAAATGGTGCGCATTCTTTTCCTATTGATTTTCATTCAAGAATGGGTAAGCATGGGATGATTGTGTGAGAGGTTTGAATTTTTTGGACAAACAACAAAGTAGGGTCATGTTTTCTTGTGGAAAATTTTTAGCCCTTTGAGTAACAATTAGTGCTTTATTTACAAAGGCATCATAAATGTTAAGAATTATGCCATAAAGTAGATGAGGAGTTATATGTCCCAAGAATTGAAGATTTTGCAAAAGGTCAATCATAGTGATTTGGTGAAGTTACAAGGATTTTGCATCGGTTTAGAGGGAAAATCTTACTTGGTCTCTCTTTGATAGCAAATTTAGGGCCAAGATTGCCAATTTTGCCATGGCCAAATCAGGGATAGATGTGTGCACAAGACACATAGTAGGCATGCCGGGGTAGATGGGTCCAAAATACCTAGTAAATGAAGAAGTTACACCAAAACTTGATGTGTTTGCATTTGGGGTTGTGTTGGTAGAGCTAATTTTTGGAAAGGAACCCATTGTTGTTGAAGGGAAGCTTCCATTGGTAGGAATTTTAGGGCTACTTTTGACACAAATAAAGCCCCTCATGGAAGGGGAAGATAGAGAAGTGAAGCTGAGAAAGTCATAGTGCAACTCATCCAAATCGTTTTCTCTAAAGTTGGCTAGATTTACAACAAATGCCCTTGGGTAACCTACTTTAGGCTTCAACCTTCTATTAGGGTTACTAGATCTTGTTGAAAGATCATACGAGAAGTTTGTGAAGAATGTTTTGAAGATTTCAACTACAAAACACAACGTGGGTTTTAAGGCAGATGTGATGAGAATCATAGACGAAATTATGGAAATTACACAGGGATTTGGTAGTAATTAATATGAGACAATGCATTTTAGCTCAACCACTTCCATAAAAACTGGGCCAGGAGAGGGATCTAACCTACAAAATCTTACCAGATTTTGCCCATAAAATCTTACGAAATTTTGTTTCTAGTATAAGTTAATAAATATAAATATTTAAGAAGTGAAATAAAATGTACAAATTGAAGCCCTGGCCAAAATTTCTACAATTTATTAGACAAGCAATTTTGCAACTTCAACAATAGCCAAATATCATTTGAAAAGAAGAACCTAAAATTGCAACTTACATTTTTCTTTGGATTCGATTCAAATATTCGATTTCTTAACTATGCGCTCTCCTTGAAAACTTGTCCTTGAAGACTACTACAAATGCCTCATCTGCAATGATTGTAAATTTTGTTGATTGTCATAATGGCTTTGACCTATACAAGGACTGATGTAACAATTAATATGTGAGCTATTGTCACAATTAATAAGATCTTATCGACATCATTTTTTTCATAATTAAAATATAAAATTACCCTTGAAAAAATCCACACGACCAATAGAAAATTAGGAATATGATCACTAAAAATATTTTTAAAATATATGTTATTTAAACCTTATGAAAAGACAACTTGCCCCAAGTTAAATTAATGATGTTCCTCTATCGAAAATATTAGTTCCTTGCCTTATGCAAAGCAAGGACTAATAATCAATAATAATAAAATGTTAAACACTAGTTGTGTAGACGCTTCCCACATCTTGCACTACCCATCCATCCATCATTTCGACTCCCTCCTCGTATCTGCTATCTTGTAGCGTGTGCCACCTTGCAACAATTAATATTTTAGGGATTTTAAGTAAATTAGTTGTCTTTTAAAACTATAACTTAGCAGATTATGGACTGGCTAAATAGCCAAAAATTTGCACCTATACTTTATGCTGACTTGTTTGGTCATGCATGCCCATTCGAATGCCTGTCACTGCATTGTCCTCTCATTACTGACATTGCTGACTTTTTTTCAATCCATCAAATCAACGCCGATGGATTTCGCTGCTAAGTTAATTAAAATCTTAAACTATTAGATGCCTGACATTAAAATCTAAATGCCGAAGTAAATATGGAAAGATATGCGTTCGAGTGTTTTTTTAAGGGTTACATAAATCCTGGGCTTTTAATTTTTTTATAAAATAAGTAAATAAATTATTTTATAAGAAAAAGTAATTGTATAGGTTTATATTGAAAAATTATTCAACCTATAAGGATTACTATTAAAATTAAAATTACTATCCAAATTACATTGTCTTATAATATTTATATTTTTAATGTGTGATAATTTCAAATTAAACTTTTTATGTTTTATGTATGAATATTTTTAATGAATTATAATTATTATGAACATTCAAATTTTAATTTTAATATTTATAATTTATAAATAAAAAATTTAAAATATAATTATTTTCACTTTTTAGATTAATTACAATAGTATTTTTAAGTTTAAACTTCGGCATTTAGATTTTAATGTCAAGCCTCTAATAGTTTAAGATTTTAATTAACTTAGCAGTGAAATCTGCTAGGTCAGCAATGTCAGTAATGAGAGGACAATGCAGTGACATGCATGCATGACCATACAAGGTGGAAATTTTCGGCATACCGTACAGGTGCAATTTTTTTTTGGCTATTTAGCCAGTGCCAGCAGATTACGTGTTGGAAAAGACACTCGATTTTTCGCTAGTAAAAGGCACAACTGTTCCAATAATTATATTGCTTTTACTACTGATGGGGATGTTATTTCAAACACGCGTAATTGGTGAATTCCAGGCAGAACTGAGCTTTATTTTGGGGGAGCCCGGCGATTCAACGGTAGAATTTGCTCATTTGTTATTTGGCATCTGTAAATGCCACCGGTAAGATCCCGTTGTCAATCCCTTACGTCCCGCTTCCGCGTAGCCATCTCTGCCTATTAAACCCTACCCTTCTCTTGTTTGTTCTCACACAGTTCCTCACTTCAGTATCTAGGACTATAGATCAATTCTTTCAAATCTGTGATCCCACTGGACTAGGGTTCCCACTAAAATGGCCGTTTCAGGGTCTCAGATGTTTGCGATGAGTTTAGTGTTAGTATGTATGGCGGCATTGTCCACAGTGGATGCCGCAGCTCGACCCCTTTCTCATTGGAGAAAATTTTCTGCCCTGGTGGAAGAAGAACCTCTTGTTCTGCAATACCACAATGGCCCTCTCCTCACCACATCTCCCATTCTCAATCTTCATCTCGTCTGGTACGGCAATTTCACTTCCCCCCAGCGTGCCATTGTGGCCGACTTTGTGCAGTCTTTGGGGACGGAAAGCGGGAAGCAGCAGGGTAATTCTCCCTCTGTCTTCACCTGGTGGAAAACGACAGAGGCCTATAGAGGATCTGCCCCTTCCACATTAAAACTGCAAGCTCAACCTTTGACCCGAAGGCTAGGGACGCAGAAGCTGGACGAATCTTGTTCTCTCGGAAAGTCCCTCAAAAGAAGTGACATTGCCATGCTGGTGAAGGGAGCAATCAAATCCGGAGCTTTGCCTCCGCCATCGAAGAAGAAGAAGAGCAATGGTGAGGTGGAGTTGTATTTGGTGCTCACATCTGAGGATGTTATGGTGGAGAACTTCTGCAGCAGCTCCTGCGGATTCCACGACAGCAGCAAAGTTGGAGACAGTGAATACGCGTACGCGTGGGTGGGGAACTCGGTGAGGCAGTGCCCGGGGCAGTGCGCGTGGCCGTTTCATCAGCCAATTTACGGACCGCAGAGCGCTCCTCTGCTGCCCCCCAACGGCGACGTGGGCGTCGACGGGATGATAATCAACATTGCCACTGTTTTGACGGGCGCAGTGACGAATCCGTTCAAGTCGGGATACTTCCAGGGAGACGCCGCCGCTCCATTGGAGGCGGTGTCAGCTTGTCCTGGCATGTATGGAAGCGGGGCTTATCCCGGTTACGCCGGTCAACTCTTGGCGGACGAGACGACAGGGGCCAGTTACAATGCCCACGGCGTCAACGGCCGCGCGTTTCTTCTCCCAGCAATGTGGGATCCCACCTCGCGCTCCTGCAAGACCTTAGTCTAAAATCACACAAACAAACTCTTAATATTTCTTGTATACAATTCTTTAAACAGACTCGAGTACTCTGAACTCCAGCTGCTTGTAATTCTTTATTCATTCATTCTATTCAATTAATAAATGAAATTTTTATAATGGTACTTCAATTAGTCTTTGTTCTTGATGCCATTGCCACTAGTGATCTGAATTCCTCTTTTCCTTTCGCTACTTTAAAGAAGAAAAGTTGCAGATGATGAGATTTCAATTAATTTTTCTTAGCGTTCTTGTCAGCTCCTCCCCTGCATGGAATCGTTGCCAAGGGCTAAAACATTAAATAATGAAAAGACGTTTCTTCCACGTCTATTAACATTGATTAGTTTTCGTTTTGCACAATTCCTTTCAAATTTGAATGTCTGCGAGTGAGAACATTAACGGTTGCCTGTGCAACATGGACAGTAGCAAATTTCCGAAGACCGAATCACATGCTTCGCAGATATAGATGGAGGGGGTGAATATTAGAGTCGTTGGGTTACTATTTTTTGCAGACGTGTTTGGAAGTCGCGATTTTGCAGAGGCATTGAGGACAATCATATAACCGATAGACTACATACCCCTAACAAAGGACATGTAGAATTATAGGAAATAATTACTTCCAATTCAAAGAGAGCAGAACATACTAAATAATAAAATAGAATAAAACAGTCATAAGTGACGGATGTTTAACAACAGCGTATCCTCTTATCTGTTTAACCTTGGTGATCTCTGTAGCCTACAGAATCACTAAAACGTTTTTTATACATCTTATGTATTACTACGTCCGGTCACCAAAATCTATGCATCAAAGCTTATTACCACAGCACACATCTCCCCTGCATATTTTTTTTAAGAAAGGCCAACTGTTCTGTTTTTTATCGACATCGTGCACCCATTGCAATCTCCAGGGATTCTGTTTTTCCTTTCGTATGGCTGCCAGTTTGGCAATGGCTAAATGGTAAACTATTTTGTTTGCCCTGCCTATGTCAATGGCTATGTCTCATGACTCGTACCATGCCTCTTGTACACGGCACTGTCCTGCCTCTGTCATTTCAGTCAATGCCGCTGATCCCATAGTTCCTACGAACCAGCAAATAGTATTTAATGCGATTTGACTTTAATTTTAGAGAGAGAGACAATAAAACAATGTCATTTAGCGCCATCTCTTATTCACAATGCCATTTAGCTCTCTTAAATTCACAGATCTGCCTTAACAAACATGCACTCCATTCACCAAAGGTATTTCTTTCATTTTTTAACTTCTGTTTTTTACAGCTTTCTTTATCAGTTTAATGTTGTATATTTATAAAGTGTTCGACTTTTCATCTAGATGAGATTGGCTTTTTTGATACAAGATTTGATCAAGTCCTCAAGCCCATTGCTGAAGTTTCCTTTGAGTTTACAAGTATGTAGAAGAACTTATTTTTATTATAGTTTCCTTCACGTTTTGAATTTCACATGGTTTTCAATCCAATTTTGTAACACATTAAAGTAGCTTAGATTTTTTGGGCACTATTTAGATCTTTGATAATGGATTAGACTATTGTTTGTGATTATAGAGTAGACTGTTATTAAGTCTTTTCTCTTTATCCACTATCCATTTGATGTCTTCCCTATTTTTTTAATCTCATGGTAGTGGATGATCAAATTCGCTTATCATTCTAAACTTGGTGATACTATTCTCTTGCATGCATGCAAACTTACTCTTGAAATATGCTTAGGGCATGGCTAAAAAATGTGTACAGGTGAGTCAATATTTAATTAGAATATGTCAAGCATCACTTATTTGAGTATGTAACTTCATATTATCTTTTTTAATATAGGTTCGCAAACAATAGGGATGTTGGAACAAACATGTTTGATAGATTGGGTGACATAATGCATGCAATGGGTGATAATGAAAATACCACCATTCACTTAATCAAACAATTCATGGAGGAGTTCAAAGAAGAGAAAACATTCATTGATTATTTTCTAAAAACTTGGTGCCATGATGAAACCTGTATTGGTAAGTTTGTCGGTACTTTCATTTTTTTTGTATATTTGTATTTATATGATTAAATTTATTATTTTTAGTTAATAATATATTTTTATGTTTGCTTGTATAGCAATGTGGGCAAAAAATCTTCAAAATTTTTCGCATGTCAATCAAGAAACTAATGCATCTATAGAGTCTTATCATTTCCATATTAAGAGTCATTATTTAAGTGATTGTGCCAAAAAATGTACAAGGAGAATGAATTGGCTTATCCATACACTTCTTCATAGGATAGAGTCATTTTATAAAATAAAAGATATTTGCAGTTATCTGGATTTGTCACTAACTTTAAAAAAGAAAGATATTATACAACTGCACTAGAGAGATAAAAAACAATACCAAATTTAGATTGCTATCCTTATGATCTCCCCAATACATACGAAATAAGAAGTCAATCCGATCCTATGAAGTGGTACATTGTTAGAAAATTTAGATCAGATTTGCACGTGTGTGATTGTCAATGGGCACAAAGAGGAAACACATGCAAGAATGTGTTGAAGATTTTAGATCTTATAAAGACAAACCAAGCAAATGGGAAAGATCAAGTTGTTGGTAAGTTTCTTCTAACATTTGACTATTATATAGATTTATTTTCAAAGTTTATGTTTTCTTTGAACTAACAAAAAATGAAGTGAACTACAGAAGGTGTCACTCCATTAGTTGATCATGGCAATAATGGTGGAGAGAGTTCCTATCATGAGAATAATATCATTGGTAATGTTTATTTATCTTTCATAGTAAAAATAATTATTGTTTTTTTATGGTTCTTAAGCTTAATAAATTATTATTCAAAGTGGAGATGCATATAATCAGTTAGAAGATCAAGAAGTGATTGGAGTTGGAAGTGTTCAAGACCAAAGAATTGGTAACTCTCAATGTCATGAATTCTTAATTAAAATATTAATTTTTTCCATTTATTTAACTTAATTGTTATTTTTGTATAGATTGTTGGAATTCGTCAAGTCCTTCCACTGATGTGTGTCAAAGTGCTTTGGATTATATGAATTTATTATTCCAAAATCTACCACCTGGAGAAGATTTAAAACTCGTGTTTACTAAATGTTTTGAGAGATTTAAAAAAGATTTCCATGCAACTATGTCTTCCCTTTCAAAGTTTACAATAATCTCTGGTACTGAGAACATTCCCATGAGACGAATATCACCATGGTATAGTCCAACCAAACTGTATAAAAAACATATTGTTCTCCAAAGATGTAGTGACATTCATCAAGAATCAAATGAAAGAGCTGTAGAGAAGGAAGAGTTTCAGTTGCCATCCATATCTCACAGAAAGAAAAAGAAAAAGAAGGTCTTACATCATTCGAGCATAGCCATACAAGAAGAAACAACTACTATCATGGAACATGATTAATACATTTATTTTAATTTGTTTTAGTACTTTTCATAATAATAATTTTCTTCCTCTTATTTATGTGTAAAATTATTTGATTGTAGCTTTGAAGGATGCAGAGAATACATCGCAGTGTTGATTTCCCTTCTTTAATGATTTGAACAAATCAACAATAGATGAAATGCAAACTATAGATGGTAATATTTAATGATTAAATATGTTAATTCATTAATTATAATATTGTCATTCTTTGTTGCTTCTAACCTCCTTGCTATATTTAATCAAACAATTAGCATGTACAATTTGTGAAACTCAACCATCATCAACTATTGGTGTTATCCCCACTCAAGCGTTTGAACAAAGAATTTCAAGTAATTAAAAATTTCAATATTACTTATATATTAACTACATATTATACTTCTAAAAAAATGACTAATTTGTGTTGACTAATTAATTATATATGTCATTGCAAGTTTAGATGGTGAAAAGAATAGTGGACAACACGGGCTACCATTTTGTATTGATCTTAACCAACTACTAGGAACAATCTAAGCAATGTAAACTAGTGAAGGTAAAATCATTATTAAATATTTTTTCTTATGATTTTAAAACTCAACTTTATAGATTTTTTTAAGAACCAAAGTACTTTTATATGCAGGTTTTAATGAAATTAGCATGGGGAGTTATCATCAACACTATTACAAATAATCAATATACTTTACTAATTTTTCCAATGTTTTGATAGTTTAGAATATATTTAATGCTACAATGTTGAGTGGGGAGGAAAGAGACTTTTTCAATGTGTAATTTTAATTATCTCTCATTTTGAAAATGATATTTTGGATGGAGTAGTTTGATAATTCTTAATAGATTCATCATTTATATAGGTACTTTATCTATAACATATAGCAATGATTTTTTAATACAATTATGGATGTTCTTGACCTTAACTTATTTGAAAAGAGAATATAATTTTTCTATCTTGTTATATATTTTATTATAAATTTCTTTTGTAGTTTGAATGGCTATTTTACTTATAAATTCTCTATTAGAGGTTAATGAACTTACATTTATTGTTACCAACCTAATATTACACGGAGTCAAGAAACAAGTGATGTTATGCATTAATGTTGAAGTGATTTAATTTCAAAGTTTTCAAATGCATTTACTTGATATCTTCATTTAAAAATTTAAATGTCTTGTAAATATTTTTCTAGTTAACTAGGACTATCTATAAATACATAATTGTAAGTTCTCAAATCAAGGTATTTATCTTATAGGTTAGTGGGATAACAATCAAAAGAACACTTCAAAAGTAATTATATTTTATTTTTTTACTAGATGGACTATTCTAGGCTATTAGAATATTTAAGGTTCAGTCTTAGTAATTCAAAAATTTGCCTTTTTAATTTCATAACGTTGTGTAGTTTGAATCATAGCATACTTGGCTATTAATGTTTTCTTTGCAACAAAAGTCTAAATAGAGACATGATAACTTCAAGTCAACTATACATTCACTTATAGGGGTTGAAGACTACATAGAAGAAGTGTTAAATGTTAGTAATTAAAATATTAGGTCTTGTTATTCCATAAATTTGTATAGTTGGAATCATAGGCTATTTAGCAAGTATTATTCTCTTTTCAATAAAAGTCTAAATAGGGAAGGGATAAGTTGAAATCCAAAAAACATTCATGTATAGCAGTTGAAACATAACCTTTGATTTATTATGTTAACAAAACTTTATTAACTATAGGTTTATGTTATGTTTCAATATCAGAGTAGATATAATATATTTTATATTTAAATATAATATAATATAAAACTTGAACCTTATTCTAATTCTTAAATTTATTTTAAATATAATATAAAAAGTGAACATTAATATTATTTAAGTTTATAACTAAATTTGTTATTTTATTCAAAATCATTATAAGAATAAGATTAATCACACCTCATTTGACTTAAAATTTCTTAAGAATATTTAATTACTTTTAATTTTGATTGAACATAATTAAATAAAAAATTAAATTATATATGAATTCTAATATAAAAGATAAAATAACGATCTAAGTTTTTTTAATATTCACCTCTATAAAATAAATTTTAATATTTAATTATTATTACTAATTTACTAAATTACATTTTTATGTTTATTATAATATAAAATCTTAACTTTGATATCCCATATATATAGTGCCTCTTTACTTAAAAACAAATAATTTATAATAAAAATACATATATATTTTATTAGTGTTCCATAATTAAACCTTCAATATAAATATAAGAAATAATAAAATCAAAACTGAAAGACACAGGAAATATTAAATACATATTCACAATTTGAATGGAGTGTTTGTTGAGGTGGACTAGTTATCAAATCATATTAAATACTATTTGTTGGCTTGTAGGGGTGTTGAGATCAATGACACTGACTAAAATGACAGAGGTAGGGTGGTGCCATGTACGAGAGGCATGGTAGAAGGCATGAGGCATAGCCATCAACATAGGCAGGGCAAACACAATAGTTTACCATTTAACATGTTCGTTCCAACATCCCTATTGCTTACGAACCTATATTAAAAAAGATAATATGAAGTTGCATACTCAAATAAGTGATGCTTGACATATTTTGATTAAATATTGACTCACCTGTACACAATTTTTAGCCATACCCTATGCATATTTCAAGAGTAAGTCTACATGCATGCAAGAGTATGGTATCAACAAGTTTAGAATGATAAGCGAATTTGATCATCCACTAACTACCATGAGATTAAAAAAATGGGGAAGACACCAAATGGATAGTGGATAAAGAGAAAAAAACTTAATAACAGGCTACTCTATAATCATAAACAATAGTCTAATCCATTATCAAAGATCTAAATAGTGCCCAAAAAATCTGAGCTACTTTAATGTGTTACAAAACTTGATTGAAAACCATGTGAAATTCAAAACGTGAAGGAAACTATAATAAAAATAAGTTTCCTGTTAGTTTAGGTGGATCTGTGAATAAGAGAGAGCTAAATGGCATTGAGAATAAGAGATGGAGTTAAATGACATTGTTTTATTGTCTCTCCCTCCAAAATTAAAGTCAAATCACATTGAATACTATTTGCTAGCTCGTAGGGACATTGGGAACAATGACATTAACTGAAATGAAAGAGGTAGGGCAATGTCATGTATGAGAGGCATGGTAGGAGGCATGAGGCATAGCCATCAACATAGGTAGGGAAAACAATATACTTTACCATTTAGCCATTGTCAAACTGGCAGCCATACGAAAGGGAAAATGGAAACCTTGGATATTGCAATGGGTGCACAATGTCAATAAAAAACAGAATAGTTGGCTTTTCTAAAAAAAATATGCAAGGGAGATGTGTGCTATAGTCATAGCTTTGATGCATAGATTTTGGTGATCGAACATACTAATACATAAGATGTATAAAAAATGTTATAGTGATTCTGGAGGCTACATAGATCACCAAGGTTAAACAGATAGAGGACACATTGTTGTTAAATGTCTGTCACTTATGACTATTTTATTTTATTTTATTATTTTGTATGTTTTGCTTTGTTTGATTTGGAAGTAGTTATTTCCTATATTCTACATGTCCTTTTTTAGGGGTATGAAGTCTATCGGTCATATGATTGTTCATTTCTTTTGAAGAACTTTCTATTTAAATGAAGAACTTTTTATAAACACTTGTATAATAATTTCGTGTGCGAGAGTGTGGACATTGGAAAATCTCAAATCATGATATATATTTGTGTTCTTGTGTTGTCCATTTAATTTTCATGTTCATATTTTTCTTGCTTGTTTTTAAATATTTATAATTGACATCAATAGAGAAGGTGAGGTTAGAGTAGAGATAGATAGAGGTGAAGTTGATTTTATCATTACCAAAATTCTTAGAAATTTGGGCTTGGTAGAGGATGAGATTGTGCCTTCTAAGTAGAAAAATTTATCGCGTGCACTGGTGGGATGGTTGGGAATATAAGTCTGAAGCTGAACCAAAAGATTTTAAATTTGTAAAATTTGAACTTAATGCAATTCTTAAGTGCGCACACACACATAAGAGAGTTTTCATGGAAGAATTGTGGAAGCGAACAAGAGAAGATAAGAGTGACAAGTTTGTAAAATGCCTGGTGTTGGCATATTTTAAAATGGTTTCTCTTATTTATGGTTCCAACCTCAAAGATACAAATTATTTTGCATCTAGAGTTTATATGATGCTCTAATTAGAGTACTTTGAAGAGCATGTCAAGTTTCCTCGAAGAAGATAAAGGAATAAACAAGTTTTTTTAGAAAGGTAGATGAAGAGGTAGAAGATGTGCCAGGGATGATAGAAGACATGGTTGAAAGAAAAGACGTGTATATAGACCAAGAAGAAGGTCAAGAGGCCAAAGTAATTCCTGTATATGAGTAATGTTAGTATGCTAATAGAAACCAAATTTAAATAAAGCTTCTACAAACTAAACAAAATTCATAAACTTCAAGATAGACTAAGATGAGCTCTCAATTGAAAATATGAGCCATTAATGGGCTCTCTCAATGAGAAGCTCTCTTGTTGAGTGGCTTTATCTAAATGGATAGGATGTATGCTCAATATGCTTCCAAAGGCTTCAATGGATGATTGTGGATTTTTGGTGTGGATAGATCGCTTTAGTATGGATTTGGCTCCCAAAATAGCATTATAACTTTACTTCATGGATTGTGTTATTTTGCAAAGGGGAAGGATCCAATTTATAGGCAAGAGGCTTGAGGGATTGAGGGCTAAGATGCAAGGATGGGAAAAAGCTCATGGAGGGCTCAGATTGCATGAGAGGAGAGCACATGGATTGTGCTTCCTTATAACCAATCAAGGAGTGACACATGTCACATGGTGAGAGGATGGAGGAAAGGGGAAGGATGAGTCAACAAAGGAGGCTCAAGGGATAAAATTTTCATAAAGACCTTCATAATGACTTGTAAGAGCAATAAAAGGGCTTGGAAGATTCATTTATGGCCTAGTGGACTTCATAAAGTTTTATGGTTGAGATATTTTGAGGGTGATGAGAGCAATTTCGACTTGGACTTGTTTAGGAAGGTTTTAAGCTTGCTTAGGCTTGTGCAAATGATTAGAGGATGGATTAGGATGGTTTAGGATTAGCTTAGGGATAGGCAAGTGGATGGCATTTAATGAGGGTGGGTGAAGGAGGAGATATTTGTTAACTTTGGCTTGAGTTAGTAATTCTTAACCCATGTTTAGGGAATGTGACAAGGTTAGGAGGGGATTAAGATTAGGTTTAAAGACATCTTCTAGAAGAGTCTAGACTTTGGATGAGGATAAAGACTTTCTAGAATAGTCTAGAATTTCCTAGGATGAGGATGAAGACTTTCTAGAAGAGTCTAGAACTTCTTAGGATGAGGATAAATTAGATTTTTAGAAAATAAATAAAGTTTTATTTATTTCAAGGGTTTGGGTTGAGGAGATATTTATTAAAACTTTTTTAATAAACATGAGGATTAATATTTAATCTTAATTAAATATTTTGAGTTGGGATTAGGGGTAGGAAATGATGGGATTAGCGTTTAATTAAAATTAAAGAAGGATTAGAAGATTTTGGAAGAGGTTAGTGGTCTTAAGGAAATTGGCCAAGTTTTGGGCAAAAAATAAATTTTTTATTTATTTTAGGATTTTTGGTCAATTTATTAATTAAATAATTAATAAATAAGGAAATAATGTTTAAATAAGATTTAAACATTTTTGGGAGGGATTCCTTAATTAAATATTTTTAATTAAGATAAAGGGATTTAATGGCATAAAAATTAACTAGTTAATTAATTAAATAATTAATTAATAAATGATGATGTCATCAGGACTTTTTCAGAAAATAAAAATACTTTATTTTCTAAAGGTTTTTAGGTGAATTTATTAATTAAATAATTAATAAATAAGGAAATAATGTTTAAATAAGATTTAAACATTTTTGGGAGGGAATCCTTAATTAAATATTTTTAATTAAGATAAAGGGATTTAATGGCATAAAAATTAATTAATTAATAAATGATGATGTCATCAGGGATTTTTTTCAGAAAATAAAAATATTATTTTCTAAGGATTTTTAGGTATCTACAATTCCTAGTTCTATAGATAAGGAGGCTCATTCTTTTGAAGATGAAAGAGCTCAAAGAGAGAAAAGTGAAGTATTTCACAAGAAATGAATGAGAGTTTTGATTCATCTTTAGAAGAAGAGAGAGCAATAGGACAAACATTCAAACATTGGGAAAATGACCTTTGTTTAGCATAAGGCTAAGGCTATTAGGCTTCCAACAAATTATCTTGATGAGATAGAGGCCACTTCTAGATCACCTAAATTCAGAAATGCAAGGATTTAATTTCCTAATGATGTATTGATGTGGCTCACTTGTAGGAAGTTATCTTCTTGGTCATGGTGATTTTGCAAGAAGATAAGATATTTTTTATTTTGATATGGTTTGGAGAAGGTTTGTTCGGAGTGTGCCAAAGCAAAGTTTGGAAAACTTGAGATTGACTCACATGGCCTCATAGTTCATAGTGTAGACACCTAAATTTGATTATACTGCTTTGGTAATCCTATTTAGCTATCTCTAAAGGCATCATTAATTAAATTCCTATCTAATTAAATCCTTTTCCATCCCTTAGCCGATTAATTTAATTAATCATCTATAGTCCTAATTGATAAATCAAATAACCCATCATTTATCAATTAATCATATTCTCCTATCTAATTCCAAAACCCTCATTTATTAAATAAGTCTATTTGATAAATAAAGCCCTCAAATCTAATAGCCCCTAAACTATCCTAAATCCTCCATTTAGCCTAATCCACCCCATCCACCCATACTAACTAAGCTTAGCCACTAACTCACCCACCCTCATGAATGCCATTCACTTGCACATCTCTAACATCCCTAATCTAATCCTAACCCATCCCCTAATCATTTGCACAATCCTAAATGAGATTAAGACTTTCCTAAACCAAGCTAAAGTCTCCCCTCAAAATATCCCAACTACCAAGCCATAAATGGCTCTTACATCCTCACTCATGACTCTTACATACTCAACCATCCTCATCAAGCCCTTGACGAACCCATTTCCTATCCTCTCACACTCATCCTCCTTGTGACAAGTGTCACTTCCCTATTGGTGCTAAACAAGCACAATCCATGTGCTCCCCTTTGAGTGCATCCTAGCCCTCCCTCACCATCTTGCCATCCTTGCATCTTACCCCTCCATCCCTCAAGCCCTTTGCCTATAAATTGGATCCCCTCCCAAGCCATTTCATCACAACCCATTTTAGTAAAGTTATCATGCTAGTTTGAGAAACAAAGCCATCAACCATACCCTCATAATGCCAAATTGAGAGCTCACAAGGCTACCAATTTTCCATTGTCCATCTCCTACATTGAAGCAATTGAGCATACAAGACTTATCAAATAGACACATCCATACATCAAGTGATCCTCCTCATTGAGAGAGCCTATCCATGGCTCATATTCTCATTTGAGGACCTCACTTTGTCTCTCTTTATATGTTTTGTTAGTTTGGTTTTGTGAATGCTTTGTTTACTTCATTGTTTTCCTAACATCACTAAATTCGCATACACACATAGTTCTTTGAAAGTACAAATGAGAAGAAGGGCTCATAGTGCCGCATAGTTGTACCAATTGGACTTCACAGGAGAGATTGTTGGGATATGAAGTCCAATGATCACATAGTCATTTATTTCCTCTATGTCTCTTCATATTCGAGGAGCTTTAAATAAATGATTTTGTATAGTCTATGTAAATTGTATTAGTTAAGCATTAATAAAAATTACCTGCTATAGTGTGGATGTAGACAAGATTTTCCAAACCACAATAAATATGTGTTCTTATATTTTGTCTCCTAAATTTCCGTGTTCATCTTTTCTTTTCTCATTTTTATAAATTTACACCCTTTGATATTTTTGAAGTTAGTGTTTAGTGTTTAGTGTTCAATAATTGTTACAACAATAACATTATTTTAAAATACCTATTATAATTTATATTTTGGAATAGGTATGTTGTTTTATCATACCCTCCTACTAATAAGATATAATAGCAAGGTCCAAATCTTCCATTTCAATGCAGGGAGGAATAAAAACTCATTCATTTAAGTTTTTATCAATTTTCTATTATAATTGATATGATTTAGTCTCAAAAACTAAGTTCTAATTGAGGAACATCACACAAACAATGATAAAGCATAAACTATTTTTTCCTTTAGCTAGGAATAAAGGTGACCATAAGGGAATCTAACATAACTAGAATAATTTTCAACAAGGTAACAAGAGAACTTATTGTCATCTGGATAGATTCTATGTGAATATAGAGGCATTTGAAACTTTAGAAAGGATGATAATTAGGGTTTATGTGCAATTTTTTCCCCTTATACATTGTCAGACCATCACCCTATCACTGTTGGGATCTTTTAACTAGATAAGAGTCTAAATTTTGACAGTGATGGAAAGCATGGATTTTTCTGACGATCATTATTTCTCCCCTTACTAATGAGGATGTCATCAATGCCACCAATGTCATCAAATGGAATAATAGAATTTGCTTCAGGTACCAATCTACAATAGAGGAATGGGTTTGATATTATAAGAACTTGTCCACTTCTGAAGATATTGGCTCTATTATTGAATAAGATTAGTAGCCTCATTCCTAACAAGGTAACCTCTTGAGATGTTGATATATTAAACAAATATATTTCACTTTACATCCAATTGTGGTGATTGTTTAATACATAAGAAATTGTTTTGTGAATTCTTTTCATCCTTTTCTTTTCTTTGATATTGAATTTTTATGTAAAATAAGGGAAATTATTTATTGAATTAGTTATTTAAAAAAAACTATGTGATATTTGTGAATTTTTTTGAGGTAAACTTATTATTTATAATAATAACAATTTATTTTTGAATTATATTAATATTAAATTTATAAATAATTAGAATATGTGTAATTAATTTATAGAACATTTTATTTTAAAATATAAAATTATAATTATAATTTAATATTATAGATTTTTTTCAATTTTATAATTATTTAATTCAAGAATTTAATAAGATTATTTATGTTTTAAAATTCAAAATGATTATAAGATATTTTTTAAATATTTGAATAATCTCTCTCTCTCTCTCTCTCTCTCTCTCTCTCTCACACACACACACACACACACACACACACACACACACACACACACAACAATGTTTTAGGAATGAACTTGACACTTTTTGTCCCCTGTTCATGTAGAACTCTCTCTCTCTCTCTCTCTCTCTCTCTCTCACACACACACACACACACACACACACACACACACACACACACACACACACACAGAGTTAGAAATAACCACATTTTATTGATTTAGAAATCATAATATTTGTATAAATGAGTACTTCGTAAATCTTAGGTGTAGAAATGTATGATTGATAGTGAATTAAAATATAATGAAATTATGTATCATAAGCCTATATTTTTAACATTCTAAATAACTTGAAATACATTTAATCATTACTTTAAAAAATTAAATAACAAAAATAGTTCATAATTCATAAACATGACTATAGATCTTATTGTCTCGTGATCCACATAAATAAACAAGAGCTCTATGAGAGCTTGAATCCCTTCCTTGAGGAAGGGTTAGAAGGTGAAAAATGGATAACACTAAGTTGAAGACATAAATATAAGAATTTGTTTCACTTAAAACATGATTTAACTTGTTAAATAAAAGAAAGTATGATGAAGTAGTCATTATATAATTGTTTGGTGAGTTTTTATTATTTGATGATTTGTATTTAATATATAAATTAACTATTTAAAAAAAAATAGTCAATTGTAAAAAAAATTATAATGATGACAAACAAATATATTCATATATTTGCTAACGCGTTTTTTAAATAATCAATTCTTAATATTTTAAAAATTAAATCAAATCTTTAAAATTATAATGTATTATATTTTTTTTCATTAAATTCAAATATTTAAAAAATCACATCAATTGATAAATAACTTTTCATAATATAAACTTTAAAAAATAAACAAATAATAATTATATTTCCTTGATTTATTATGATTAGCTTTAATTTTAACAATAACCAATATAAAAAACTAATTTCTTTTAATAATATAATTATTAAAATGTAATGTTCTTGTAAACCAATTCTAATATAATTTAAATATGGTCCCTGCTTCCTGAGAAAAAATGAATAAAGGGGAGACAAAAGAAAACAATAGTTCCCTGCCTTTGAACTAAAAATTAATAATATATACATTTAAATTATTATATAGATTAATAAATGTGTTTATAACTTAGCTTTAATTTATTATCAGCATGTTATCTACTCATAAAGTGTTTCAATTTTTGAACCTGTTAATCCCTTGGTTATGTGTGAAATATGTCCCATTTTAATCATTGGAATGGTCATTTTATCTCTCAGTTTTTGTGAGTTTCTGAATCTTAATGTCTCCGGCTCGTTCCTAGCTCCGCACAGTACTTGAAATTTTTAAAATTTGACTTCCCAGCCCCAAGTTATTGCAGGTTAATGGAGGGACCCAAAATACACATTTTCAAGTTTATCATTAACCATTAACATCTCAAAAAGGTTAATGATAACTTTCAAATTGTGCATTTTGGAGTAGGTTAATTAACCTCTCTAAAAATGAGTATTTCTTAACCTCTCAAACAAGTTAATGATAACTTTCAAAATGCGCATTTTGGAGTAGGTTAATTAACCTCTCCAAAAACACGTATTCATTAACCTCTTTGTTTAGCTGATTAAGGTCAAGAACTAGAAGTAAGATAATTTAAAAGGCAAGTTTGATGATGGAGATTACACTTCTTTGGGTGGATGCTTATCAGTTTGTTCTAATTCTCCTATATTTTCTAGCTGTAATGGAGATGGCTACGTCAACGACTCTCGTTGTACAGGTATTGATGAATGCTTGGATCCTAGTTCAAATGACTGCTACCCTTCTTCAAAGGGAGGGAGATGTATCAATATAAAGGGGTCATACAAGTGCTCATGTAGAAGAGGCCATAGAGATGGCACTGAAGATGGTACCCATTGTTCTACAACAATGTTTTAGACCCTAACACTTGCCATAGGGGTATGCATAACGTTAGTGGGCTTGCTCATTAGAGGCACCATTGTCTTAACTTCTTTTGAAGCGAAGAATAGCAAGACTCGTCAAGCAATAAAATTTTTGCCGAAATGGTGGAACTCATTTGCATAAATTAATTTCATTGAAAGTAGACGGGCTAAGAATATTTTCCTTGGATGAAGTTGAGAAAGCAACTCAAAATTTCTCCCAAAATCTAATCTTGAGATGCGGGGGCTACACCACAGTCTACAAAGGCACTCTTTCCGATGGATTCATCATGACAATTAAAAAAAAAGGCCCATTCCAAACAAGTCGATTCCAAAGAAATCAAAGACTTCATCAATGAAATCGTCATTTTGAATCAGATAAACCACATAAACATAGTCAAATTGCTTGGCTGCTACCTAGAACCACCACGAGTTTGAAGGTGATTGAACAATGCCATAGAGCCATGTTGTTATACAAATGCATCGCTATGGTCTATCAGTCCCTAGTTTTTTTGAATGAGGGCCTTTTTATTGTGCGGTTAAGAGGAAAATCAGAGGGATCGAATGGTAAGTGTTTTACAAAATGCTCAAGGCCATACAACACAAACCTTAATTACTTGTTGAAAGAATATAAGAAGAATGAACAAGGCATGTAATCTATTAACCAAGCTCTTATTCCCTTCAAGCCACATATTCAAAATGATGATGGGTAAAACATGTTTTGTTATACTATTTATTTGTCACCCTCCCAACCCGCAACCTGCAAAATGGTATTAATATAACTAAGGAAAAACACGTGGTTAGTCAGACCAGCCTCCCTTCATCTTCCAACCAGAATGCATGGAGATCAGTGATAGTTGCAAACACAAATAAGGCACGTGAATTGTGTGATGGAATGCCGCCAACTTGGAGCATAAAAACATGGACGTTGCACATTATTTGTTTGATAAAATGCCCCCAACTTCAAATTGCAACATTGATGGCCTCAAGCGAAAGCCATTCTTGAAATCTATGGGAAAGTTGAAGAGGGCTAAAGGATGTGGTTTGAAGCCTTTCTAATTGTTAGTGGTTTCATCTCATCAAGCAATAGAAAACACAAATATAGAAACTATTAAACAAGATTTTCCTGCTCTAGCTATTTGTAGTCCTCATAGACCTATGAAGCATTCATTCCCAACTACGAAGAGGGTTCAGGTTTCTTTATGTCCACATGGTAGTGTTGAACAAACACCTCTTAGAACTATAAAAAAGCCTTCCAACTCTGAAGATAAGGTATTCCAAAGTGAGGGAGGTGGTATTAACGAAAATTTTCTTTCAACAGATTTGGACACTATACGTTTTGATTCTGAAGTTCAGACATGTCTTCAATCAGAACCAAAAATAGATGCGATTGCTCAAAATCTATCAAAGGTAATCCTATGAATGATAGAGTCCCATTTGGTGAACATAAGAATCCTTTACTATCACCTTATTTTTGGCTCAGAGACCATGAGATTGAAGAAGTTGATGGCACCCAAATGCCTAATTCTCAACCCATTCAAAGCATAAACAAGGCACTCATGCAGATTTGATAAAGAGGAGAGATGGTGCATATGCTCAGATGGTCAAGAAACAAGAATTACAAGAAGAAGATGAAACAGAGGAATTCGATAGTGATAGTGAGAATATTATTGAGGATGTTCCGGCTAATATGTTTGACATATATAGTCACAAATCTAAGACTTGATGAACATATGGTTACTATTCGATGGATATGTCTAAGGTCCAAGTTTCAGGTCATATAGTTTAATTTTGTAGAGGTTAATTAACCTCATCCAAATCTCATATTTGGGAATTAGTTATTAACCCCAAAGAAGTAGTTATTAACCTCTATGTCTATATAAGGACTCCTTTTGGCTTTGTAAAGGGGGGACTTTTTGGTTTTAAAAATAAGGGAACACTATGCTGAAATTTTGATCAAGAGATAAATTTTGGAAAGTATGTACACTTTTTATCTCTGAAATCAAAAAATCTCTATTGTCTTCTTGGTGCAAGGAAATGAAATGAGATGTACTTTTGGTTTCTTATTCTAAAATCAAAATTGTTGCATGTTGTAGTAGACATTCTCATGGTACCGTGCGAGTGTTTATGAATAATGAATGTGCTTGGTAATACTGGTTGCTTTCGAGCGCAGTTCTTGATCACCTTTGTTATCATTCTTGTTTACCCAAGAAGGTTGTGAGGGTGTGTGGTGCATTAATCCTGAACGACTTTCTCTTGATCTTTGAAGTTTTAGATTCTTTATTTGAAAATCTATTTAAAAAATTATATCATACGAGGGAGCTGCCCCTCTAAACGTAGAGGAAGGCCGCATACCAAGGGCCTATCCAACTGTTGTGAACGGTTTTCCACACACTCCATTGGAAAAATTCTACTATGACAAATTTTTTTACCAACAGATTTTTGGCGACTCTGTTGGGGAGACTAAACTAGAAAGATTGACAGTCGCCTCTAATGAAGCGTAATGGTGCTACCACATGAGAACATTTTTCCAATTCTCCAACCGAACCTTGGCTTCCAAGACACCCAGGAGGATATCATTTTAGACTTGAACACTCTAGCCTAGAGGTGTAGGAAAAGTGCAGAGTAATATCATCAAGTAAATCAGGTTCTTGAAGAAGAAGAAGAGTTTGGGGAAATCTTGCAAAGGGCTCCTATTGGTCAAAATGTTGTAGTTGTTGAAAGAATAGTGGTGATTCCAAGAAGAAATAGGCAAAATCTTGGTCACATTCAAGTGCAAATAAACAACAACCACTAAGCTGGCTGACAAACTAGACACTTGGGTAGATAGACAAAAGGGTCTGGTAGATGAAAATTTTGAAGCCCTTTGGAAGTTAGATTTCAAGCCAGTTACTCCTAAGAAGAAGAAAAAGGTCAAGTTTGTTAGTAGGCCTTCTTCACCAACTAAGGCTACTATTTCTCCTATGGCCTTTCAAGCTTTGATTTTGCTAGGTACTCTTGTACCTCTAGTTGTAAATTTGCAGCCCTTGAATATCATTCTTTTGACTATGGCACATCAAGCACCACATACACTAGTCCCATGGGGAGCTACTATTGGTCCTCTAGCTTTAGGGAACCAATTACATGACATGCCTGTTGGTTCTTGAAAAATTCTTCCTAAGTTTTCTGGTGATGGAAAAGTCACTATTGATCAACATATAAGTGCATTCTTTATAGTAAGTGGTGTTCTTACAATTCAACATGAAGATGTTTTTGTTTGTCTTTTTGTTGAAACACTCATTGAAGTCGCAGCTGAATGGTTCAAATAGCTACCACCTGGATCAATAACTTCATGGGCAACTTTAATTTAGGCATTTGAGAGGAGATTTAAAACCGCTGAGGATCAACATTTGCTCCTTTCTCAGTTAACTTCAATGAAGAAAGAAATTCATGAGCCCATGCGGGAGTTCATTTCTCGTTTTAACCAGATAGTCAATTGAATTCCTACTAACAAAACACCCACTGAAGAAAATCAAATGACATTCTTCATCAATGCTCAACCCTCTAATATAAGCTTTTAGATATGAAGGGCGAGACCTCCTAATTTGGTAGACGCGCAAATCTTGGCTATTGAAGTGGAGTATGACATGCTTAGTTCAGGAAAGTGGAGTCGTGATCTACAAAAGGGAAAAGGTCAACAAGCTCTTGTCGCTACCACTGATCCTTTATATCAAAAAATGGCTAATGATGTGCTACAACTCAAAAAGCAATTGCCCTATAATCCTCCACCTTTGTATCAAGATATTCCAAGGAGGAATTATATGCCATATCAGCAAAATAGACAAACTAAATGACTACCCCAATCAATACCAAGATTAGCCATTGAGCATCCTACATCATCCAGTAAACAGGCTGCTATGTGTGATTTTCACCTAACAATAGATCATTATGGTGCAAGCTGTCCCTAGATGGCCAGATTCATGCAAATGCATTTGACAGCAGAGAAAATAGAAGAATATGTGGCTCTTGAAGATGTAACAGAACCTACTACTAGGACCTCTTCCATAAAATTTCTAGAATATGAATTTGATGATGAGAAAGCTGAAGATATCAATAATCATTCTTGCAATGTGGCTACACCAAATTGGAGATAGAGATTGGAAGAAAAGTGGAGTATAGAAGCAAAGGAGAAAGCTTCTGATGAGATTGCTAAGCACATTCTATCTCGGAAGCATACTCCAGAAGAGCCTTCACAAGACAAGGAATAGATAAAGGTAAAAATTCTCCCACCTTGGAAGACTCTTTTGATTTTATTGATCATTGTAGGAAGACCAAAGTACAAATTTCTCAGTTGGACTACCTAAAGACAAACCCTCATCAATTAGAAAGGTTGATTCAATGTGTTGGTGAAGGAAAAGGTTCACCTAAGATCACTATCAACTATGAGTCAGAAGTTTCTCTGGAAATGGAAGATAATTTGCAAGGGCTCATGACTAAGAAATACTCTTTGGTTGCAGCTTCCTTGTCAGATAAACCTGATCCCTTCTATGTCTCCCTCTATATAGCTGGATGCAAGTTAAGCAATTGTATCATTGATTCGGGTGCATCTGATAATGTCATGCCTTCAAAGGTGGCCCATGCCCTAGGTCTTTCATTAAGCAAATCATCAAGAAAGGTATATTCTATGGAGGCGAAACAAGTCCCACTAGTCCGCCAGTTAAAAGATGCTCAAGTAGCACTTATAGCACATCTTGAGAAGAAGTTAAAACTGAATATCTTGGTCATTGATATTCCCACAAGTTATGGGATGCTTTTGAGTAGAAGTTTTTGCAAAGATCTCGGTGGTGAGATCAAGATGGACATGTCTCATGCCCTCATCCCGATTGGAGATAAAAAGGTTAAGCTTAATCTTGAACCTAAAGCCAAATATACAGTCTTGAAATCAGATGATCCGAGAGCTAAAATATTGTATGTTGATACTGGACATGGAACGTATATGATGACATCCACTAAAGAAGATGTAACTGAGCCACTCATGCCTGATATAACCAATGAATTATGGTCAGTGGAGTTTGATGGAAGTTCTTCTTCTTCTGGTTCAAGTGTTGGGATAGTGTTGATATCACCGAAAGGAGAGAAACTCCTGAAAGCTTATAAGTTGGCTTTTGAGACCACCAATAATACCGTAGAATATGAAGCCCTTCTACTTGGTCTTGAGTATGCAAAAGAAAAGGGAATCAAACAACTCAAGGTATCAGGAGATGCATAATTAGTTGTCAAATAGGTGTAGAGGCAATACCAAAAAAAGAATGCCAAATTGAAGGCATATAGAAATAGAGTGTGGGATGAGATTGAACATTTTGATGCTTTTTCTTTATATGCTATCCCTCATGAACAAAATTCTAAAGTAGATTGTCTTGAAATCTTTGCATCTCTACTTATTCCTCACCTTGAGTTATATAGAGATGATTCATAGACCCAGGGTGCCTGATAATGATTGACACTGGCAAGTTTTTGATGATGATGAGAAAATCATTGCATTTCTTGAGGGAAGGCCTCCGTTTTCAAACTTGAAATTTGAAGGATCGCGTAATCATAATGGAACACTAAGAGATGACCCTAAGGTTATTCAATTGGATGGTAATGTTATCCTGAAAGGATTAGTCACCCTAGAAAGTCTTTTTGATAAGGAAGATAAAAGGAAAGAGAAAGTTGAAGACACTAAACCTTGTAGTTGTTTGAGTTATGAGAAAGTAAATATTGGTTCTGAAGAAAATCCAAAGATTGTCCTAATAGGGAGAAATTTGTCATCTGAAGAGAAAGAAGATTTCACAAAGTTGTTGAAAGCCTACCAAGACATTTTTTCTTGGGGTTATGAAGATATAAAAGAATTCATGAATGGAAAGTTTAAACATCAAATTCCTTTGAAACCTAGTTTAACTCCCTTCCGACAAAAGCAAAGACAATTCAATCCCAAGGTAGTTGACACTATTTTCAATGAAGTTGATAAGATGCTTAAAGCAAAGATTATCTATCCCATTCACCATTCAACATGGGTAGCTAATATCATTCCCACCAGGAAGAAGAATGGTGAGATAAGAATATGTGTTGACGTCCACAATTTGAATCAAGCGCCACTTAAGGATAATTATGGACTCCCTGTCATGGATCATATTCTATAGTTGGTATCTGGTTCAAAACTCATGTCAATGCTAAATGGCTTCTCCAGTTATAATTAGATCACTATCACACCCAAAGACCAACATAAAACAACTTTTACCACTCCATGGGGCACATTTGCCTACAATCGCATGCCTTTTGGTTTGATAAATGTTGGAGCTACCTTTTAATGGGTGATGGATCATTCATTTGTAGATTTCAAGAATAAGATTATTGTGATGTACCTTGATGATCTTATAGTGTTTTCAAAGGAGAGAAGAGATCATGTGTATCATCTAGAAGCTATCTTGCATTGATGTTGAACTCAAGGCATCTCACTGAATCCTAAGAAGTCTATATTTGGGGTAATAGAAGGTAAACTATTGGGGCATATTGTCTCTAAAGAGGGCATTCAAATAGATCCTGAATGGGTGAAAGCTATCCAACAGTTATCACTTCCCATGAGTAAACCAGGAGTCAGGTCTTTCTTTGGGCATATAAACTTCATAAGGAGGTTTGTACCAGAATTCTCTGAGATTACAAAGTCAATTGTGGATATGATGAAAGGGAATACAAATTTTAAGTGGACAAAGGAAGGTAAAGCTTCTTTCGAACAAATCAAATCTATGATTGCTAAAGCTCCTACCCTTTCTTATCCAGATTTTTCTAAAGATTTTCATTTGTATTGTTATGCATTTGAGAATACTTTATCTACTATACTTACTCAACCTGACAAAGAAAATGCCGAAGCCTTGATAGCATTCATGAGTATCCCTCTTAAGAAACATGAATTGAAATATTCTTTGATTGAGAAGAATGCATATGCTTTGGTCAGAGCAGTGAAACAATTTAGGTTCTACATCCTAAACTCTCACTCCAAGGCATTTGTTCCTGATTCGGCAGTGAAGACACTTCTGACGCAACAAGAAATTGGTGTGAACAAAACGGCCTCCTAGATAGCTAAAGTACAAGAATATGATCTCAATATCAAACCTATAAAGCTTGTCAGAGGAAAGGGTTTGTGTAAAGCTATTACACAAGGATCTTCTAAGGACATAGAAGAGATAGAGGGAGAAATGCCGTTAGTCTTATTCATTGGTAATGTTGATGACTGCTTTTCCAATATTGCCTATTTTATGATATATGGAGAATGCCTTGATCATTTGTCACCTAAGGAGAAGAGGAATTTAAAATTGAAATCTTCAAAGTATGTTATTTGGGGTGACACTTTATACAAGAAAGGGATAGATGGTACCTTTCTGAGGTGTGTAGATTCTGAGCAAAGGAAAGAGTTGCTTCAATTATTTCATAATGAAGCATGTGAAGGTCATTACTCAGCATCGGTGATAGCTTATAAAATTATGAGAATTTTTTTTTATTGGCCCAAGATGTTCAAGGATGCAGAAGAATGGGTCAAGAAGTGTGACTCTTTTCAATATTTCAAAGGAAGAGTCCAATTAGCAACACTGCTCTTGAAGCTAGTGGTAATCGAAGAACCCTTTCAATAATGGGGTTTGGACTTCATCAGTCCTATTCATCCTTCATCCACCACTAAACACACTCACATTTTGATGGCAACTGACTATTTTACAAAATGGGTGGAAGCCATTCCGGTCAAACATACAACTTCAGAAGTGGTGTGTAGTTTTATCAAGCAAAATATTTTGGTTAGGTTTGAAGTTCCTAACAAGATTGTTACTGACAATGCTACAAAATTCTCTTGTCAAGAGATATTAGCCTTCTGCTATCAATATGGGATCATTCTCTCTCATTCCTCAAATTATTTTGCCCAAGGAAATGGTCAAGCATAATTGAGCAACAAAAATATTATGACCATTGTGCATAAATTGATTGATGTTAAACAGAGGTCTTGGCACAAGCATCTGTATGATGCACTTTGGGCAAATTGTACTCCTAAAAAGAGAGCAACAGGATTATCCTAGTTTGAGATCTTGTATGGGACTGAACTAGCTCTTCCTCTTCCTCTGGAATTATCCACCTTGAAGTTACAAAATGCTATTGAGAATCATGAATTCAAAGATGCTCTTGAAAAATGAATGTTGTATTTAAAAAAGTTGGAAGAAGAGAGAGATGTGGTTGTAGACAGAATTTAGGAACATCAGTCTTGTGTAAAGAAGTTATTTGATAAAAATGCTAAGCAGAGGGTGTTCCAAGAAGGTGATCTTGTCTTGCTTTGGGATAAATGTCGAGAACCAAAGGGCTTACATGGAAAATTTGACTCTTTATGGAGAGGCCCTTTCCAGATTAAAGAGGTATGTGGAAAGAACTCCTTTATTTTGTCATACCTAAGTGGTACCTAGTTGCCCTTACCTTATAATGGGCAACACCTGAAGCATTATCATCAGTAGAAGGTGTTTGTACACCTTTTTGTATATAAGTTGTCCCATTTTTGGTGTGCTCCTGTTAGTTTGTGTTGCTTTAGTTTTTCTTTCTGCTGTCCTATTTTTTGTGTTTGTTCCCTCTTTTGTAAATTGGTCCCTCGGATGACTTTATTTCATAGCCCAATGTATAAGGCACTATTTTATTCATTCTGGATTTGAGCTTCGTCCTTGTTAGTCCTTGTCCCTAGATAGAGCCAGCTATTATCTAGTCATAAAGTGTTTCAATTTTTGAACCTATTAATCCCTTGGTTATGTGTGAAATATGTCCCATTTTAATCATTGGAATGGTCATTTTATCTCTAAGTTTTTGTGAGTTTCTGAATCTTCATGTCTCTGGCTCGTTCCAAGCTCTGCATAGCACTTGAAATTTTTAAAATCTGACTTTCGAACCCCAAGTTATTGCAGGTTAATGGAGAGACCCAAAATACGCATTTTCAAGTTTATCATTAACCATTAACCTCTCAAAAAGGTTAATGATAACTTTCAAATCGCGCATTTTGGAGTAGGTTAATTAACCTCACTAAAAATGTGTATTTCTTAAACTCTCAAACAGGTTAATGATAACTTTCAAAATGTGGATTTTGGAGTAGGTTAATTAACCTCTCCAAAAACATGTATTCATTAACCTCTTTGTTTAGCTAATTAAGGTCAAGAACTAAAAGTAAGATAATTTAAAAGGCAAGTTTGGTGATGTAGATTACACTTCTTTGGGTGGATGCTTATTAGTTTGTTCTGATTTTCCTATATTTTCTAGCTGCAATGGAGATGGCTATGTTAATGGCTCCTATTGTACAGGTATTGATGAATGCTCAGATTCTAGTTCGAATGACTGCTACCCTTCAAAGGGAGGGAGATGTATCAATAAAAAGGGGTTGTACAAGTGCTCATGTAGAAGAGGCCATAGAGATGGCATTGAAGATGGTACCCATTATTCTACAACAATATTTCAGACCCTACCACTTGCCATAGGGGTATGCGTAACATTAGTGGGCATGCTCATCGAAGGCGCCATTGTATTACTTCTTTTGAAGTGAAAAACAACAAGACTCATCAAGCAATAAAAATTTTGTCGAAATGGTGGAACTCATTTGCAAAAATTAATTTCATCGAAAGCAGATAGGCTAAGAATATTTTCCTTGGATGAAGTTGAGAAAGCAACTCAAAATTTCTCCCAAAATCTAATCTTGAGATGCGGGGGCTATGCCACAGTCTACAAAGGCACTCTTTCCGATGGATTCATCATGGCAATAAAAAAAATAGGCCCATTCCAAACAAGTCGAATCCAAAGAAATCAAAGACTTCATCAATGAAATCATCATTTTGAATCAGATAAACCACAGAAACGTAGTCAAATTTCTTGGCTGCTACCTAGAGCCACCATGAGTTTGAAGGTGATTGAATAATGCCATAGAGCCATTTTATTATACAAATGCATCGCTATGGTCTATCAGTCCCTAGTTTTTTTGAATGAGAGCCTTTTTATCGTGCGGTTAAGAGGGAAATCAGAGGGATCAAATGGTAAGTGTTTTACAAAATGCTTAAGACCATACTACACAAACCTTAATTACTTGCACTGAAAGAATATAAGAAGAATGAACAAGGCATGTAATCTGTTAACCAAGCTCTTATTCCCTTCAAGCCACATATTCAAAATGATGATGGGTACAACATGTTTTGTTATACTATCTATCTGTCACCTTCCCAACCCGTGACCTGCAAAATGGTATTTATATAACTAAGATAAAGCATGTGGATAGTCAGACCAACCTCCCTTCATCTTCCAGCCCGAATGCATGGAGATCAGTGGTAGTTGCAAACACAAATAAGGCACGTGAATTGTGTGATGGAGTGCCACCAACTTGGAGCATAAAAACATGGATGCTGCACATTATTTGTTTGATAAAATGCCCCTGACTTCAAATTGCAACATTGATGGCCTCAAGTGAAAGCCATCTGTGAAATCTGTGAGAAAGACAAAGAGGGCTGAAGGATGTGGTTTGAAGCCTTTTTGATTGTCAGTGGTTTCATCTCATCAAGCAATAGAAAATACAAATACAAAAACTATTGAACAAGATTTTCCTGCTCTAGCTATTCATAGTCCTCATCAACCTGTGAAGCATTCATTCCCAACTATGAAGAGGGTTCAAGTTTCTTTATGTCCACATGGTAGTGTTGAACAAACACCTCTTAGAACTGTAAACAAGTCTTCCAACTCTGAAGATAAGGTATTCCAAAGTGAGGGAGGTGGTATTAATGGAAATTTTCTTTCAACAAATTTGGACACTATACGTTTTGATTTTGAACTTTAGACATGTCTTGAATCAGAATCAGAAACAGGTGTGACTGCTCAAATTCTATCAAAGGTAATCCTATGAATGGCAGAGTCCCATTTGGTGAACATGAGAATCCTTTACTATCACCTTATTTTTGGCTCAGAGACTGTGAGATTGAAGAAGTTGATGGCACCCAAATGCCTAATTCTCAACCCATTCAAAGCATAGACAAGGCACTCATGGAGATTTGATAAAGAGGAGAGATGATGCATATGCTCAGATGGTCAAGAAACAAGAATTACAAGAAGAAGATGAAACAAAGGAATTCGATAGTGATAGTGAGAATATTGTTGAAGATGTTCTGGCTAATATGTTTGACAGATATAGTCACAAATCTGAGACTTGATGAACATATGGTTACTATTAGATGGATATGTCTAAGGTCCAAGTTTCAGTTTATATAGGTTAATTTTGTAGAGGTTAATTAACCTCACCCAAATCTCATATTTGGGAATTAATTATTAACCACGAAGAGGTAGTTATTAACGTCTATGTCTATATAAAGACTCTTTTTGGCTTTGTAAAGGGGGGACTTTTTGGTTTTAAAAATAAGGGAACACTATGCTGAAATTTTGATCAAGAGATAAATTTTGGAAAGTATGTACACTTTTTATCTCTGAAATCAAAAAATCTCTATTGTCTTCTTGGTGCAAGGAAATGAAATGAGATGTGCTTTTGGTTTCTTATTCTAAAATCAAAATTGTTGCATGTTGTAGTAGACATTCTCATGGTACTATGCGAGTGTTTATGAATAATGAATGTGCTTGGTAATACTGATTGCTTTCGAGCGTAGTTCTTGATCACTTTTGTTATCATTCTTGTTTACCCAAGAAGGTTGTGAGGGTGTGTGGTGCATTTGTCCTGAATGGCTTTCTCTTGATCTTTGAAGTTTTAGATTCTTTATTTGAAAATCTTTTTAAAAAATTATATCATATGAGGGAGCTACCCCTCTAAATGTAGAGGAAGGCTGCTTAACAAGGGCCTATTCAACTGTTGTGAACGGTTTGCCACACCCTCCATTGAGCAAATTCTACTGTGACAAATCTGTTTACCAACACAGCGTATACAAGTGCTAGTAATATTTACTAGTGAACATAGCACATTCGCGAGAGCGTTGTATTGCTTACCAAAGTAAATTGTGTGTCAACTAAAGAAATGTTAACAAAACAAACACAGCAAACTATTCGTGCGTTGTCCCATTGGCATTCAAGTATTCGTTCTCTTACGGCGAAAGCAACTCGTTTTGTCTTTCAAAAGTGGTGTGACATGCTTTCAATTTGACCGAAACAATAAGTTTTCGGGAACATTATCCTGATTTAAAACACAAACTGAAAAATTGCCTCCTTGTCAACTACACGGAATTCTCCACCAGCAAAGTATTGACACCTTTGTTTGCTCCTTCGAAGCCGTGCCGGTCTGATGAAATAATTAAACAAAATATGCACGCTCGGTACATAGCATCCAGATAAAACAGAGCTGTATTTAGATGAGACCTTTCTTGTGGAGTTTTCCAGGAACCCAGCATTGTAAATTGCATTCGTAATTGGCGCTTATGACTGCCAGCGGTATGACCTCCCTCAAACGTTATCCTACAGCTGTGACAGCTGTTGGTGGAGGAGACGACGGGGGCGAGCTACAACGCCCACGGTGTCAACGGCCGCACGTTCCTCCTCCCAGCAATGTCCTTGGTCTGTTTACAATTCTTTATTCATTTATTCTTTTTACTGGTCCTTCAATTATTTAATTTTTTCCATCGAATGATCTTCTTCCTAAAAAAAAATGTAGAACAGGCCTTAGAATTTGATGGCTGCAATGGTCCTTTTAGCACTTTTTAATTTATTTGACATCTAAAATTTATCTAGAACGTATGTAGTGATATGTTATAGTTTTTTAAAACTTTCAATATGACACTTTAAATCATTAATAAATTCTAAAAAAATATTATAGATAATATAATATTTTACTTTACAAACTTAAAATTATTAATAAATTCTAAAAAAATTATTATAGATAATATAATATTTTACTTTACAAACTTAAAATTTGTCTATTTGATTTAAGGTTTTTAAATTATTATTATTTTGATTGGTAAGAGGTCAAGTCATGATTAATTATTTTTCTTTATTAACCATGAGTAAATTCAAACCCAAGACCTCTTCGATAAGAGGCTCACAATTTACCGTTGTGTTGTAGACTCTTGCCTTTAAGATTTTTAATTTTTAATTTTTAATTTGTATTGTTACTTTATAATCATTTTCTAATTTTATTTTTGTGCTTAAGAAAATAAAGTTTCTATATAATTTAATATATATTACTATTAATTTGTAATTTTTAAACTTTAAAACTTTGATTTTGATTATTCAAAAATTTATAAAATGATAACTATTTTTTATAGAACATAAAATAAAAGCCATTAAAATGACCAAGTTGTTATATAAAGATCATATGACAAGTCGGAGTGATTGTCAAATTCCAAGCATGATGTAGATGATGAAATCCTACTTGATGTTTTTGTTGATGATTCAACCCTTATCGAATAATAATGCATAATTATTTTTTGCCTCACACTTTAGACTTATCAAAATGTATTAAATGAATTTGTCAAATAAATTTGTCGCTTTTAGAATTAATGCTACACTAAAGAATATGGATCATTTGTTCTAGCATGGCAATAAGAAAGTTTTTAAATACAGATGAGAATTACTTTCTCCATGCCCATTTTCATATAGATTTGCTACAAGATAATGTTCACTTTGATACCATCGAAACCCTTGCGACCACATGAACCCTAATACCTTGTGTATCTGTTAACATATGCATGGTGACTTAGTCAAATTCATGACAAGTAAACTAGTGAAGCATGTAATAGATCAACGATCAAGCATAACAGGTCACTGATGATGTGACAAGATGAAAGGAGAGTTAGAAAGACTAATGTGATATGCATTCAGGTAGAAGTAACTAATGGATGCAAGGAAAAAAGCTAGTTGTAGGCTCATAGAGGGATTAGAAGGGCTACCTATCTAGACCCCTACTAGTAGGTGTGACGAGCATTCTGTCATCAATTCAAGTATGCAATTCAAAATTGGATTTGAGTGAGATTTTGTCTAGGTAATGGCTTCTTGATATCAAACAGTGTATAAAGACACTTGAACTTCATTGTTGAAGTAGCTAATGTTATTGTTGTTCAAGCTTTTGTTCAAAGGAAGAATGCAAGATTGTGAAGGAGATTACAGATATAGAGGAAAGAGACAAACATAAGACTGGCTATCAAAGAGTTCACATACACTCCTAGGGTGTATGTTGGACACAATTTCAAATGGGCTTTTTCTTGTAGTTTTGTTTACATTATCATTATAGGAAAATTTTGCATATGGTAACATTTGATCCCAAACCTATCCATATTCCTAAGGTAAACACCTTAGCAAGTGTCCAAGATTTTATTAATGGCCTCTATTTGCCTATCAGTTTGGGGATGGTAAGCAGACCCAAAAGAGAGGTTTGTGCCTAGTCTTTTCTAGAGGGTTTTCAAATAATGACCCATGAGTTTTGCATCTCTTCCTAATACTATGTTGATAGGTAGTCCATGGATTCTAACCACCTTCTTGAAGAACAAATGTGCCATGTAGCTAGCATTATGTGTTGTTTTGCAAGGAATGAAGTGGATCACCTTACTAAACCTATCAACAACTACAAAGATACTATCCACACCAGTGTTAGTTCTTGGCAATCCAACAATGAAATCCATGCCAATACATTCCCATGGCCTATTGGGAACTGGTAATGGTTAATAAAGACTAGAATTTGAGGTAGTGCTTTTATCCTCTTGAGAAAATATGAATCGTTCCACATCTCTCCTAACCTCTTTATGCAACCTAGGTGAATAATAAAATATTTGGACTAACTCAAGAGTCTTGTTAAGACCAAAGTGCTTACTGAGACTTCCATTATGTTTTATTCATATGGGATTTTCTCTCATTGACCTTTTGACACACACAATTTCCCACCTTTAAACAAGAGTCCATTTTAAAGTGTAGTTTGCATATTGACTATGAAAATGATTATTGAACTAATAACATAACTTATATGCCTCAAAAAATCTTCATCCTCCTTGTAGAGGTCTTTGAAACTTTCCACCCCTATACTTTACAATTTCACTATTGGAATTGTGATAAGCCTTCTGCTCAAAGCATCAACAACCTTGTTACTTTGTCACTTCTTATGTTTGATAGTGAAGGTTTAGGCCTACCACAGTTTCATCCATTTGATGTGTTTATGGCTTAACTTATCCCATTAATTGATGAAGCTTAATGCTCGATTATCTATGTACACAACAAACTCCTTGGGTAATAGATAATGTCTCTGCTTTATAAGAGCTTGGACTACGCCATAAAGATCAAAATCATATGAGGAGTGTATTCTTTTCCTCATTTATCTTTTCACTATAAAAAACCACTAGTTCGTTATCCTAAAAGACAACTCCTACTGCTACACTTCTTGCATCACATTCCAAGGTGAAAAGTTTTTCAAATCTTGGAAACACCAATATAGGTTGAGAGGATACTCTTTTATTTAACATTTCAAATCCCCCATCTTCTTCTTTGGTACACCTAAACATAGTTTTTACCCCACCTATAATTGTGTCTAAAATTGGAGCATAGATTTCATTGAAATGTCTAATGAACATTCTATAAAATTGAGAAAGTCCATGGAAACTCCTTACCTCAATACTTGTCTTAGGGGTAGGCTAACTGAGTATGGCTTCAAATTTTCTTCGGTCAATGATTCCATATCTAAATTTCCCTATGATATTACAAATCCTAGGTAAACAAGCTCTTGCTTCATAAATTCATATTTCTCCAAGTTAATGGTTAACTGCTCTTCATACAACCTCTGAAATACAATGTCCAAATTCACAAGGTGTTCTTCTTTAGTCTTTCTAAATATGAGTATATCATCAAGGTAGACAACTAGAAACCTCCCTGTGTAGTTCTTTAACACTTCATTCATCAACCTCATAAAGGTGCTAGGGGCATTGTTAAGCCCAAATGACATGACAAGCCATTCATACAACCCTTTTATGGTTTTGAAGGTCATTTTCCACTCATCTCTCTCCTTTATCCTGTAACCAATCTTCATGTCAATTTTGGTAAACTATTGTGCCCCACCAAGACAATCCATTAAGTCTTCAGTTCTAGAAATTTTAGATATCTATACCAAATTTTTATAATAGTTGTTGCCCTTGAATCATTACATTACCTCCACTTACCTCCTTTCTTGGGTTCTAGTATCACTATAATTGCATGTGGAATTATATTCTTCCTCACCAAGCCTTGATCAAGTAACTATTGAAATTGTTTAGCCACTTATTCTATTCAGGAGTCATTTTATAAGCTTAATTGTTTGATAATGATTCCCTTGGAATAAAATCAATTTGATGGCATGTTGATCTCTATGGGGGTAGTATTGCAGGTGCTCCATCGCTGAAAATGTCTTTAAACTTATCCAAGAGTTGTTATTTATCTATAGGTAAAGGTGTTTTCTTTGTTTTCTCCTCCTCTTGAGGCTTCACAATGATCGAAAAACCCCCTCCATCTTCCTTGTTGAGATAATTTAGGAGCTCTTTTCCTCCAACCATCAACAAATTAGGACCTCTAATTTTATTCTCTTCTACATTCATAAAATATTTTAATTTTGTAGGTTACTCCATTCTTCTAAAAGTAATAATAATTTCTCTCATCATTGTGGATGACCTTCTATTGAATTGCTAGGCCCTGCCTAGTAACAAATGGCATGCATCCATGCGTAGCACATCACATAGAATCTTGTCAATATAACCACCTATTACAAACTTTGTCATTCCTGTTCATTAAATAATATATTTTTCCCCTTGTTCAACCATGTAACCCTATAAGAATGGCTCTAAAGTATCCTAGTCAATCCTAGCTTATTCAGTG
>CM053793.1:290122090-290179590 GCA_028749045.1 Cupressus sempervirens | reverse complement strand
CAAACCATTTATTTCTAAATTTCCCATTTGCACAAGATTGTTGGTTATTTGTCCTTGGGAAATTTCATTATTCCACACCACTTCCATCCAAACTATGGGACTTATTTGAGTCATGGATAGAGCTTTATTTTGCATCCCTTTTCTCCACTATTTGGAAATGCATCCCAACATTAGTAGTATGGGCAATATGGTGGGAACATAACAAAAGAGTTTTCTGTAGGATATCCTCACCCATTCAAGTAGTTACCTCCGACTTGGAAAGATCAATATCTAAAACAGTGAATGCTTGCCACAACATGCTCAAATATAATTTAGTCATGACAAGTTGGGACAACTCTATCTTGCGTGCATGAAAAACATACATGTGCCTTTTGGTTGGTGTCAACAAACCACATCTACTAAGGCACAAAATAGAGCTTTAGTCAAGTGGATCCCAACCTCTCAAGGGTTGTTTAAAATAAACTTTGACGGTACTTCTAGAGCCAATCTGGGGAATTCAAGACCAAGTGTGTGCATTCATAAGCATCAAGGCTTACTATTGGCACTAAAGTGTTGTCCACTCCCACAAGGTTCAAATAATATGGCAGAGGCTTAGGCTTTATTTGTAGGCTTAGTATTGGCTAAAACTAGTGGATTTCACTATTTCTATATAGAAGGTGATTCGATAGTAATAATTAATGCATGTAACAATCGTGAATCACATAATTGGAGGCTAACATATATCTTTCAACAAATTTGGCATTTATTAGACTTCTTTCCAGAAGTACTCATCTCCCACACATTGTGGGAAGGCAAAGCATTGGTAGACCACCTTTCTAACAAGGAGTGTGATGGTCATGAAGAATTGATGTTTTACACCTGACAAAATTATTAAACAGGATGTAAAAATGCAAGAATTTCTTGTTTTGGACAAGACAAGGATTGATGGAATATGTTCAAATGTGTAGATTTTGAGAAAGGATGTCATTGGTTACTCCCATGTGTAAAATGTCATATCAGCCTTGCCTTCTAGTGCTTCAAAGCTAGCCCTAGCCTTAATGTGCAACTCCTCTTTCAACTCCTCTTTCATCTACTGAACCTCCTACTACTCTGATTTTTCTCGATGGTTGGAAGCCGATTAATCCTCAACTTCTCCTATGGGTTGGGAGCTAGTGTTGGACCATGTGCAGTGACCTTCCTCTCCTATGGATGAAAATTAACTTTGCACTAAAATGGTTGGATTTTAAGCTTTTTTCTACCATGATGTATTAATGATCCCTTACATCGGATTTTTGTGGGCTTTAGTGGGAAAGATTTGAAATTGACATCCTTTTCGTATCTACCATATAAGTGGGTTTTTGTTTGTACAATGTAAAAATCAATATCATTACTATACATGTATATGACAATGATTTTGGAGTTTCTTTCTGATTCTTCATGGATGAATCATTGAAGTTATAATTAATATAATTATGGTCGCCAATCCACTTTGGCTTTAAAAAAACAAAATTATTTAATTCAAGGATTTAATAATAAAAAATAATTAAATAAGATTAGTTATTTAAAAATAAATAAAAATTATTATAATATTTAATAAAATATAATAGTAATTTTAATTTTAATTAAAAATTATTAAAAGTTATATAATTATTTTAATTAATAATTTTCACATGTCTCTTCCTATTTTTAAATCTTTAACTATTTCTCTCTCTTTTTATCTCTCCCTCATCATTTCTATTTTACCATCTCTACTTCTTCCCATATGTCTCTATTTTCATCTCTCCCTATATCTTTAATAACACTTTATCAATTTATTGCCTTCCTCTTCATCTCTTCCTCTTTGTCATATTTTTTTTCTCCTTGCCTTCCCCTCTATCTTTCTATCTACCTATTCTCCCCTCTCTTTCTATCTCTAGTTTTAATCTTCTTCCCTCCACCATTAGCTACATCTCTATGTTATTTTCCTAAACTATCCACATTTAGAAATAGACTTGACCTTTGCACCTCTTGTTGATGTAGAAGATAATCAATCATACTAATAAAATGTTTAGTATTTGTGTGAATGGATACTTCATAATTATAACTTAGTACAAAGAGATTTTCCTCCTCATTTAAAATTATATTTTCTTTACTTGCATTTGCATTTGTGAATGTCTTGTAAATAGTGTAAAAATATATGAAAGATAGTGGAATGTAATGAAAAAGTGATAAAGCAGCTTCACATCAATTCAATTTGTACTACAAAGAAAAATCAAATAACAAGAATGATTCACAATGCCTTGAACTTGACCATAGATCTCATCCATTACTCTTATTATCACATAATCTACATAAATAAAAATTATAAAAATTATACAAATCTAAATTTGTGTATAATCCATTATATATTATATGTTTATAATTTCCTTTAGTTTCTTATTATTGCACATACAGGTTACTGAAGTTGTCTCTATATACTAATTTTGTATTTTTATATTTTTATATTTTTGTTTTGCTAGGATGACAAGCTATATTACACATTACTTCTATGTTCATTCATTTGATAATTCTATAGGTTTTTGTTATTGGCTTACTTGCTTGTATTTATTAAAAATAAATTTAAGAAGCTCTCCTACGATTGTTCTTACAAAAAGTGTAGGTATGTGAGGTTACTTTTGCACCTAACTTCTAAGTACCACACTTTAAATTATCCCCTTTCTCAAATTCATGAAAATTATTGTTACTTATCAATTCGACAAAGATTTATAATTACAAATGCTACATTTTTTATGTATTATAAAAAACACATTATAGCACTATTGTAATTTTGTTTCATTCATACAAAATGACAAGCTCTATTTATACTCATAAATCAAACACCTCTTGACGTAACCCTTTCACCTCCTTTGAATACAAGTACTAGTAATATGTACATTCAATATGTATTCCCTTACACCACCTTTGAATAAAGTACTAGTAATATTAAATGAAATAGATTTGGGACCTCATTGTATAACTTACCAAAGTAAATTGTGAGTCAGCCAAAACAATGTTACAAAATAAATATAGTAAACCATTCATCTTTTGTCCCATTGGAGTTCACGTATTTTCTCTCTTATGGCAAAAGAAACTCATTTTTTCTTTCAAAAGTGGTGTGGTATGCTTTCAATTTGACTGAAAAAATAAGTTTTCAAGAACATTATCCTAATTTAAAACCCAAACTAAAAAATTTACTCCTTGTTAACTACACAAAATTTCCCACCAACAAAGTTGTCATGTCCCCTTTTCAAATAATTAAAAATAATAATCTTTGCTAAGGCAGGCAGGCTCAAAAAGGTGAAGTTTCGGCAAAAGGGGCTAATCTTTGGAAACCAATGGACTAATAAATAAAAATTATTATTAAAATATGTTTTATTAATCCCTCTTGGTCATGAGTTAGGGTTATGCCCTCTTTTAAAGGGATTTGGAGGCATTTTGGGCTCATTTCAGAACTTGATTTTCGCTCATTGCTTTGTTGTTCTTCAGAGGCTGCCAAACTTGTGGAGAAGGAGACCCAAGGATAGGAGTTTGTAGATTTCTATGAAGGCTAATGATGGGAGTTTAAAGCCATTCCATGTGCAAGCTCATGCAGAGTTTGCCTTTGTGTTGAATAGTGCAAATTTGTGGTTTTTCGGGTGTGTTTTTGTAAGAGTTTGGTGTTTCTGGTTGAGTATTTCATATTAGTTTGGGTTGCTGCTATATTTTATACATTTAGATGTTAAAATAGAGCTGAATATATATATTAAGTCATGGCTATACTTCTGTGATAGATTATTAGTGTTTTTGTGGTGTTTTCGGGTTATTTTGTGTTATTTTCGGGAGCCCGATGAGCATTGTTTTTAACCTTCATTTGGGAGCTGTTGTGTAAACTCTATAAAGATCTGGAAATGTCATTTTTTAGGCCTTTATGCTAGTGAAATTTCTATAAAAATGTTCATTTTTATATTTATTAAAAATATTGAAGCTGTGAAGTTTTTGGCACTATTTAGGGCATACCTAATTTGGGTTTTATTGAGAAATTGGTGGATCTTTGAAATATTGGTTGTTTGATTTTAAAAATCTGATTAGAGGCTTTAAATATCATATAAAATAAAAAAGGAGACATTTCAGTGGTATCAGAGCTATGATCTTGCCAACCTGAGGGTTTGTAGAAGTTTGCATGGAACTAAGTGAAAGAGAAAAGAGATATTCACAACGAGAAAAGAATAAAGAAATTTTGATCAAACCTCCAGTTAAAAGTAAAAGTACAAAATACAAGGAAGGAAAAAGTATGGCTGACTCAGATGAGATGGCAAAGAAATTCTTCCAAGATATTTAGAATACTTAGAAGCAAATAGTGGATAGTTTGGTAGAAACTAGAGAGGCTTTGTGAATATTGACAGAAAAACTGCAAGGAGTTGCGTCTACTAATGAGAAAGGGAGCACTTCAGAGGAGCCAAGAAATATGAAACCCACACCCTCTAAATCAACAAAAAATATTTTCCTAACTACAAATGAGCCACCAATACCAAATCTAGCCCTTAATACCGTGGAAGAGGTTACAGGTAACTTGATTGCATTAAGAGCTATTACGATGGCTTAGATGATGACTTTTGTAGTTCGGTTCCTTTAAGAGAATATGTGGATATGAAAAACACTTTGATGCCCAAGAAAGAGTACAGGAGGGAGCATGACGTAAGTGGAAGAGAGCTCAATAATAAAATAAGAAAGTTTACAACACCCACTTTTGATGGAACAAATAAAATTTCAGCTAGAGCATGGCTACAAAAATTACAGACCTTCTTCACACTTAACCCCATGAAGGAGAGTGATGCTGTTCAATTTGCAAGTCTACACTTGGAAGATGTAGCCTATGATTGGTGGTATCATGGAATGACTACTCAAGGTCATGATCAGGTAACTACATTTGATGATTTCAGTCAAAGAGTGATAGATAGATTTGACCTCAAGGATGATGAAGAGTATTTTAAAGAATTGTCAAAGTTGAAGCAAACCAAATTAGTTAATGAGTATATAGAAGAGATTCAAAAAGTGGCTATTATTGTACTTAATATGAGTGAAAAGAGGATTTTTAATCTTTTTCTTGATGGTTTGGAAGATTTTGTTAAGGGTTTGGTTAAGGCTTTCTCACCCTCAACCCTACAGGAAGCTATCAAAAGAATCTTGCAACTTGAAACTTGCATGCCTATGTAACCAATCACTAATAAAAAACCCTCAAATCTTTGGCAACATAAGGGGATTTTTTAGAAAAAGACTTTTCCAACACTACTACCAAAAGATGTGATAAATGTGGCAAAAAAGAAGGTAGATGAAGAGACTAAGAGTGAATTACGAAGAAAAAAGCTTTGTTTTACTTGTAGAGAACCATGGGTTCTAGGACACAGATGTTTGGGGAAAGGTCAAGTGCACTATACTAAAGTTGCTTCAGAATCTAATTCAGATGAGCATGAGGAATTTCATGACACTAAGGATGAGGAAGAAGAAGAGAAAGAAAAAGAGATTAGTAAGGATGACACTTTAGCAGCATTATTAGGAGTCCCAAGATACCATCCCTTTTGAATTCGAGGGGTACTAGCAGGGAAAAGGTTGAAAATTCTTCTTGATAGTAGGGAAACTCAAAATTTTATTGATGAGGAATTTTTGATGAATAGAGGGCTTAAAGAAAAAGATTTTGAGGGATTCAATGTTACTATAGTTGATGGATTCACTATGCCTTGCACACGGGTGGTGAAACAACTCAAGATGCATTTAGGAGATTATGAGCTATGTGATGACTTCTATGTTGTTGGCATTGGGGAGACAGATCTTGTATTGGGTGTTCAATGGTTGCACTCTATTGGAGGCTATTACATGAACCAGCAAACTATGGAGTTTAAATTTCATTCCAATGGGAAAGAAGTCTTATTGAGAGACTTATTGAATGGAGCACCTAAGGTGGTCTCTACAAAGAGGATGGAGAGGACTTTTTGAAGAGGACAAGAAGCATGGGTAGCAGGAGTCATAATCCATCCAACAAGCTCTTCAAAGAATCAAGGTAATTTCCATTTTGAAATTCAAAATATTCTTGATAAGCATAGAATAGTTTTCAATGACTTGCCTCTAGGATTACCACTAGATAGAGGTTTTGAGCATGTTATAGAGTTAGAACAGGATACCAAACTAGTTATAACAACCCCATACCGCCATCAAAGAGGTTATAAGGAAGAAATTGAAAAAACTATTAACAAAATCTTGGACATGGGATTCATAAGGCCTAGATATAGTCCATTTGCATCATTTGTGGTACTTGTCAAGAAAAAGGATGGTACAATGAGAATGCGTATAGACTATAGAGCTCTAAACAAGAAGACCATAAAAAATAGGTATCCCATACCACACATAGATGAGCTCATTGATGAGTTACATGGTGCTGTATACTTCTCAAAAATTGACTTAAGATCAAGGTACCATCAAATCTAAATGAGGGGTGAAGATGTGGAAAGGACTGCTTTTAGATGTCACTATGGGCACTTTGAATTTCTTGTTATGCCATTTGGCCTCACTAATGCACCCACAACATTCCAATCTTGCATGAATTAGATTTCTCTACCTTGTGCTTGCAATTCCAGATTTCTCTTTACCTTTTTTTGTTGAATGTGATGCTTCTAGAGAAGGTATAAGGGCTATCCTAACTCAAAGGGGACATCCAATAGCATTTGAGAGTAGAAAATTAAATCAATCAGAGAAAGGTTACTACTCCATCTATGATAAAGAAATGTTGGCAGTCATGCATGCGCTTCATAAATTTAGACAATATTTGGTATGTGGGAGATTCATTGTAAAGACAGACCATAATAGCCTCAGGTTCTTCTTGAACCAAAGGGATTTGAATGATCGTCAACAAAAATGGGTAAGAAAATTGAAAGCTTATGATTTTGATATTGAATACATAAAAGGAAAGAATAATGTGGTTGCTGATGCTCTCTCAAGAAAGCCCACTTTGTATGCTAAAGATTCCTTTGCCACCAAGATTTTGGATAAGTTAGTGGATGATAATAGGTACAAGGTTGTTGATGAATTGATTTATTACAAGAAACACGATCTTCTTAGTGCCAAAATAAAAAACTAAGGAGAGGATATTGAAGGCCCTTCATGACACACCTTTGGCTGGTCATCAAGGATACTTCAAGACATATAGGCCAATTCAAGAGCAGTTTTCATGGAAGGGTATGAAGGAGGATGTCCCTAAACACATTAAGGAATGTATCATATGCCAACAAAGAAAGAGTGAGAAAAAATTTCCTACAGGGTTGTTGCAACCACTCCCTATTCCTGAACAAAAATGAGAAAGTATTTCCATGGACTTTATCACTGGGTTGCCCAAGGTTCAAGGTAAGGATTGCATATATGTGGTGGTAGATAGACTAACTAAGTATGTACATTTCTTTCCTATCACATTTGATTTCAAGGCATCACAAGTGGCCGAATTGTTCTTCAAGGAAATTTTTGGATTACATGGCTTGCCTAGAAACATTTTCAATGATCGGGGCAATAGATTCCTTAGCTCTTTTTGGAAGGAGCTCTTTCATTTGGCAAGAACTGAACTCACTCCTAGTACTAGCTATCACCCTCAAACATATGGACAAATAGAGATAGTTAATAAATGGATAGAGAGATATTTGAGGAACTATGTTTCAAATCAACAACATGCTTGGGTGAAATGGTTGCACCTAGGGGAGTATTCTTACAATACATCTCATCACATGTCTATTGGTACACCTCCTTTTCATGCTCTTTATGGTTATGATGCCCTTTCCCTTGTTGATCTAGTACTTTCAGATAGTAGAGTACCTACAGCAAGTGATTTCGTCAAGCAAAGCCAAGACATAATAAGGTCCCTAAGGATAATCTACAACATGCACAGAACCAACAAAAGTTGTATGCTGACAAAAAAAGGATTGAAAGATCTTTTGAGGTGGGAGATTTGGTATTTGTTAGGTTGAAGCCATATATGAAAAGCACCTTGAAGAGGAGCGGGGTGAAGAAGCTCGAGCCAAGGTTCTATGGGCCTTATAAGATCATCAAGAAGGTAGGAGAGGTAGCTTATGAATTGGAGCTCCCACTAAAAAGCAAAAAATATAATGTTTTCCATGTATCTTTCCTGAAGAAGGTTCTAGGCTAGCAAACCATAGTACCTACAAAATTACCACCTCTTGATGATGAAGAGAAATTAGTTTTGATAATAGAAGAGATTTTGGATATAAGAGAGAAAAGATTGAGAAATAGGAGCATCATAGAGCATTTGGTCAAATGGAAATGATTACCATTGGAGGATGCAACTTGGGAAGGAGAACATATTCTTGAGCATTGAAACCTTCATTACTTGAGGAAAAGCAATATTTGGGAGGGGAGGACTTGTCATGTCCCCCTTTCAAATAATTAAAAATAATAATCTTTGCTAAGGCAAGCAGACTCAAAAAGGTGAAGTTTCGGAAAAAGGGGCTAATCTTTGGAAACCAATGGACTAATAAATGAAAATTATTATTAAAATATATTTTATTAACCCCTCTTGGTTGTGAGTTAGGATTATGCCCTCTTTTAAAGGGATTTGGAGGCATTTTGGGCTCATTCCAAAACTTGATTTTTACTCATTGCTTTGTTGTTCTTCAAAGGCTGCCAAACCTGTGGAGAAGGAGACCCAAGGATGGGAGTTTGTAGGTTTTTAGGAAGGCTAAGGATGGGAGTTTAAATTCATTCCATGTGCAAGCTCATGCAGAGTTTTCCCTTGTGCTGAACAGTACAAATTTGTGGTTTTTCGAGTGTGTTTTTGTAAGAGTTTGGTGTTTCTGGTTGAGTATTTCATATCAGTTTGCATTGCTGTTGTATTTTAGACATTTAGTTGTTAAAATAGAGTTGAATATATGTATTGGGTCATGGTTATACTTTTGTGATAGATTATTAGTGTTTTTGTGGTGTTTTTGGGCTATTTTGTGTTATTTTCGGGAGCCCGATGAGCATTTTTTTTGTCCTCCGTTTGGGAGCTATTGTGTAAACTCTATACACATCTGAAAATTTCATTTTGTAGGCCATTATTCTGGTGAAATTTCTGTAAAAATTTCCATTTTCAGATTTATTAATAATATGTGAAGCTGTGAAGTTTTTGGCACTATTTCGGGCATACCTGATTTGGGTTTTATTGAGAAATTGGTGGATCATTGAAATATTGGTTGTTTGATTTACAAATCTGATTAGAGGCTTTAAATATCATATAAAATTAGAAAGGGGACATTTCAAAAGCATTGATTGATATGTTTGCTCCTTCAAAGCCGTGCTGCTTCGATGATATAATAATGCACACTCAATGTATGACATCTTGATAGAAGAAAGCTATCTTATAGGAACCAAATTTCTAACATTGCCACATATGCAAAACAATACATAAAATGTGGAAAATTAAAGTTGAAAAGTCAAATGTCGACTACATATGCATAAGTACTCATTCCCATTTCATCAAAATTAAAATTAAATTATAAAATAATTCAAATGAGTTACAAAGATGAAACATGTTGTCATAAATTTCATAACTTTGAACATAATTAATGTCGTTTGTGTTGGGAAATGAATTGTTCTTTTCTATGTTAAATCTTAGATGCCCTTATTTGTGAATATATCTGGTTACAACAGTTGGAAAATTTCTTTTAAAAGACTAACTTTCCTCTCAATTATTAGGTACAACTCCCTATTAAAGATTTGCAGTGAATTATGTTTGTTCCTAAATCTAAATAGGGTATGTTGTTAACCCAAGAACAAGAGAGGTAAACCATACCAAACCTATATAGGATTTAACTGAGGCAAGGAACAATTTCAGAGGATTGATTAAGTTTATGAACTCGCACATATTTTGAAATCATAAGACTTAACGATTCAATCTTGCGTCCTAACAACTACTAAGCTAAATCAACAAGAAACTAAATTACAAAGAAAGAAAGATTAACTTGAAGGAAAACACCTAGAGGATCTCTTTTGAAACTTTGATGATAGTACTTATCATATTTAGCTCACTCTCTAAAAATAGGGGAATGAAGCTTGGTTCGTTCCTTGTTTTAATTCAGATAAAAGAGAAAGAAAACAATGAACAACTAACAACTAATAGACTAGAACATAAAATAATTGACACAAAATACCATTCAATTGACTATGCAACATGCAATATTTCACACCAAATATTAGCTGACCTTTTATTAATATTTCATTCCAATACATATAGGATTCTGAGATGACCATTATAAAAGGAGTTTTATCGGTTCATCTCCTCAAAAATGTCAAATGGCAAGGAGCCAATTTTTTGATTACAATGATTACATAAAAAAGAATGGAAAGGGACAAAATATGAATCACTCCGCCTTCTTTCCTTTTTGTTATTTTTCCCTATAGGCCTTAGTGGCTACAATGATTTGAATTAATTCTTCATGCCTATGAACATGTAGAGTAGTATATCTCAAGAGCCATTTAGAATGCTCTCTGGCCAAATCCTTGACAACACTCAAACAATCTTGTATTTCCTCCATGGCCACGTGTATATAGCCACCAAGTTTATAGAGTTTGGAAACTCTGTTCTGATGAATGGAAGATATCTTTGTCAGGCTATCTATGAAGTTGGAGAAGTTTGATTGCATGATAGATATTCCAATTATTCCCTTTCCTTGACCAGTAGTTTGTGAGTCTGTATGCAAACCCCTTAGGAGCTCATAATCTCATAATCTTTCTTCACTTTAGCTTTGGTTTCTTTGAGCCCTTCTACTGTCAAGATCATTTCAGACTTAAATTGCATGCTCTGGAGCCATTCAAATAAAGGATCATCCCCTTTGGGTAGGATATTTTCTTCCACAACCTCCTTACTCTTCATATGAGTGATCATTTTCAGTAGAGAGATACAATCTTCACTCTTTGTTCTGTCTGTGACTAAAGTGGCTTTATCAGTGAAATATTATCTTTCTCTATTTCCAACCTCAATATAGCATTGCCAATTTTCTCTATAATAGCAAGCCCCTCTAACTTAAGTTTCCTACTTCACTCTCTACCAATCTACCCAAAATGTTTGTCCTCTTGGAGCTAAGAGATGAGTGCTTGAACATCTACAATAGAAGGATCACTAGTGATAGGCATTCTAGAGATGCTTTCCAATGGGGTGACCAATTGTTTGATGAAGCTATTCAATTCTTGAATTTTTGCCTTCATTTGGGCTTTTGATGACTTAAGGCTCTCTAGTTGTCCTTCAAAAACTTCATTTGTTGACTTTGACAAGCCAACCTTGGTGTCATGCCTAGCTTCACTGAGATCCACCGAATGCATGGTGAAATCATTTGTAGTCATTGTTGGGATATTCAAATGGGAAGAATGCTTTTGAGAGGGGGGGGGGGAGTGAATCAGAATTATTACACCTTATCTTTAAAAACTTTAACTAAGAGTAAATTGCACACATGTAAATATATGAGATAAACATAAAGTAAACACATGCATCAACAACATATAACACTAGAACTTGGTAACCTAAAAACCCTCCAGGAATAAGAAAGTAAAACTAGGGTGGGGACGATACCCACAAAATTACTGCAGCAATAATATTTAACCACTTTTGATGGTTTGCCTTGTGAAAGGCCTGCCTTGTTAAAGGCTTTACACTATGTCAATAGTGACCTGGTTAAAGGATTTACAAACACTTATTAAGTCTCACCTTGTTCAAGGATTTAGTCACCTCTTTAAGGATCTACAACCTAGCTGTTAAGCTAACCTATCAATATAGGATTTCCTTTCTAATACTATTGCTAGAGAGTATTAGGTATGATAAACATGATAGATTACAATCCTTGATTGCTGAATTCAGGCACTTGATCTGCTCTCTCTGCTCTCTCTGATCTTGATCCTCTGAAATCTGATATCTATTCATATCTCTTGCTTTGTTCTGATTAACTGAATATCTGATTGTTGCACACTTTCTTTAATTCTTCATCATTCTGAATTCCACTATAGTTTCCCCTTCTCCTCTTTCATCCATTATTTTACAATGAGATTTTTTCTTCCTTATAAAGACATTCGATGACTTAGGGTTAGGTATGGATCTATGATCCATATTGAATCTCTATTTCCAACTCATTTCTTGCACATTTTTTATTGGTTGCATGCCTTCTACATTTTTCTTATTGGCTGCTTGCAGATTGCATAGGAGTAATAAAAGATTCAATCTTATCTGTTAGATCCATTGAGATTCATCATATGTCAGCCATAAAAATGGTTTACATCTGAGTTTGTGAAGTTACAAACTCATATGATGATCCTGAGTTACTCAGCACTTACTAATTTCTGATGCTCGACACCATTTGTAACTTGGCTCCTGTAGCATTCCTATCTTGCTCGACAACATATGTGACTCGGTACCTAAATATCACTCGGCACTTGGATCATGCTTGGCACCTGATCTTCACTTGGCACCTAAAGGCTTCTCGACACCTAAAGATCACTCGGCACCAGCTATGGCTTGACATACATAGTGTACTTGGCTTCAATGTAGAAAGTGGTTAAGTGTGTTGACACTCAAATGTCAAAACCATTATGAGACTACCAATCTCCCCCTTTGACATAAGTGTCAAAAAAACTTAACTAAGCATTATTTAACATGATCAAAATGTTTCTAAGAAACAATATATACCTCAAAATTATTATAACTCCCCCTGAGTTGATTGTTCCATTATCTATTTTTTCTTTGTAACCAAAATTTTGTGCTGAATATGTCTCTTATGCTGATATAACTGATACTCTTTGTTTTTCTCTATTTATAGCTCCCCAAAACATTATATCTCCTTTTTTGTTCATTGTCTCCCCCTTACAACTTTATATCTCCCCTTACTTATTGATATATATCTCCCCCTTTTTGATACAAATGTCAAATGGCACTAAGGGTTAAGACCATATTCCACCAAAAATATACTATTTATGTCCATAATAATCTTGAGAGCTACATCCCAATTATTCAAAGAAATTTCTAATGACTTATGTTGGATGGCAGTCTTGGCAGCAAGGTGAACAAGTCCATCTAATGTAGAAAGATTATGATCTTTCTTGACAACAGTTTTAGCATATACTAGTTCTTTATGGAGTACTTCCAAATGTGGAGTAATGGAAGATTGGAGCTGCATCAGTTTGGCCTTGATGGTGGCCTCTTCTACTATTAATATAGCTATTTCCCTTTGGGTGTGAAGCATTTGAGAAAAATGCTTCTCACTTTGAGCTGGATCCTTTGGTAGCTGCATGCTTGAAATATTCAGATTCCTCTCCATGCTCATTATTCTTTGGCTTCTCTCCTGTGTGAAGTATGAGAAGTCACACAACTTTTTGTACAATGAGAATATATTCTTAAATACCTTTTTCACTTTGTCTATTACCTTTTCCAATTCAGCTTGGGAAAGTGCAAATTCACTAGATATTTTCTCATTTACTTTCCCTTGGAATTTCCTTTTAGACCATTCCATAAGTTTTACATTAGTTTCTTGGTCTTCATTTGTCACTTGATCAAAAATATTTGATAATTGTTCCATTATATGCTTTGACTCATCTGGTGACTGCAAACTGAAGGCATCCATAAAGATGTCCTTAATCTCATGTAATGTTTGCTTTTGTTTATACTCCTTCTTGAGTATCTCTTGCCTTTTTCTTCTATTCAAGGCTTCCTGTACCTCAGTGATTTGATCAAGGTTTATTTTTTTTGAGTCATAACTCAATATGACTATCTCCTCATCTAATTTAGGGTCTCCATAGTGAAGCACCCTTGCAACTTTTGTAGAACTCAATCCTAGTGCAAACATCTTTAGTGACATTGCATCATTTCTACGTTGTTTTGGAGGAGTCCTTGAGGTAGGTAAATTTAGCAATGCTTTTATAGCCTCTCGCTCTTTGGGAGTTTTCTCTACTTCCTTCTCCTCTTTTCTGCTACCTTGATTAATAGTAAGAATCTGAGGAGGTGCACCTTGTGTTCGTGTTGTAGGATCAGAAGCAACAGTCTATCCTATTTGTGCTATATTTTTGTCTCCTTCTGCACTCGGCTTCTGCACTCTAGTGTCAACTATTTCTGATTTAACTTATGTTGGCATTTGAAGTTGACCACTAGTAGCTATAGAGATGATGGAAGGTGGTTCTTGTGGATTCCCCTTATCTTTAGTTGCGTCAGCTACAACCTTTTGTAATTCATCCACACTAACCAAAACTAGACTTGTACATAATTTTTCTTGTAGAGTTGTTTGGTCAGGGATCCTTTTAAGATCCTCTGCAGTTAAAGGATTGATGTTCTGAGCATAAGTATTAGGAACATCCTATATCTTTATGAATTATGTAGGTGTGGCAATAGAGTGAGGAGGACTAGGAGGTGGAAGTTGTGTGTCTTGCACACTTTGATCTTCTTGCTGCTCATCAGTACCCCTGTCTTCATCTTTTTTGATGGGGACACAACCCAACAAATATTAAATACATAATTTAAGGATCTTTCCACAAACTTCTAAAATGCCACCTACACACCTCGATTAATGGAATGACAACTTATTTTATTATTTTCTATTTATGCCACCCATGCACCTTGAAAATAGAAATTCCTCTTTTCTCCATTTTTCCTATTTTTCTATTTTTAATTATTTTCCTTCCATTTTCGTCACTTTCTCTCTCCTCCACAATTTTTTTTTTTTTTTTTTTTTGTTTTTTGTTTTTTTTCCTCTTTCTTTTTTTTTTTCTAAAAATTTAATTTTCCCATGCAAGATGCTCCTGCATCATTTTCCTTCCTCCTCTTCAATCGTTTTCTTTGCTTCTATCTTCTCTTCTCTCCTTTTTCTTCTCTCTTCTAGCTTAGCAGTAGCTTCTTCCTTGTATTCTTCTTCAAGAACATCTTCAACCTTTTTGTACAAATTCTTCCATGATCTGGTTGTTCTCTATACAATTTCTTCAATTTTATTTTGGAGAATGGAGAATGCCCTGTACTTAGGTGTAAACCTAGTGTTATGACTTTTGACTTCTTTAGCTATTTTTTCCTTTGTCAAATCAGGCAGTATGCTTGCTAGGGTTGATTCTCTCATCTCCTTCTCTATTTTCAAACAAAAATGCCATCTATCTTCTACAATTTTAGACAGTCCCCTTGGCAATTGTCCATCTAGTTCAAGAGGTGTATACTTGAACTGTGCCATCATTCCATAAACTGATTCTTCTATTCTATTTTTTTCCGCTTTGGTGAACTTATTGAAATCAACTTTATTCATGTCACTTAAGTCTCCATTTCCAATCTTTTCACATAATATATCAACTGAAGACTTAGGAGAATGGCTTACCTTTTTAGATTGATTTTCCTCATCAGTATCAAGTTGAGCCACATATTTTCTTCTTTTTCTTGGCTCTTCCTATGCCTTCTTGGTTGTTTTCTTCTTTGTAGCTTCCTCTTTAGCTTTTTGTGTGGAGGCTGTTGTTGCAGCTCTGGTTGTTGGCTTTTGGGGTGTTGGCATGGTAGTTTTCTTTGGTTTAGGCTGGGCTGGATGCTATACTGTTGCCTTTCTTTTCTTTGGCTCAGCTTGAGTTGGTGCTTCCTTGGCTTCTTCTTCCTCAACACCTTCCTCCTTATCTTCACCCAAGCCTTGAGTTAATTCCATTGGGCCTTGTTCTTGTTCATTCTCATTACCATCATCATCATCATCATCATCATCTTCTTCTTCTTCATCTTCTTCTTCTGCTGCCTTAATTCCTTTACCAAATTTCTTCTTTATTTTCTTCACCATTTTATCTTTCTTCTTAATTACAGAGGTAGTCTTCAACTCTGTTACAACTTTAGATTTAACAACATCATATGTGCCAAAAGGCTTGGCAGACTTGTCAATTTCTTCTGCAAGCAATGTAGTGATAACTGCAGATGCTTCATCCACATCTAGTTCATAACCAAATGGCCTTATCCATCTCACCCTTGGAACTATTACTTGGATATAGGTGAAATCAACATCAACCAAGAAGCATATGTCATTAATATGTCTTTCCACTATGGAAACTAGTATTCTTACCCTTTGCTTCATGGATTTCTTGAAATCCTCAAAATAGCTTGTCATTTGGGCTTCAAAGTTATCACCCATCTGATCAATGAACTCATTGATTTGTGTTATTGTAGTTTTGTGAGGGTCCCAATTCACCTTTCCTATAGAAGGAAACTCTTCCATAACATAAAAGAACATACACATAAGAACTGAACCAAATTTTCCTTGAGGACCTTTTGATCTCCTTATAGCTCCTAGGTTTTCATTTATCTGTTGATAAATAAGTTCTAACAAATCATATTTGTAATCTTTCTTTACCAGTTTGTATGCTACATCAACAGCTATGCATGGCACACCGTTCAATCTACTGGATTGACAGAATTTGTGGGATATTATTCTCATAGCAAAATCTAGGAGAGGATCAGTGATGGTATCAATAGTCATACCCCTCTTATTCCATTTTGCCCCTATATTCCTTTCAATGATCTCTTTGGAATCACTGCGCAGGGTCTTAGTCTAATCTAGGGTTGGTAAACTCGTAACCTTATGTAATATCCTTTTTGTAATCTTAACTAGACCTGTTTCCAACCATAAACATCCATTGTGGATTCTTTTTAAAATAATCTGTATTCATTCAGTTTTGAATACTATGGGATAAACTAGGGCATTGGTCAAACCCTTTCTCTCAACTATCTTGTATTCATCCTTCAAAATCTTATTCTCGCATAGTTTTTCATAGGCTTGGAAAATTTCAAGATCACCTATGGAGCCAATTTTACATTTATAACACTTCCTTACATCCTGCACCATAACTACTTTGGATGGGATAATGGATAATGCGCCAGAAGGGTCACTTTTGTAGGAAAATTTAGGAATGGGCTTGAATTTAGGTTATTTGACTTTATTACTGACCAGTTGTACTTCATGACTTTCCTTCCCTTTAGTGGTTCTTGACCCAGATGCCATTGTTTTCCAAACTAGGGTTTAAAATATAAACAAGCTTTCAAACTCTACGTAGCTCGGCACTTGAATGAAATACCTTTGATCAATGAGATTTATGCTGAATTGCTATTGAAAGAGGTTGAAATCTATTTGGAGCACTGGATTCTCCGTTATGAAGTCGCTCTGCTCTTTTCTTCTCCTTTGCTTCTGGTTCACGATGAAGAAAAGTGATTAAAATCATGATAATATACCCTATTTCCGTCGCATTAAATGCTCAACTGCACACTCAGCTTTTGAAGGATTTTTCAACTTGTCATCAACCATCAACTCGAGCAACTCAGCATGTATTGGAACTTTACTCAGCATCTGAGGATGACTTGGCACTAACTTCAAATTTTGACTTAGCATCTTTGCTTATGCTGATTTCTCCTTTGCAGTACTTCTTTGTTTTGAGACTGATGTATGATATAGCTTTGTATATCAGTCCCATACACCTATTCATACTTAGTTTGATGAACTGTGATCACTTGACCCATTAGGTGAAGTGATCTCTTCACTTGATGTGCTACACTCATCTTTCTTCTTCCAAGTCTTATTCATTTGCCCTATTATTTTCTTGACATCAATCTTTTCTTTTCCTTTGTTGGCTTCAGTTTTTGGTGCTTTAGCCTTTGCTGGACAATTACAGCTGAGATGTCTAGTTTTCAAGCAACTAAAGCAAGCAGCTTGGTTCAACCATCTTTTATAGTTCCCCTTGAAATGTGTTCTTATGCAGTTTTGGAGTATATGTCCATATTCTTGACAATAGTGACAACTTTGCCTTGTATTGTAGTTCCAATTGTAATGATTTTCATTTCCTTTTTTTTTGGCTAGTTGATTTGATGTCCACATAGGCTTTGATCTACATTCAAAGGCTCTATGTCCATACTTCTTGCAATTATGGAAATGTCCATCAAATCTTTGTGTATTTGTGACTTTAGTCCTGCAATCTTGTCTCATATGTCCTTGCATGTTGCACTTATGATAGTAACCCTTGCTTTTGGGTGCATTTGATTGATTGGTTCTTCTACTCCTGCACATAGTATGCCCCTTTTTATTACAGTAATGACAAGTGGGTTTTGAATCCTTACCTTTATCACTTGTTTGCTCAAAACTCTTTGATGATTCCCCAACTTCAGTACTGTTGTATCCAAGTCCTGATGTATCATGGGCTGATCTTGGAGATTTCAGCAACTGTTCAAAGTACTTGATGGCTTCACTTGACTTGTTGAGATTCTCTGCTATCTCTTTTTCTCTGTTCAATTCATTCTGTAGTTGTTCATTCTGCATCCTTAAGGTAGAGATCTCAATATCTTTCATATTGAGTTCATGATGAAGGTTCATCATTTGGGCAAGTCTATCCATCTGCATGTTTGACATCCTTGTTAATTTAGTACATTTTTCTTCAAGTCTATTTGCAAGATTCCTTTTGTCATCTTCCATCATGACCCTATCCTCAACCACTCTTTTCTTTTGTTCAATGATTTCACATAACATTATGGCTTGTGATTCTTGTTCAAGTTTCAGGACTCTGATTTCTTCTGCTTGAGCTCTATTCATTTCCATCAGTTCTGCGATAGCCGCATTGAACTCTTTAGTATCACCATTGGAAAATACTTTTGTGGTATCAATCTCCTTGTAGTTTATATCATTTTCAGCTATGGCTATATCCTTCCTTCTTTTCAAGGATTTTCTTAGTTCCTCCTTGGCTTTCTCTACTTTGTGTAGAGCCAGTTGCACATCAATCACCTGATTGTCAATAATCTTCCCAAGTTTCAAGACTTCCATCTTTAGACCTTTTCCTCCAAGTTTTTGGGATTCTCCTTGGGAGAACCTTTTACTCTGATACCAATTGTTGGGAAGAATGCTTATGAGAGGGCGGGGGGTGAATTAGAAGTATTACACCTTATTTTTAAAAACTTTTAACTGGAAGTAAATTACATGCATGTAAATATATGAGATAAACATAAAGTAAACACATGCATCAACAACATATAACACTAGAACTTGGTAACCTAGAAACCCTCCAGGGATAAGGAGGTAAAACTAGGGTGGGGATGATACCCACAAAATTACTGCAGCAATAATGTTTAACCACTTTTGATGGTTTGCCCTGTGAAAGGTCTACCCTATTAAAGGCTTTACACTGTGTCAATAGTGACTTGGTTAAAGGATTTACAAACACTTATTAAGTGTCACCCTATTAAAGGATTTAGTCACCTCTTTAAGGATCTACAACCTAGCTATTAAGCTAACCTATCAATATAGGATTTCCTTTCTAATACTATTGCTAGAGAGTATTAGGTATGATAAACCTGATAGATTACAATCCTTGATTGCTGAATTCAGGCACTTGATTTTCTCTCTCTGATCTTGATCCTTTGATATCTGATATCTGTTCATATCTCTTGCTTTTTTCTGATTAACTGAATATTTGATTATTGCACACTTTCTTTAATTCTTCATCATTCTAAATTCCACTATATTTTCCCAGTCTGCTCTTTCATCCTTATAAAGACATTCGATGACTTAAGGTTAGGTATGGATCTATGATCCATATTGAATCTCTATTTCCAACTCATTTCTTGCACATTTGTTATTGGTTGCATGCCTTCTACATTTTTCTTATTGGCTACATGTAGATTGCATAGGAGAAATAAAAGATTCGATCTTATCTATTAGATCCATCGAGATTCATCATATGTCAGCCATAAAAATGGTTTACATCTGAGTTTGTGAAGTTACAAACTCATATGTTGATCCTGAATTACTCGACACTTACTAATTTTTGATGCTCGACACCATCTGTAACTTAGCTCCTGTAGCATTTCCTATCTTGCTTGGCAGCATATGTGACTCGGCACCTAAATATCACTTGAAACTTAGATCATGCTTGGCACCTGAAGTCACTTGACACCTGATCTTCACTCAGCACCTAAAGGTTGGTTGACACCTAAAGATCACTCGACACTAGCTGTGGCTCGGCATACATAGTGTACTCAGCTTCAATGTAGAAAGTGGTTAAGTGTGTTGACACGCAAATGTCAAAACCATTCTGAGACTAACAGTCATGTCCTCAATTCTTCTCTCTTTAGTAGGCTTTGCTGTTTCCATTGTCAAATGCCCTATTTTAGGGTCTTGTCTAAGGATAGACAAGGTTTTCTACTTCTAAACCTTAGTCAATATTGATCCAAAGTGGACAACAAGAGATAAGGTATCCTTGTGGGGAGCACCTCCATCTTCCCTCTTTCTCTTTCTATCTAGAGAATCCTCTAACCATAAATATGTGCCTATCACTTTGGAAGCCATCCTAAGAGAATCTATGCTAAATATGTTTCTCTTAGCTGGGGTAGTTGTTCTCATAGCTAGAGAGAAAAGATTCTTTAGAGTTTTTGAAACAAGCTTTGAAGAATCCAGGCCTTTTTTTTTGCATTTACGATCTTCTTTGCTGCCTCATCTAACTCAATAGACTGCAATCACTACTTCCTCCATCTCCTAAGTCCACTATTTACACTTGAAATCTACTTGGCACGAGAAGTGCAACACTTGCAGATAGAACTGGGCTACTGTGAGGTGAGGGGACTGGAGTAACTCCATTATCTTTTAGTTCCTCCATCTTCTTCTTCTCAACTTTTGTTTTGGTACCAATCATCGGGAGGGAAAGATCTTGGCAAGTGTTAGCCATAGGAATATTTTTGTCTAGAGGTTGATCATCTCCACCTAATAGTTGAATTGGTCCTTGAGTGATGGCCAAGGTTACACCTGATGTGCCACCTTGAGAGGAAGAAGTTGTTGTAATTGTTGGAGAAGCTTGATTGAATGTGCTTTTACTTTGACTCCTCCTAGCTGTGGTCCATTTGACCCACTTCCCAATCCTTTTAATAATCTATGCATTCATGATCTCTAGCTCTTCTCTAGCATCTTCATAAGGTTCTAAGCTGATAGGAGTATTTCTTAGCTTTGTTAGATAGGTGTTAGTATACATATTATGTCCATTATCTTCTACTCCCTCCATATTAATATTAATCTTATATAGCTTAACTTGACCCACTGTTAGCTGAGAAAAATCACGATCTCAGCTCTCAGACTCATCCTTGCAATTAGCCCAATAGCCTTTAATGGTAGTAATGTGTTTGATCACACTTCCAATTTGTAACACCTCCCTTGCATATCCATTTGGATCAAACATAGGCCTCAAGACCTCATACATCTCCAATTTATATTTTATTTCAAACACCCTTAGCATGTTCTTTGCATAAGAATGGGACTCACAATTGAAATCTCCCACCTTCATAGGAAACTCATAACTTTTCTTCTTTAAACTCCTGCTCAACACATTCACTTGAATTTCTTGCCTCACACTCTTGATCAACATGATCATATCAATTGGATATCTTGACAGCTTTAACAGGAATCCATCAAAAGCTAGAAGATGACAATATGAAAAGGATGAGAATGGGATGAAATAACTCTCAAACTGACTAATGGCTGCCATAGCTTTAGGACTAAATCTCCTCTCTGGGCATCCTTGGAGCTCCCTATAAATTCTAATGGTAAATGCATCATTAACTCTTATATACTCTGCATAACTATATTTCAATTGTAAACATGGATAGAACTCATAAGACTTCACATCATTAGGGAAATTTTCTACCCTTGGGAGACCTAACCATAATTGTAGAGAAGCTAACATGTAAATGAGAAAAGAAGACATATAGAGTGTGTTGTAGAATTTTGCAACACAAAGAGAATTGGAAGGAATCTCACTTAGCTCGTGAGCCTAATCAATATTGAGTGTCAAAGCAGATAACTTGCACCAAAAAGAAATATTGCTCAATGAAGTTTAAAGCTTCTCCCTCACCTTTCAATCTGTGCAAGAGGACCAAGACATTAACAATCTCAGGCTTGAGGTTAGTACCAAATAGAGTCTTAGGGACCTTACTCTTGGCACCCTTTGGTTTCTGAAACCATGATTACACGATTTCCTTTCTCCAAATCATTTTCTTAATGGAAAACTCAGAAATGGCTCCTCCATATGTCAAATCTGAAAATTTCTCCCACTCGAGAACTTAAAGGAAATTCACCACAATTTTCCAATCAATGGAGATCAACACTGTTTGTTAGAATGGCTTTTAGAATAATTGAGAGGGGGGGTGAATTAGTTATTCAAGGTCCAAATGTCCTATTCAAAACTTTTCACTAAGTGTAGTGAACTCATTCAACCATTCATTCATCCAAGCTTTAACTTATCTAATTAGCAAGCTATTGTAAATCAACATGCAAGCATAACACATAAGAAATCAACACATGACATAGTGATTTACATGGAAACCCAATTTGGGAAAAACCACCAGTAACATGCTACTCAATTTTCACTCTTCTGAAGTGATGCCCTATGAAAGGCTTGCTCTATTAAGGGCTTAGAACACACTATCAAATGTGACCTTGTTAGAGGATTTAACTACCCTATTAGAAGTGGGCCTGGTTAGAGGACTTTAGAACATTCACTTGGAATGCCACCTTGTTAAATGATTTACAAATGGTTGCTAGGCCAACCTAAGCCCATAGGATTTTCAAATCTAATACAATTTCTAGAGAGTATTAGAAAATCTTGACCTGACTACAACATTCAACTTATCTTGCAAATCTTAGATCACTTCTTAGCACATACACTTGCCTAGCCTTCAATCTCTACAACTCTTGATAGCTTGTCCACCTTTCAATCTTAGTCCCCTTGAGTCTTCATACTCAATTTACTAATGCAATCATCTCTTCATGACCACTCATAGAAGTAGAGCCTCTATGCTCTTCCTTCTCCTAGATGTCTCCCCTTGACACCCTTCTAACCACTTCGCAGATTTGGCTCTTCAGCAAAAATAGTATCAATACTTTGCTTCTTGGTCTATGACTTCTTAAATAGAAGTCTTGGAGTACCTTTTCCCACTTGATTCTTCAATTCTTTATTTTCAATTCAAATGGATTAGGTAGAATTCATTGCATCTAACCTATATTCTATTTCCTCTCGAAACTTCTTGAATAATCCTTTAGAATTTTCTTTAAAATGGTTTACATAGGATTCTGTGCCACCAACTCATCATCTTTATCTTCCAACTCTTTCACAAAATTCAATGTAACCACTATGTCATCTTAGATTTGGAAAATATTCATTATTTGAGATAATGTAGTAGCTTGGCACTATTGAAATATTGGTGCTCGGCACATACTATGTTATTTGGCATCAACTGTGTTTCTCTTGATGCTCAGCACTTGAAGACCACTTAGTACCAACTGAAATTTTTTTGATGCTCAGCACTCGATCTTCACTCAGCACATGAAGATCACTTGGCACCAACTAACTTGCTTGAAACCCACTAATGACCTTAGTTTGAGCTTTGCATTCTACTTTGTTACAACTTCTTCCTCCAATGTTTCTAAGTGTGACCAACCTCTATATCTTTGAGTATGTCATCAATACATCATTTAACCATTGTCTTAACTAATCCTTCCACTTCATTATAGCATCATAACTCAACCTTTCCTTTAGGTGCTCTTGGTACATCTTGTTGATCAAATCCTCTTTATCAATCAACTAAGTGATAGTACCTAGATCTTATAAGAAAATATCATTCCTACAAGTAGCAGGTTTGACATCAATGACAAAACAATAATTGAAAACATTCTTTTACAACAATCTTCCTTCTTTGCAACAATCTCCCTCTTTGATCTTGAACAATGAGCTTTTAAATTAGATTTCCAACAATCTCCATCTTTGGCATTGATGGCAAACCAAATTGATCAACCATTAGACTAACTATTCAACCACAAGCTTACTAGGTTAGAACAGTCCAAACGGTAAATTGTAACAACACATCTCCTTCTACTATTTTGATTGCTTCATTTCAGTTTCACCCTCTTTGTTGTTGTATCCTTGTACTTTTTCTTTCTCCCTCTATATTGCTCAACTTCTACTATTCTGATCAACATCTCAAACTTCTCCTTCTGTCTTCTTTGATTAGTTTTAAACATCTTCTCTTTCTTTTCTAATTCTTTCTCTTCAACAATTGTTGATCAGTTATCTGCTATTTCTCCCTCTTTGACAACAATGCCAAAGACATATTAGCATCTTAATATGCAGGTGTAGCTCTTACAGGTTCATTCAATTTCTCCCTCTGTCACCTTGCTTGTGACTGATTTGAAATTTCAGCTCATCAACTACTTTAGGCATGGGTCCCAAAGTAAACATCCTCTACATCAATGTATAAAATCTTCAACATTCTACTCCTTTGATGCAGGGTAGTCTTGTTTTTACTTCAAGTAGCCTTAGCTGGGGGTATCACCCCTAACTTACCTCTAAGATACTCAAAAGCATCTTTAGGTAGTGCTTTTGTAAAGATATTAGCAATCTATTCCTTTGAGCTAACATATTCCATCTTCACTTGTTTGTCTTCCACCAACTCTCTTACACAGTGATACTTGATTGCAATATGCTTAGTTTTAGCATGCATTACTAGATTCTTTGATATATTAATGACACTTGTATTTTCACAATAAAGTATCATAGGCTTAGTTACTTCTTCCTTCATACCTTGTAGCAAATGTTTGATCCATACAATATTGGTGTAGTTTATAGTAGCTACCACATATTTAGCTTCAACAATGGACTTCGAGGTGCATCTTTGCTTTTTGTTGGTCCATGTAATCAACCTCTTTCCTAAAAAAAGTGCTCCTCCACTGGTGCTTTTTCTATCATCAATGTTACCTCCCCAATCTGCATCAGTGTAGGCTCTCAGTTCAAACTTCCCATTCCTCTTGTAGTACAAACCAAAGTCATCGGTTCCTTTCAGGTATCTCAATATTCTCTTCATTGGCATTAAGTGATTTTTTCTAGGATTGGCAGAAAATCTTGCTACTATTCCAATAGCTAATGCAATGTCTGGTCTACTATGTACAACATATTATAGCTTTCCAATCATTGACCTATACAATGTCTGATTTACTTCAGCAGATTCATCATTCTTGGATAGCTTATGGCTTGTTGCCATTGGTGTGCTGACTAGTTTTGAGTCTTCTAGCCCAAATGTTTTTAGTACTTCCTTGATGTATTTGGATTGGGTCACAAATATTTCATATTTCAGCTAATGTACTTGTAGTCCAACAAAGAATTTGATTTCTCCAAACATTGACATCTCAAATTCATGCATTATTTGACTAGCAAAATCTTTGCAAAGAACATCTTTCCCTCCAAATATTAAATCATCAACAAATATTTCTAATATCAAAATGTCTTTACCTTCTTCATCTTTGATGTAAAAGTTGTTGTTGTCATCTATTCTCTCAAATCCTATCTTCATAAGATATTTGTGTAACCTCTCATACCATGCTCTAGGTGCTTGCTTCAATCAATAAAGTGCTTAGTGCAGTTTGCAGACCATGTCCTTATTCTTCTCATCAACAATTCCCTTTGGTTGTTCTATGTAGACTTCCTCTTCTAGTATATCATTCAAAAAAGAATACTTTACATCCATTTGGTACACTTTGAAACCTTTATATGTAGCATATGCAAGTAATTTTCTTACTCCTTCCATTCTTGCAACAGGGGAAAATTTTTCCCCATAATCCAATCCTTCTTCTTGTGCATAGCCTTTAAAAACTAGTCTGACTTTGTTTCTTGTTATGTCACCATTCTCATCAAGTTTTTTTCTAAACACCCATTTGGTACCAATCATATTCTTATTAGCTGGTCCAGGAACTAGAGACCATGTTTTGTTCTTCTCAATCTAACCTATCTCTTCTTCTATGGCTTTATACCAGTCATCATCTTGTAGTGCATCTTTCACTATTTTAGGTTCAACCTTACTTAACAAACATGATTCATTCCTGAGCCTATTCCTTGTCATTGGTTTGGCATCCTTGTCACCAATGATTTTATTTTCAAGGTGATGTCTTCTCACATACTTGGCTAATCTGGGTTTAGTCCTTCTTTCCATGTTTGATCCTTCAGCTTCAGACTCATTTCATTCTTTTTCATCTAGCATTTCATCATTCCTTTCTTGCATACTATTTTCAATATCATAATGTGCACTTTCTTCATTCTATAGCTCAACTTCTTAATGCAACTCAACATTCACTAGTTAAGACTCGACAGATATAGAATTTTTTTGTTGATTCCCAACTTGATTTGCAACATTGTCTTCAGCTGACATTCCTTCATAGAAGTGTACAAAGGATCTATAATCCTCTATTTGATTTGACTCATCAACCTAAACTTTTGCATGCTCATAAAAATTTACATTTGCACTCTCCATAACTTTGTTAATATTAGTATTCAAGCACTTATATGACTTACTTCTAGTGGAGTATCCAAGGAATATGCCTTCATCACTTTTTGCATCAAACTTGCCATTTCTAGTATCTTTTAGAATATAGAATTTAGAACCAAATAGTTTGAAATGTTTAACATTGGGTGAGTGACCATACCAAAATTCAAAAGGTGTTACATTTGTAACTTTCTTGACTTGATCTATATTCAATGTGTAGACTGCAGTACTTACAGCTTCTCTTCAGTACTTTAGTACAACACTTTTCTCCATCATCAAGGTTCTAGCACAGTCAATCACTGACCTATTCCTCCTTTTATCAATACCATTTTGTGGTGGAGTTCTTGGTGTTGATGTTTGCCTTTTGATACCTTTGTCATTGTAGAATGTTTCAAACTCTCTTGATATGAACTCATCTCCTCTGTCTAACCTTAGGCATTTAAGGGTCTTTCTTGTTTCCTTCTCAACTCTAGCCAAATGCCACTTGAACATTTGGAATGCATCAAATTTTTTCTTTAAGAACATATTAGTCATCTTCCTAAAATAATCATCTACAAATAGCCTTATGTATCTATCTCCTAGGTAGCTTTTCACTTCTGTTGGGCCACATAAGTCTATATGGACTAACTCTAGTAATTCATTGGAAGTGTATGCTTTTCTTTTGAAACTAGACTTAGTCATCTTTCCTAGTTGAAATTGCTTACACATTGAGTTTTCAGGTTTCTTTAGCTTGGGCAATCCTTTGACCTTCTTTTTCTTGCTGATGCTAATCAGATTATCAAAGTTAACATGACATAGCCTTTTATGCCACAACCACACATCATCAACTCTAACAACAAGACATGTTGCATCTTCCATATCTAGGTAAAACAGATTACTCCTAGTTTGTTCACCTTTTCCTATCAACTTTCCATTAGTGTCATAGATATTAGCAGTTTTGTTTCCAAATTCAACTTTGCAACCTACATTGCCTAACTATGATACACTCAACAAGTAGTAGTTCAATCCTTCAACATAGTATGCATTATCACATGAAATTTTCTTTGTAAGTTTGATAGAGCCTTTTCCTTTGATTTGACATGGGGCATCATTACCAAATCTAACACTATTTCCATCATACTGAGTAAAAATAATGAACTTACTTTTATCTCCTGTCATGTGATGTGAGCATTCACTGTCTATGATCCACTTGTCATTCTTATTTACACAGGTAACTAATGTTGTTGCTTCATCTTCATCTTTATCTAACTCATCCTTCATGGCTACATAAACTACTTCATCATCATTCTCATCAGAGTCTTCTTCAACAATGTAGCATCTCTTGCCTTTCTCCTTCTAATCTTTGTTGTCATCTTCTCTTTTGTTCTTGTATTTATTTCCTTCTTTGTAGTTCTTCTTGTGTAGACATCTTGTAGCTATATGACCTACTTCATTGCAATTGAAACATATGATAGGGAGCTTACCTTTGAATTTGCCTTTACCTCTATGGAATCTCATAGCTAGTAGTGCTTCTAACTATTCCACATCTTCCTCATCTATGCTGCTATCACTCGATGCATTTTTTCCTTTTATTCTTTTCTTGATTGATAAGTCCTCCTCAGTGTCTTTTATTGTCATTTTGGCCTTGAAAGTAGATTCAAGGTTCTCAAGTTTGTAGTTGTCAAAATTGGATAGCTCAAATGCAGTGAGTTTTCCCACTATTCCTTCAAAGGTTAGTGTGTTCCCTTGTATACACCTTAGTTCTTGGATGGCTGAAACTCTTATAGCATAGATAGGGAGTAGTGTTCTTAAGTATTTGCTAATGGTTGTTTCTTCTTCCAATTGTCCACCTAGACTACTTATTTCACTTACCACTTCTTTCATTCTTGCGACATACTAAGTAGCATTTTCACCTTCCTCCATCTTCATGTCATCAAAATTTTCCTCTTAGGCTTTCTCTTTTTTCTCTTTGAATATTCTAATCTCCTCCATAGATTTATAATAAGGTTTTCCACATTTTGAATGTAGTGTCACAGTCTTTGATGTCATCATATTCTGCATAGCTAAGTGTAGAGGCAATCTCCAACATTGTTTGATTATGCTCCTTCTTTTTATTCAAATCATCTACAATGAGAGGTCCCGTTGGAGGTACATGTTCTGTTCCAATTGAGGTTTGTGCATAGTCACCTATTGATCCAAGTTGCAATTTCATCAGACTCTTCCATGTAGCAAAGTTTTCTTTGTTGAGCTTGGGAACTTCTCTCTTGGACATCTTGATCTTCCTACTTCTAGTACCTTGAAACCAAATAAGCAGAAGGCTCTAATACCAATTGTTAGAATTTCTTTTAGAATAATTGAGAGGGGGGGTGTGTGAATCAATTATTCAAGGTCCAAATGTCCTATTCAAAAATTTTCAATAAGTGTATTGAACTTATTCAACCATTCATTCATCCAAGCTTTAACTTAACTAGTTAGCAAGCTACTGTAAATCAACATGCAAGCATAACACATAAGAAATCAACACATGACATAGTGATTTATGTGGAAACCCAATTTGAAAAAAACCACTAGTAACATGCTACTCAATTTTCTCTCTTTTGAAGTGATGCCCTATGAAAGGCCTGTCTATTAAAGGCTTACAACACAATGTCAAATGTGACCTTGTTAGAGGATTTAACCACCTTGTTAAAAGTGGGCCTAGTTAGAGGACTTTAGAACATTCACTTGGAATGCCACCCTATTAAACGATTTACAAATGGTTGTAAGGCCAACCTAAGTCCATAGTATTTTTAGATCTAATACAATTTCTAGAGAGTATTAGAAAATCTTGACTTGACTACAACATACAACCTATCTTGTAGATCTTAGATCACTTCTCAGCTCATACCCTTGCCTAGCCTTCAATCTCTACAACTCTTGATAGCTTGTCCACCTTTCAAGCTTAGTCCCCCTGAGTCTTCAAACTTAATGTACCAGTGTAATCATCTCTTCATGACCACTCGTATAAGCAAAGCCTCTATGCTCTTCCTTCTCCTAGATGTCTCCCCTTGACACCCTCTTCAACAACAATAGTATTAGCAACTCTTTGCTTCTTGGTCTATGACTTCTCAAATAGAAGTCTTGGAGTACCTTTTCTTTCTCGATTCTTCAATTCTTTGGTTTCAATTCGCATGGATTAGGTAGGATTCATTGTATCTAACCTATATTCTGTTTCTTCTAGAAACTTCTTGAATAATCCTTTAGAATTAACTTAAAAGTAGTTAACATAGGATACTGTGCCACCAACTCATCATCCTTATCTTCCAACTCATTCACAAAATTCAATGTAACCATTATGTCAGCTTAGATTTGGCGAATCTTCATTATTTGAGATAATGCAACAACTTAGTACTATTGAAATATTGGTGCTCGGCACATACTGTGGTATTCAGTATCAACTATGTTTCTCTTGATGCTCAACACCTGAAGATCACTAGGCACTGACTAAAAATTTGCTGATGCTCAACACCTGATCTTTACTCGACACATGAAGATCACTCAGCACCAACTTGCTCAGCACCCACTAATGATCTTATTTTGAGCTTTGCATTCTACTTTGTTTCAACTTCTTCCTCCAATGTTTCTAAGTGTGACCAACCTCTATATCTTTGAGTATGTCACCAATACATCATTTAACCATTATCTTAACTTATCCTTGCACTTCATTACAATATCATAACTCAAAATTTTCCTTAGGTGCTCTTGTTACATCTTATTGATCAAATCCTCTTCATCAATCAACTAAGTGATAGTACTTGGATTTTATAAGAAAATATCATTCCTACAAGTAGTAGGTTTGACATAAATGATAAAACAATGATTGAAAACATTGTTTTACAACAATCTTCTTTTTTTGCAACAATCTCCCTCTTTGATCTTCAACAATGAGCTTTTCAATCAGATTTCCAACATTGTGTCATTTAGCAATACAATCTGTCTGGTGTCTAGGTTATAATGGTTTATGCATTCATATATCAATTTTGGAGCTTGGACTACAACTAGAAAACTTGTTGCCCTGACTAGCCCACATCCTTAGAGCTTCTCAATAATGGGATGGATGGGCTGTAATCTCACTCTCTTTTGAAAATCTTGCATATCATATAAATGAAGAGAAGTATCTATGGAATTATGCAGGGAAGACTTAATGTCGTTTAACTTGTTGAAACCTGCAAATCTAGTTGCCATTCTAGTTGAAAAAGAATCCTAAATCTAGATAATGAAAAGAATAGAAAATTCACAAATACTAGCTTTTTGAAAAAGTTGTGCAATCTTAAAAGAAAAAAATTAAGAAAGAGCGGTAGTTTTTGTAACTGTTCATGTTTCCATCTAAATAGGAACCTCAATTCATCTGTTGATCTTCAAAATTTGTGCCACACGAATGAATCAAATGAGAGATCCATTGAAATAGTAAATGCTAGTTTTAACGAATGTCCAGGTGTCTTTTCATTGTTTCCTGTTGGCCCAATAGTAACTTTCTATATTCCAACACTTACTTTCTCATTTCCCATTAAGTTTTGGGAAGTAATGAATAGGGTACTTTGTAAGAAAATATCTGTTGAGTCCTATTCTATTTAATAGCTCATTCACCCAATGATTAGATCATTTCCATTATCATCTTGATATGTTTTGCAGATGAAATATGAGTTCAATACGCTCACAAACTTAATTTTCTTTAAAATCTAAAAAATTGTCCTCATGGGTTGAAAACCTACTGAGGAGAAGACAATTTCCATTTCTCTGCCCATGCTACCCTTTAACTTTATCTTTTGACTATGGTTTCCTTTGAGTTTGGAAATGTTGAAAAGTGGTGTGAAAAATCATTAGGAACTCATCTTTTGTTTCCATTCTTTCATAATTGCCTTTAGTGGGAAACATACTTCATGGTTGAAAACCCACTAAGGAGAAGTTAGGTTTTTAGTTTTTTGCTTGGAGTGATTTTTTTTAATTTTTAAAGAGGGGTAAACTCTTTGACCCGGAGCTATGAACCAGTGAGGCCACAAACAGGGGACCTCATCCCCATGAGATTTGAACATTGATGGAAAGGATAACAACACAACAACTTAACCATCACAACATGCCACTATTGGCGTGCTTGGAGTGATTATAAGTGCTATGATGAATCTTGAATACTTCTTGAGGTAGATAATCATGAAGGAAACAAGAATTTACGATAAGGTAATTCATTTTTGACTCATTTTGACCTGTATGCATCATTTGGAACTTTTTGCAAGAAATTGTCTTCATGGGTTGAAAACCTGCCGAGGAGAAGAAAAAATTTAAATTTCTGCAAACTTCTATTTTTTTGAGAAAATAACAAACCATAAGAAGAAATAACTGTATAGATTATCTTTGCATGAGAAATGTGAATCTCCATCAGATTAGGCACTAAGCTACCCACAAAATCCCTTAACATAAAGGAAAAAACTACCCGACTATGAAATGTGGAAAAGTGGAGAAAGAAAATCTAATGAAGACTCTTTTCATCTAAGGGGCTTAGAACTAGACTTGAACACACTGAGGATCTTACTAAAGCACCAACTCCAATTTACTAATTGGTTAGAGGATGAAAAGTGGGGCAACAATTTATTTCTAATACAAGCCGACCACATGTTAGAACTACAAATGTATAAGATGTTGAAATATACATATAAACATGTTGATCTTCTATCACAAACTATGTTGACCTTCACAGTGAACATAATCATACCATCAGAACATCATATGGTATAAATCATGTGATAACATAAAACATATAAAATATTATGTCATCGAACCTATGTGTCCATCTCCATGTAGTCCTATCTCCAAGCCATCAAAAAATTGTCCGTCTACTATCATGAGACAAAAGAGTGGTCCAGGCACTTTTACTGCCCAACCATGGAGTGGTTAGCTCCCCAAGTTTCTTCAGTTAAGAAGAGCTACCTATCCCTGGCATGAGAAGGCTAGCAAGTCAGCACAATTGGATTGGAAGGATCTAGTGCAACCAAGTGCCTAATTCTACTTTACACATATGCCTAGTAGAAAAAATACACGTGGATGTGGAAGAGGGAAAATAATGTAAAATAACCAATGCATTTCAATCATATACATAAATGTTTTACTGAGCTTGTCCAAGCATCAAAAACTAGTATAATGTAAAAGACTAGTAGGTAATATTAAAGGAACAACAAAGACAAGTTTCCAATAATTACCCTCCTCTTTGAAATCACATTCAACACCCCTCCTAAGAGTCAAATTATATTTCCCCAATATAACTTTATGTAATAGGTAAACATCTAACTCATGAGGTAACTTCTAAAAAACTTGAATATATACTTCAGCAAAAAACATTATAGATATGAAAAAAACTATGAGATTTTTAGGAGTGAGTAATATACAACTTAACAAGTCTAAAGTAACTCAATACTTCTTATGATCTCTAGTACAAGTAAAATGATAAGATGTAATCAATACTTTCCATTCTATAGTTTAAATTGGAGTTAATGTTTTTAGTAATGTTCTAAATCATAGTTTTACTCTTCGAATTGTTGTTATACTTTCTACATGTTTAGGAAATTTCAACAAAGTTTTACTAATCCTAATACATTACCTTGGTGAAGGTAAAAATCTAGATAAATATATTTATAAGACAAAATTCATTGGTCATAAAATTAAGGTGTTATTGTTACCAAAATCATAGTGTTTTATTTGGTCAACAAGACAAAAAATCATTGTTTCAACCAACAACGTATGGACAAAAATCAAAAAATAACGATTCAATGGAATTTTAGGAACACAAAGATGACACCCAAATTTATCTATTTGTTAAATGGCTCAAATAATTCAGAAAGAGACAGACACAAAAATCAATTTTAAAATCATAAAAGAAAAAACATTTAATCAACATCTGCACATAGAAAATTTGGATGGGAGGGAGCTGAAGGTGTCGTTGGTTGATCCGTTTACAGTTAACGGTTTGTAGAAACAATCAAAAAATTTGTTCATTGTTACCAAAGTTGATCACTACTACATTTGGGCCTGAATTGCGATGACGAGCCGTCACAATTCTAACAGTATCATGTCCCCCAATCGACATCAAGAGGAATTGGCTCCTGTTTTACGAGTGTCAAACTTTTGTTATTACAAGTTGTGACAGCGAGGACAATAGTCACAATTGTGATGACTATAGGTATTGTAAATTGAGCTAACATAGTAGTAAAATGTCCCTTTTCACCATCATAGTTGCGACAGAAATTTGTTATAGACACTATCACAATTGTGACGTCTCTACAACATAAACACTATGGGCCCCATGGTAAGCCATTAGAGATGTCTATTGCAATTGGGACGGGCATGTGGTAGGAATGTTGTGGGATTGATGGCTAGACATTGCAATTGTGATGATGTGGTGTATTAATTAAAAAAAATTGGCGGAAAACATTGAATAGCTATGATGCAATCATAGGTTAATATTGAGTTTAACTTGGTTTCAAAAATAGTTTAATATTCTCCACCAATTAGGGCCAACCATGTAAAGGTGGAAACTCGTCCCCACACAACATCTAAATTCCCTGTTAACATCAAAATTTTTAAAGAAAGGATAAATGTTTAAAGTATAAAAAAAGGTTCCATACTTGCAAAATTGACATCATTTTCCCATCTTCTATTGCATGTCATTTTTCGGTCGTATCCAAAATAAGATTCTGCCACTCTTAATCAAGAATGCACATGCAACTACATTTTGTATGCATGGAAAATAGAAGGAGCTGAAAAAACCCAACACATTTACATTTATTTAATAGGTCTACACAAATCTCTAACAAAAATTCAAACTTGTTGGGTTTTTTTAGCTCCACCTGATGTCATATGCATATGAATTCGATTGCATATTGAGATATGGCATCCTTTGCATTGCTTCAAACCAATAGATTCCATTGCATCCAAAATAAGATTTTGCCACTCTGAATTGAGAATGCATGTGCAACTACGTTCAAATGCATGGATAGTAGGCAGAATTGATAAAACACAACACAATTGCATTTATTTAATAGGTCTATTAAGTTTTTTAAATTATAGACCATCACGAACAATGTTTGTGATGGCCTATAACTTAAAATATCTAATTAAAGACCTCTAAAAAAAATGAAAACCTATTGTGTTTTTTAGCTCTACCCAATGTCGTATGCATATGAATTGACATTGCATATTGAACTATGGCGTCCTCTTGCATTGCCTAAAACCAAGAGATTCACATAATTGGTTCTCATATAATCATAGGTTAATGTCGAGCTTCACTTGGTTTCAAGAATAGTTTAATATTATCTACTAATTAGGGCCAACCATGTGAAGGTGGAAGCTCATTTTCCCTTGTCCCCCCCACCCCCCACAAACATCTAAATTCTCTATTAACATCTAAAATATTTAAGAAATGATCAATCTTCAAGGTTTGTGGAATGTCCTCATTGCCTCCTACTAATCTTAGGGGAAGTCCATCTTTATTTCCCATGAGAAATTCATCAGATAGGTACATCTAGGAATGTTCTCATCACCTCCTATATAAAATGAATCTAATATTAGAAAATGCCCCCTAAGAAATAGTAGTTCAAGTGAAATAAACACATAAAAAATGAGAGAGAAAAAGAAGAATCAAGTTACCAATAGACATTGTCATCGCATTTGTGGCGATGCTACCTGTTGAGTGAGTTTTTTTGTTTTTTTTGTTTTGCCAAGATCTCTCTATTTATATACATACATACATATATAGAGATCACAAGGGCATGACAATGTGATGCAGAGATCACAAGGGCACGACAAGGAAATAAAGTGATCACAAGGGCACATACATACATGCATGCATGCATACATACATGCATGCATGCATGCATACATACATACAAACATACATACATACATGCATGTATGTATATATATACAAAGAGATATTTTTTAAGGTGCTAAGTGACTTACCTCAAGATCCTCCACATAAATAATGTAGACTAGGAAAAATGAGAAAAGTTCGCAAGAAATTTTACAAAAACATATCATAGTAGATATTTTTAGAAAGAAACAAGCCATAACACAGTTAAATGGGCCTAGTTGTTGATTAGTTGGGTTGATATATAACTATATTTAACTAGTTTATGGCTTCTACAAGGGAATGAGCCTCATGATTCTGGATCATATAGTGATGTCCAAACTAACAACAACAATAGATACTTGGGATGTAGAGATCATAAGGGAATGACAACAAATTCTTATAGAATTGTTATCATATTAGGTATAATAAAATGAACAAGATGCAAATATCAGAAGGGCACAACAACAAGATGTAGAGATGACAAGGGCATGACAATGAAATGCAATGATCACAAGGGCATGACAAGGAAATCCTAGATCTCCACATGATATATACATACATGTATATGTATGTATATATATTTGTATGTACATGTATGCATACATATATACATACATATTAATACATATATATATGTATACATACATATACATACATATATATATACATACATATACATACATGTACATACATATATACATACATACATATACATTTATGTATGTATGTATACAAAGAGATCTTTTTTAAGGTGCTTATATTACATCTTAGCACAATAGAAAAATTGATCCAATTGCATACATATTCCAAAATCCAAATAACTAAACAATAAAACTCACTCAACCCATGCTAAGTGACTTTGCTCAAGATCTTGCACAAAAATAATGTAGAGTTAATGGGCAATAATATATAATATGTGTGTGTAGGGAAATATAATGCCCATTAACAATGACATTAACTCTGCCCATTTTTCCTGGGTTGTATATATATGTATATACCTATATACATACATACATACATATATATACATACATATATGCATATGTACATACATACATACATATACACATACATACATACATAAATACATACATACATACATACATACATATATACATCTACATCCTTTGGATGCTTTAGAGGTAATGCCAACTTCACAGAGGCTTCTGCAAGGGAATGAACCTCATGATTATGGCATTTACACAAAAAATGAAGAATAATTAATGTCGTATTTTCTTTTTATTTTTGTTTATTTTACATAGTCCTCCATATGACCTATAGTAAATTATGTATTGCATCTGCATTCACTTTTCCATTACAACAATAGTAGATACTTGGTAGCCCTAGAGTGTGCCAATACATGCATGGTTACATCCTTTGCTTCCATTGTTGGGCCAGCATATGGATCTTTTATAGAAAACCATTCATTATAAATTGGGGAATTCCCTTTATGCCTGGCATTCAAGTGACACATCTGAATGTGCCATTTTATCACCTTGGAAAACTATATTTGATCTTGCTAACTAGGAACAATTGATTGTTCCTTTTATTGTACCTAATATGATGACAATCCTACAAAAATTTGTAATCAACCCAGCTAATCAGTAACTAGACCAATTTAACTAGGTTTTGGCATGTATATATACATATATTTAACTAGGTTATGGCTTTTGCAAGGGAATGAGCCTCGTGATTCTGGATCATATAGTGATGCCCAAATTAACAGCAACAATAGATACCTGGGATGCAAAGATCACAAGGTAATGACAAAAAATTCCTATAGAACTGTCATCATATTAGGTATAATAAAATGAACAAGATGCAGATATTAGAAGGGAACAACAATGAGATGTAGAAATCACAAGGGCACGACAATGAAATGCAACAATCACAAGGGTATGACAATGAAATCCTAGATCTCCACATGATACATACATATATACATACATACATGTGTATGTATGTATGTATATATGTATGTACATTTATGTACATGTATGTATTTATGTATATACATACATATACATACCAATAGTAGAATTTTGGAAAATAAATGACTACATGACTAAAATGTTTAGTCTCGAGACTAAAAATTTTAGTCACATGACCAAAATTGAACAAATTCTATTAGTATTTTGTAATTCACAGTTATAAATGATTAAATAAATGACTAATTTGGTCATTGAGTAAAATTATAATGGTAGACAAAAAAAATGACTAATTAGCTAGTCACTCAAAGAAAATGACTAAAAGAATGATGATCACTACTTTATATTATGTTTTATAATATCATGGACTTTTATATGTAGAAGTTGCATTCACTAGTAATGATTATTCACTAGTAGGCCTATTGCATGAAAAATTCATGTACATTTATCACATATCAAAAATCTTGCTCTCGGATAAATAAAAAACACTTTAAAATGGAATCAAAAGGAATGTCACCATCAAATGAATTTTTGGTCATTGTTTATTATTCAAAGTGTAAAATAACTTTGTGTATCTCTTAGGTCTTGTTAGAGAGTTCTAAAATTCATCATGTATTTTGCAATTAGCATTATGGAAGTGCATATTCATAGTTTTAGGGGGTGTAGTGTTTAAAAGTATTAAAACAGATTATTAATGAATAGGGAGCAATTATCTTTGGGTTCTCCCTAATAGTTAGACCAATTAGTGGATCCTAATAATTAGGTTGTTTTGATGCCCATACAATGTTTTCCTTCTTGATTTAATAAATTATAACTCATCTTTTATTGATGTTTTTATAGTACTAACATACATGTATTTAATTACATTTTTTATGCTATCATTGATTCTTTTCACATAGTGCACTTTTGATCAAGTACATTTAAACAATATTTGTAATTTTTGTTAAAAATTACTTTGTAACTTTATGTAAAATAACTTTTATTTATCAATTTTAAGAAATTAGTTTGTATTATTCATTTTTAAAATTAAGTAAAATTCATTTAATTCAAAAATGTATAGTACAAACTTATTGTTTTTGAAAAATAAAGCGACCAAAACTAGGGGGTCGACCCTTACAAGCAAAAAGCTAGTAACTAGCGCATTAGCAAAAATGTCCAACAACAAGCAAAAAACTAACTAGAGCTTCAAAAAACCAAACCTTTTACTAGAAACTAATCAGCATACCTAAACTAAAAATTCCAGGAGATCCAATACTACGGAAGTTCATCAAGATAACTATTGGCATAACAGGCCAACACCAAGTCTTAATTATAGCTAGATACCAACAAACCAAAAAAAGTAGATAAACATAAAAGTTTTGGATGCAAGGATCCTATTAAACTAAAAAGCTCAATTTTCTTTTTTCTTCTTCCCCTTCGTAGCTGGCAGAATTCGAGACCAATCATCAACAAGGAATTTGAAGAGCAGCTTATGGTCCTCCATATCTATTCCAGTATCCTCCTTTTTTTGTGGCAGTAGCTGGAGGGTGGTGGCCACGACGTGGCTGACTTTGAGGTTAAATTTAGAGAAGGTAAAGAACCCTTCCTCTAAAAATTTAACCCTCTTTTCTAGTTTGGCATACTTCTCCACCTACTCCCCAGTCTCTTCCTTAGTTTCCATTTCCACCTTGGTTTTTTGGACCTAGATTTCATCCTACATAATGTTTGGATTAGTAAAAACCTTGGAAATTTCCTTGGCTGAGGGTGAAATAGTTATGGGGGAGGTATCCATTTTACTTCTTTCTTTATAGAAGGTTATGGGCTAGAGGGAGAAGCTTGTAGACATGTGTAACCTCCGTGGTATCAACATTACCTGCAGAAACTTGAGTCTGTGCATTATCAACAGAATTATCTTCTGAGTTTATACTAATTTTCACCTCCTCCTTACCTTCTTCTTCCTCCTCCCTTTCAACTTTATTATTTTCTAATTTTTCCTCCTCAACCTCCTCCACCTTAAACCTGTTGGATTTTTGTTTATGCCTTTCCTAGGATTGGGCAAGCCTTCTAGATCTCCTTGTTGCCTTACCCTCGGCCTCCTCCTTCGAATCCTCTTCATCCACCTCTATGGGTTTTTAAAATTTTATCTTTTTATTACCCTTTTGCTCCACAATTGTATTAGTTTTTTCCTTTTTCTTGTTTTCCCAACAAGGGGAGGGGTGGGGGGTGTGAATTTTAGTACTAGTACTAGTGCTCAGGGGTGAATTTTGGCAGTGGTGCTAGTTGTTAACCACCACCACCCTCAGGGGACACAAGGCAAGGTGAAACTGGTAGAGGTGGAAAATTAGGCCTTGATGGATTATGGTATAGTTTTTCCCTTTACTTCTCTTTTCCCTTAATATCCACTACCATATCCTCAAGAGAATGCAAAAGATAAAATGGGATAGAAATGAAATCCATATTTCTAAAATGATTTAACAAAGGGAAATGGTAGTAGTAGTAGACATCGAACCTGCTCTCCAACATCAAATATCTCATGAGAACCAAGCACACATTGTCCCATGGGGCTGGTAGCTTGTCCCTTTTAAACCCTCCTCTATATCGAACCAACTCCTCATTTTTCGCAAAGAAATTATCTATATTGGCCTTGTCTGTGGTTTTAGTGACCTTTCTCCATTTTTTCCCTTTCTTTGAAAGGCTAGTTGCCATGGAAATCACTTCCTTAGTCACTTGGAAGGTGATTCCATTAATGGTGACCTTGCGATCATTCCACCCATTGACAAGTTGGAGGGCACAATTTTTGTCCTACCCCACCACCAACTACATGTAGGGAAAAAAACCCCCTTCTTTCAGCAGAAACCAAGTGGCCATCCTATCTTTGAAGTTCGCTATCTTCATGGGCTCTAGCCTATTCAAGTCCCCACCCATATCGATTCCACCAATTTTTACCTCCCCTTCTTCAGTAATGAGCATTTGAACTTCCTTTTCTATGATATGTCTGCAACTACTATTCGCTTTAATCCTTTTCACAATAAACCAAATTTTTTTTGAGACCCGTGCTTGATAAGTTTCAAAATCCCATGTCAAATTATTGTAGGATTCATAATTGCATAGAATCATAATTTTCACACCCCAAAAATCTTTGACAGACTGATAAATGATATCCTTCGTACTTTTAAACGGGGTGTAATTTGAAATCCGCGATGTGTTTCCATAATTATGAAATGACATCCCTCTCAATTTGCATTCACTCCTTTTTTTGTTTGTATGGCCACGTCTCCTCATTTCCAATAGACCCTTGTTAAATTTAGCAAACTTCAATACATAATTGCCAAAATTGGTCCCGACTCTAAAATTAATAATCATAATTTAATAATATTCTTTCCTATTTCCTTGGTTATCAATGACTTAATATCATCATTGAGATCCACCATATTCCTCCAACACATGATTGCCATAGTTTTAAACCCAACAACAGCCACCGTGTCTGCCACCTTATTTCCCTCCCTATAAATGTGCTACAGGTGGAAACTTTCCATCCCTTCTAACATTTTCTTAATATCCATTATGATATTTCAAATATTCTAGCCTAGTTGGGAGGCTCCCTTTACCATATCAATGATTAGTTTGGAGTCCCCCTCGATTGTTAATTCCTTAATTTACATTTCTCTAATCAGCTGAAGGCCCCAAAACAATGCCATTGCCTTAGCTAGATTATTGCTTCCATTTCTCACTTTCCTAGCATAGACCAATAGTGCATCACCATTCCTTTCCTATAGCACTCCTCCCACAACTCCTATACCTCCTCTAGTAGCACCATCAAAATTCAATTTATAATGTGAAAGGGTAGGTGGTCTCCATCTCATTTTCTATCTCTTCATCATTTTTGAGTCATCAGAGAGGAAAAAATCCCCATGACAGCCCCATTTTTCAGCAATTAGTCCTTCTTGTCTACTTGGTTCCTCCTTTGGCATCTTACGTTTAGCCACTCTTAAATTCTCCTTCAACAATTTCTCCATTATTCCAAAGATCACCTCCACCAGTTTGTTCTCCTCCCTAAACATTTTTTTGTTTCTTTCTTTCCATATGTGCTAGCATACATATGGTGGAACCATCTTCCATAGAAAATTCAATCTAGGGTGATCAAAGGGATAGCTCCAATTCTCCACAAATTCTCCTAGATTATCTTTCATCACCCAATTTGAACCAAATCTCTCCTAGACCCTATTCCAAATCTCTAAGGAAAACTGGCATTCCAAAAATAGGTGAGTTATGGTTTCCTCCTTTTCCTTGCAAAGACAACAATGGTTTGTAATATAAAAGCCTCTTCTTTTAAAATTGTCCAATATTAAAATTTTACTATGCTGAGTTGTCCACCAAAAGAAATTAATTTTAGGAATAAGGTTACTAATCCAAAGCTTACTCCATAATTATAGGCAGGTATCCTTGCTAAATAGGTGTATGTAAGTCAATTCAATTGTGAAACTAGCTCTTGGAGTTAAATCCCAAGCCATGGTATCCTCCTCAAAAAGTATAGGGATTCTCTATTCCCCAATCAACTCTTCTAATTCCTTGAGATGTTGAATGTCCTCTTGAGAGTAAGTTTCCTTAACAAGCTTCCTCCACTTCTTCCCTTGATCAATATAATTTCCAACTTTACTTCCGACATCTTCTTTAAGCAACTCCATTAACCTTCTAAATTTTTTGAAGACCAATGGTTTCCCTCCCATCCATTTGTCTTCCCAGAATCTAATACTAAAACCATTTCCCACAATCCACGTCATCCCTTCCCTTAACAATCCTCTACTTCTGACTATATTCATCCAGATGTTAGACCCTCCTGGGAGGTCATTATTAAATAGATTTTGATTGAAAGGGAAATTTGACAGATATTTAGCTTTCATAATTTTACCCCAATCCATATTGTCTTCTCCATATCTCCAGCCAATCTTCATGAGTAGAGCCTTATTAAGGTCTCAAAGTCTTCTTACTCCCAGCCCCCCCATATTCTTTGGTTTGCACACCTCTGCCCACTTGACTAGTCTCACTTTATTTGTCTCCTTTGTCCCTGACCATAGGAAGTTCCTTTGTATCTTCTCAATCTTCTCTACCATGTTTTAGTTAATTTTGAATAGGGATAGGAAATAAATGGGGATACCCTAGAGAGCCACTAAATGCAACTATAGTTTTCCAACATTGCTTAGTATATTCCCTTTCCATCCTAAAAGTTTCCTCTGAATTCTCTCCATTATCATATTCTAGAATTCATTAGTCACTTCTTTAGTGGTTAGTGGTAATCCCGGATAAGTATCTGGGAGGCTGGCAGATTGGCATTTCAAAATATTTCTTATCCTCCTTTGTAATGAAGCATCAGTATTAAAGAAACAAATCTTACTCTTATGATAATTCACTTGCTGACCTAAGCTTTCTTCATAATTGTGTAGTATATTCTCCTAAGCTTGAGCCTTTATAATTGAAGATTCTCCAAATAGGAATGTGTCATCAAAAAATATCTGTAGGACTTCAATATCTATTGTAGTTAACCTCTTTAACAGAAATCAATATTCACAAGTTTATAGAAAGACCTCCCTAGAACTTCAGCAATCATAATGAAGAGGTAGGGGGAAAGTAGGTCACCTTGCCTTAGTCCTTTCTTTGCTCCAAATTTTCCCCAAGGAGAACCATTTACGAGATCAAAATATTGAATTGTACCAACCATCAATTTGATCAAGTTTAGTACTTTGTTACTAAATCCCACTCTTTCAAGCACCTTATAAAGGAAATCCCACTTAACCTTATCATAAGCCTTGGAGATATCCAATTTGAATGCCATCCTCGGTTTTTTTTTTTTCTCCATTGAGTGAATAACCTCATGTGTGGTTATAGCCACATCTAGAATCTATCTTTTTGGAACCAATCCTTTCTATGGACTGCCAATTATTCTTTCCAAAAAAGGCTTTATTCTATTCACCAAGACTTTAGCTAATATCTTACAAGTAGTGTTACATAAACTAATAGGTCTAAAATCTAGCATGCACATTGGCGTGGGGATTCTAGGCACTAATGCAATAAAGGTCTTATTGATCCTTTTTAACATCTTTCCTATTCTAAAAAAATCTCTAGTAGCCTAGACCAATTTAGGTTTAACAACCTCCTAGAAATGCGGGAAGAACATAGGGGGAACCCATCTGGACCCAAAGCCTTATAAGCTTTCATAGAGAACACCACACATTTCACCTCCTCCTCCATGATATTACCAAGAATGTGGTTGTTCTCCTCCATTCCTAGAACTTGTCGAATCTTATTAATCAAGCTTCTTTTGATCACCCGATTTGCATTCTTATTGACCTTGACATAAGCCTTGCTAAAGTATTCCACTGCATGTTTTCCCATCTCCTCCTGATCCTTAAAGACCCTTCCCCCTTCCCCATCCAACCTAATAATATTGTTTCTTCTTTTATCGTTAGAGTCTGACCTGTGAAAGAAAGTAGTGTTCTTATCCCCTTCCTTAAGCCACTGAACTCTTGATCTTTGTTTCCAAAAAATTTCCTCCCTCAAGAGCATATCCTTCCACTTTTTTCTACACTCCTCTTCCTGAGTTGCATTTTCCAAGTTGATCCCTTCAGCAATCTCCCCTTAGAGTTTTTAAATCTTTTCCTCCACTTCACCTTTAGTTTTGGACAAGTCACCAAATGAATCCTTAGCTCAACTCTTCACATTCCTCCTTATGTTGTAAAATTTTTGGGTCAATCTGTACATCACAATACCATCTATCCTTATATTCCACTAGTCTTGAACTCTCTCTTTGAATTTTGGGTGAGACTACCACATTATTTCATATCTAAAAGGTTTCATTCCACTTTTCAAACCATCCTCCCATAGGAAGATTATAGGGGAATGATTTGAAGCAGTTCTAGTAAGATTCTCAAGATGAGAGTTCCCAAGTCTATTCCAGTTCCTTGTCACTAATAACCTATCCAATCTAACTTGGATAAGGTCCTTTCCCTTTCTATTGTTAGTCCAAGTATAAGGGTTCCCTCTTAGTTCCACATCGACAAAGTTCATTTTTCTCATAAAATCATTAAGGTCTTGCAAGCTTTTTGGGCAGTTCCTATTTCCACCCAATTTCTCCGAATGATACAAGGGGGTATTAAAGTCTCCCATACACATCATTTTTTTATCCTTCATATTTTTAGTAATCCTAGCCAATTGATTATACGTATCCTTCCTACCTAATTTTCTATTAGAAACATAGATATTGATCAGCCCCCAACTATGAGTGGAAGAATGGAAATCAATAAATATAAAAAATTTATCCTTCCAAACCTTAGTTCCCTTCATGGATTTTAGATTCCACATAGTAGCAATAGCCCCCAAGGCTCCATTAGCATCCCTATGTAGATACTCAACACTCAGCCAAATATGGCTAACTATTTTATCAAAACTAGCACTAGACATTTTAGTTTCTTGTATTACAACATAGTCAACTTTTTCTTGAAATATGTATTGTTTCGGGGCATATTAGTTCTAGGGGTTATTTAACCCCCTCAAATTCAAAGAGAGGAATTTCATTTTTACCCCTAGTAACTATCTCTGGTGTAAGTTGTTTACCATTGGCCACATCCCTTGCTACTTGCTTTGTCCTTGTTACTATGCTAGATGGTCTTCCAGCTATCCCACAGGCTCCTACATCTAGTTTTCTTCCCCCTCTCTCTTTTTTTTTTTGAACTTCTCATTCCCCATTATCCTCATCATGTAGTGAGGTAGGGCTAAGCTCCTTCTCAACCTTATCAATGCTTTCCATCACTTTTGCTACAATATCCACTAGGGAAGCTTTAACCATCATTAATGGGGTACACACTCTCTCTTGAGTATCACCTCCTGCAACTATAATTTAGTGTTGGTTGTCACCTCCCTGAACTATTGGGGAACTAGAAAGAGGGTGGGGAGTCTCAATTTCACCTTCCTCCAATAGCGTTCCATCTCCAGGCCCCCCCATGGATGAACTCAAGAGTTCCTATAACTCCCTTCTAAAGGGGTATTCATCCATTTTCTTTTTATCCTCCAAAGCTACCCCCTCCCTAGAGACATTCTTGTCTAAAGTGGGAAGCACTAGGGGAATCTCCATAGGATGAATAACCTGCTTTGAGGCATCAGAAGATTCACCCAATGCTTCCATAATAATCCTTGGAGAGCCCTCCTTCTTTTTTTCTTTCTCCAATTGGATCTTACAATCCACAATAAGTTGTCCAAAGTTATCACATTTTTGGCAGAATAGACCTACATTCTCATATTCTATGAGTTGGATTCGCTTTCCCCATTTAGTCTTCAATGTAACCATAGTGAGGAGTGCTCGATTCAAGGCTACATTCACACAGAACCTTACATAAACCAAACATGTTCTTTGCATTTTCACCTTGTCTACTGTGACAAAATGACTGAAAGAATTCCCCACCCTCCTTAGGATCTTATCATCCCAAAATTCTAGTGGCAGACTAGGTAGTCTAACCCAAACTTACTGTTAAACATTGATAAGTAGAGATATTTCTATATCAAGTCAAAAAACTCTTTTAAAAATAAAATTATAAGTCTTGTTTAAATGCATATGCTCAAACATTTTGTTTTCATAAATTAAGTAGAATTGCATGTAGGTGTTGTATAAAGTAAAAATATGATTAAATTTAAATATGCTTAATTGTATTATAAAATAAATCATATAAATTATTTTTATATAACAATTATAAAATAAGTTAATAAATCATATTAACTTTTTAAAAATTTTATATAAAACAAAATAAAACAAATCAATATAATATAATATATTTCTAAAATTATAAGTACAAAAATTATTGTAAATTTATATATCATTACTATATATTATAATATAATACTATGTATTATGATCTATTAAAAAAAAGGTATGTAGTATGAATTATATGACCAACACTCTCCTTGCATCACATTCAATTTGCAAAAACTGAATATTCATTTAAATTTTCAAATATATCTAGAGCAATAGTGTTCATAATTAGTGACACTTACAGTGTGTAGAAGTCATGGGAGTAAGTTTAATTCCATTAATTCACACTTAGCAACATACTTGTGTCCAGAGCCAAAATGAGATCTTTCAAACATGGTAGACATGTCCATAATAGCGAAATTGAAGGGGGATTTTGTTAGGGTTTGTAGTTGTAAATTTTATTGTAGACATGAAAAGAAAATAGGGCCAAAAGCATGTATATCTCACTCCTATCAAAACCATTACCAATCCAAAACTCCTAGTATTGATGCACACATGTATGGCAGTGTAGAAACATCATGAGTAGGAATGAAGCAATCACAAGCATCAGGCTAGGGTGACTCAAAATGAATCGATGCAAAAGTAATAGGAGGGGAAGCCCCATTACAGATCATTGAGTTACATATCTAGCACCAGAGCCCCTTAGAATAATAGAGGGATTCCCTATTTGATATATGTGGTGAGAAATCAGATACATCCAGTTACAGAGATAATCATTCATGGGAAACCTTCTAAAAGATATTTAGATCCATCCCTATTGTTAAGCACGCCCGAAAAAAATGAATACCACTAAAACCTAGCATCTGGAAGGGGATTCTGGGTCAGAATCCAAAGCATAATAGATCATTCTTTGAAGATGTTGCTCCTCCAAGGCCATGTTGCATTCACTCCTTTGAATCAAACCAGTGTTAAAAATCTTTTCCAAAGAAAACCATAAATGGACCCTCCTCTGTTCCATTTCAGACACAGGACAAGATTAAAAATAAGGGTAGGAAAAAAACCCCATTCCCTTTCCTATTGATGCCCCAACAAAGCCCGAATGACAATAGGTCTAGAAAAAGCCCAAGGAGGATATGACACATGTTCTCCAAGAAGATACTAGTCTAATGAGAGGGTGGTGTTGAAAACACCAAATTTTTAGATCAACAACTTCTACCTTCGATACAAGATCTTTGCCAACGCTCCACAATCTATAAGTTCTGGAAAAAGTCATTTTAGCTTCAATATTTGTATGATCTTTTTACTTTAGAATGGGAAGGGGTTTCTAAAATTTGGTATCTAGATTAAAATGAGGGTATTTTTCTAGTTCTCTTCTTCACTCCCCAAGACAGAGATGTGATCTTTAAAAATAAGTCATGGATTCACAATGAACATGGATTATCTATGCAACCTTGGTCTCTAAATTTTTTATCGTCTAATTTTGACTCAAGATTTATCCCATTCTAGATCTAGCTTCCCTCTTTTCCACTTGAATACAGAGAACCTAATATATTGGAGTTTCTGGGAAATAAGTAATGCTATTTTTTCAAACTAGACCACTATGCTTATAATGATTTATTTGGATCTATTAGGATTTGTATTCTTGTTGACACTTCAAATTCCTTCCCCTCACATGTTAAACTTATATCTAAGTTTGGTGTTTGGAGCCAACAAGTTCGGGTTGAGTCTCCACCAAACACATGCCACTTGTGTCATTTCCCTCTTCAACCACACCATCAATTCCATGGGTTATACTCTGAAAATTCTCTTGTACCTTGCACTCAATCTTCAACACCACTCCCCAAAATCCCTCTTAATAATTGCTTACAAATCTCACTTTTGCCAAGTAGAACACTCAGTAATAATAGCCTGCAAATCCCTATTTTGCCAAACAAGATTATATGTTCTTCCAATTTGATATTCTCAGATATAAAGATTTTTTTTTACTCCAATCTTTTTTACACTTTTATCTTTCCATCAGCCCTTCATTTTCATCCCAACCTCATTTTCCACCTATTCAAGAAGGCTAAGGTGTTAGATCTTTCTCCAGTGTTTCAGGGAAACCATAATGCTTCACATGAAGACTTAAACATGGCTTTGGTTTCTATAAAAGAGATAGATGTTTCACCTTCCTCACCAAAGTTACTTTCAACAAATGATTGTGCTACCATGTCCCATATGCATGATCAACTTGATGATAGTCTCCTAGTTTGGGCTTCTCCTCCCCATTCCCCAAGTTTTGTTATTCTCATTTGTCATTTGCAAGAGAAATTTGAAATATCTCACTGCACCACTTTCGATTTCTCTACTTCTCTATCATTGGCACAAACCCCCTTCTCTCTTAAATCACCAAAATTGAGGGGAAGGAAAAAGAAGATTGCTAAGGATTCTCTTCCCAAAGTCCAAGGACTTAGCAATGCTCTAGACACGCATAAGAGTAAGAAGAAGTCTTTGAAAAAATTAATCCTATTAGATCAGCTAAGTGAAAAGGATCCTATTGTACCCTCTATTAGCAAATGCACGAGTGTTAAACACACTCCTTGAGGGCTATGATAATCATATCTTGGAATGTCAAAGACATTAATGCCTTCGAAAAATGGGCTTGCATTAAAAGATAACTTGATGCAAGTGGTGTGGATGTTTTACTATTGCAAGAAACAAAGCTATCTCACCCACTCTCTGTTGAAATTTTTTCCAAGTGGAAAAAATGGAAATTCTTATCAGCTTTAGCCCAGGGTGCCTCAGGAGGTTTAGTAATTATTTGGAATCCTAAAGTAATTTTTATAGATCATGTATGTTCTCATTTCCATGGGTAGCTAGTTAAAGTTTCAGCTTTTGATTTCCACTTCATGCTTTTTAATGTCTATGGCCCTTCATCGACTGATGCTAAAGTTAAACTATGGACTTCTTTAGCACTCTCTCTTTAGCACCTTCCCATTCATAGTTGTATTTTGGGGGGTGATTTTAATGCCATCCTATCCTCTTAATACAAACAAGGAGGGATCTCCACCCCTCATGAAGTCATGGCTGTTGCAAGACAATGCATTAATTGATATTCAACCCACTAATGGAAAGTTGACATGAACAAACAAGAGGAAAGATTTCCATCAGATAGCTGAGCGCTTAGATCACTTCCTTAGTTCAGGTTATGTAAGTTAGACATTATAATAAGTTATGTAAGAAAATGAGATGGATTGAAGGGCTTCAAGGCTCTTAGTATGTGGTGGCTCATGGGAGAAGTGTGGATAATAATTTATTAATAATGTTGGATGATGTTCTTCAATTTTTTGTTTGAAGTGGTAGAATTCTAGGTAAAGTAGATGGCTCTTTGAGTCTATTTTAGGTTCTAGGCATGGGCTTCTTATGGCAAAGAAATCATGGAATTATATTATGATCCTTGCAATCAGTCATAACAAGAGGGGCTTTCATAGTGTTCTTATTACACCAAACTAGCATCTTGTTTGGATCATTCTCCTTGATCCAATAAATTTAATACCCTATCAGAGTGAAAATCATGCCTTATGCCACCATAGGTTCTACATATTTGATAAAAATCACCAATGTCCCTCAAATACATTAGTGTCTTCATCCAAGCAACTATCTATTACTAAGTACTCATTAACCCAATCCCCCAAAACATGCCTCCTTGCTGTTTCTGGACATACCCGTACACATAGGTCTATATCTTTCAAACCAAGCTAAAACCTTTCAATTGCTCTAGTAAGAAAGGGCATAATTAGATTATTGAAAACATACTTCAATGTAAGAAAGATCCAACTGTTTAATTTAGAGATATTGCCACTGCATTGGACTGCATTTTTGTGGAATAGTCATCTACAACTTTCTTCAACATTGTTTAATCCTATATACAAACATGTATGGATACATATCATACATTAAATGTACTCTCCCCATAGTCAAATTAATCACAGTAAGTGCGGGAGTCTCATATATTCATGGTGATTACAAAACAATTTTTGATTGCTCACAATCTCTGTTAGGAACAATCAACAAATTGAATGGTATTCTTTGTTTTTAAACTTACAAAACAATACACCAAAGCATGGAAATTATCAAAGATATAAACCCTATTTATTTCAGATCCTTTCCAATCTATATTTCATTCAAAAGATAAGCTTAACCATGCTAAATAAATTACTATTTCCTCATAGGCAGCAGGCTGACAGTTTTTAGAGAATTTAACTTCAATGATTCAAAACATTATTTTACATTGCTTTCCTCAACAAACAACCTCTAAAATTATCTACCACTATTCCTCGCACCCAAAACTTACACTCACCAAGAAAATAACCTTTTTCAAAATTGGTTTGTTGTTGAAACTTACGCTCAAACCGATTGCGGTCAGTTACATGACTGTTGTAAATAAGTTTAATGTTTAAAATTTTTATCTAGTTGACAACATGGTTGTCAACTATGACAACCTCTCATACTTATGCATTTATTAACCTTTTAAAGGTTCCTAGGAGTCTATCCTAACCTATAAACACCTTAAACCCTCACTAAACCTCACACATAAGCCCTTTAAGCCTATTTTGCCATTTTTGGGCAAATTACATATTTGGGCACTTATAGAGCATTTGACCTCACATAATGGCTCTATTGGCCATATTACAATCAATTGGATCTTTATAGGTCATTAAACAACTCATCTACCTTAGAATCCCTAAGTGAACCCACAGGTTAAACAATTGAAGTAGAACATAATTGTGGCTATGTATTCCACATTCTATCTTCTCTATAGCTCTATTAAGATCATTGTATCATAGGAATATGCATCTAATACTATGATGAAATTCATCAACATATATAATTTATGCATACAGATATTGAAAACTCTATCGAACATTGTTTACTGTTAGTCCCTCATATGCTGTATATAATATATATGTTAGGAGAAGACCTCATATTACTATACAAAAATTAAAGATAACATATTTCCACAATCCATGATAATAAGATCTATGCTTCTAGGTAATATTGTGTGAGATTTTTTTTGTGTCAACATTTTGGATTATACTCAATGATCCATCATTAGGATGAGAGTGCTAAGAATGTGTCAAAATATGTTGCAAACCCAGAATAAATAAAGAGAGGAGTAGAGGGGTAGAGGTAAGCATGCAAACCCAAGGAGAAGGATAAACTATAAAAAAGGAGAAAAACCAAGGGGCATGAAGAAAGAAAACAAGACCAGGGGAGACGAAACATGCAAGATAAAAGAGAACGAAACAAGCCTCAAATATAAAAACATATGAATATTTTAAAATAAGTGGAAAATAAAATAAATAAATAAAAATGTGAATACATAACCAAATAAGTAAAATTACACCTGTATGCAAATGCATAAGAGCAAATATACAAACAAGCATACAAGCATATGTACCTGCACATATACATACATGAACTAGACAACAATTAAAAGTAAAAGGATAAATAGCCCTCAATAGATTAAAAAGTTTTATAAGGAAGAAATAAAAATAAAATATATATATATATATATATATAAATTAATAAAAATAATAAACAAATAAACAAATAAAAAAGCAAAAAAGAAAGAAACCACACCTACCAAACATAAACATAATACAAGACCGAAATAACAAGAAGGATAAATGGATGCAAAAAAATAAAAATAAATAAATAAATAAAAATTATTATTATTATGTATATACATATAATAAAATTAATAAAAACTAAAAATAATAATAATACTAACAAGAGCATAATAATAATAAAAATGCAAGCTAAAATAAAATGAAAGATAAATGGACGCAACAAAGATAATAAAAAAAAGATAATAAGATAGAATAAAATAACATCAAATAAAGTAAAATGACAATAATAAAAACAATCATCAAGAAAACTCAATAAATTTAAATTAAGATAACGAAATAAAATATAAAGACAAACAATATAATAAATAGATATCAAAGTGCACCCGCCCACACATCTATGCAATTATCTATATTGCTAGATTGATATATATATATGAAATATTAATAAACTTAAATTAAAAAGGACCATGCATGCATAAAATAAAGGGTGTTCAGAGATAAAATTAAAAGACAAGAAACAAGAGGACAAAAAGAAGAAAAACAACAAACACCTAGACCAGAAAGGGAGAGGGGACAAAAACCACATAGCCACAAACAGAACAAGAACCGAGACACAATGCTCGGTGGGGGGGGTGGTAGAAGAGGGTAAGGGTGGGGTAAAAGAGAGGGGCGAGCTAGTGGGGAGGGAGAGAAAGGGAGGGAGGCACCAAGGGTGGAAGGGGGCCAAGACCGAAAGGAGGGACAAGAGGACCCCAAAAAGGGGAGGGGGGGGCGGGGGGGTAGAGAAGGACATCTGGGGGGGTTTACGAGACTCTTGATGGAGGATAATAAAGGATGCCAAGAGATACTGAGGGCCCACCCTTCATCTCAATTGAGATTAGAGTTGTGATTAAATATTTCAATAGCCTCCTTCATCTTCCTCTTATGATAATTGTCCTCTTTTACAAGGATCTGAGTGTTTTCCAAACATATGTGATGTTTGGTAGAAGATCAGTGCTTGGCTAAGGAAAATTTGACCACCCTCTCATGCTTGATGTCAGCACTATGGTCCCTGATTCTCATGGCAAAAGATCTACCTGTTTCACCAATTTATGAAAAACCACACGAGCACGACACCTTGTAGACCCTTGAATTAGATAGGGTGTCTCTAGTGTCCTTAAGAGAAGGTAGTTGATGCCTAATAGTGGAGAGCAGTTTGAAGGCACATCAAACCCATTTTTTGAGGAGAATTTTGGAAATTTTATGCGAGATGCCTTCAATAAAAGGAAGGACAATAGTGGGAGGAGACTCACGCTGGGAGGGGACAAGTCTCGGGACCGAAAGAAATGTCCTAGCTTGTTGAAAAGCTTTGGATATCTGCTTGTTAGAATACCCATTCAGCTTGAAGACCCAATGAATGTGGGACAACTCAAGGTCAAGGTTGTCATCATCACAAATGCGTAAGGCCCTGAGGTAAAGAGTTTTAAGCACCCCAATTTTTTGGTGTGGGCGATGATGTGACGAAGAATTGAGATATAAGTCAGTGTGGGTGGCTTTTTGGTTATGAATTCATATTTTTATTTATTTATTTTATTTTCCACTTATTTTTAAATATTCATATGTTTTTATATTTGAGGCTTGTTTCGTTCTTTTTTATCTTGCATGTTTTGTCTCCCCTGGTCTTGTTTTCTTTCTTCATGCCCCTTGGTTTTTCTCCTATTTTTATAGTTCATCCTTCTCCTTGGGTTTGCATGCTTACCTCTACCCCTCTCCTCCTCTCTTTATTTAGTCTGGGTTTGCAACATATTTTGACACATTCTTAGCACTCTCATCCTGATGATGGATCATTGAGTATGATCCAAAACGTTGATGCAAAAAAACTCTCACACAATCTTACCTAGAAGCATAAATCCTATACAAAAATTGTTAACGAATTTTCCATCTAACAATTTTTTAAAGATAACTCACTTCTTTAGCAGGTTGAGTCATTTAGTCTAAGGTCATTATGGATTAAAATGTGTTGTGAACTATGATAGTTCTCTTATCAAAAAGTGGATATTGCATGTTTGGGTGATGGTTGCATATTGCCAAATTGCCAATCTATGAATTATTGCATCTATTATTTATCCAAAGTGCAATGCACGTACTAATCTTCTAGTTGATCTGGGTCAACATCTATAAGTTTTTTGGATAGCTTATTCGTATCTTTCGTGTTCAGGCATTAGTTTAATAATGAGGTTTTCTAGCATGTTCTGTTCTATTCTGTACTATTATGTTAATAGGTCCTTGAATATATATTTTATTTCTCATTTATTCCACTTCAAAGATTATTGAATTCAATATGACTCTTTGATGTTTAAGAAGACTACCATACCATCACTCATTTAGTAGAAAATCCTCAATAGCAATAGTGAATTAGCTTTGATAACAGAAGAGCTGAGTGGAAATCCTTCAAACTCTAGACTACAACATGTTATTGTTAATTTACATTGCTATCATATTCTACTACCAAGATCACTATCAAGTTGACTGTACAATTCTTGATTAACAGTTACAATTTGTTTTAAGGCTTAATGGTGATTAACAAATAACTATCCACTATTTGTATAATCTTACTTGTTTAAATCATTGCCCTAGTCTTATTTTGAACTTCCTCATTTCTAGAATCCTATGCTAGTTCACCCTAGGGATATAATAGTGGTCTTAGTGTTGGAATCTTTGTTCATAATCTTAATTTCCTTAATGGTAGCATCTATGACTTTTGACTTTAATAATGATTTGGGGTGCAATTAGATTTGGTGAATTTATATTTTTGCAATTAGTATTTATGGAGGTCATATATTATATCTAGATAATTGTAATTTTTTTTCTTTTGTCTCATCCTGTAATTTATTTTTCTTGGCTATTTGATTTTACCCAACGGTGTTCATATTCTAGATGTAAAATCCTATCTTGAAGTTGTTTGAAAGAATGCAAGTTGAAAACAAGATTGAGGGATTGTTAATTTGTTATGCTTTTATGGTGACTAGATCAAATTCTAGGGCTCCTGCTACTTATGTAAGTGAGATAAGATGAAGCTGTCAAAACATACATTTTCTCCTTTGGTAGAGCAAAGTGTTAAATCTGACATTTTGCTTTGCTATATTAGCTTTGATTCTTGAATTATTTAAAAGTTTAATTTGAAACTTCACTAGATTTAGTTGTGGAAAACTTGAAACTCAGTAAAATGTGTACCTTGCTTGTATTTATGAAAATGCATTATTTGGTAAACTCGCAGGTCCAAAAGTCTAGTAGTTGTAGAAAGTTATTGCAATCTATAAATCTACAATCTTTGCTTGCTCATTTGGTTCTAGTGGGAAATCATTATCAAAGAAATTTATATACATTTTTGCAGACTTTCTTCACTATATGGATGAAGGTTTTTGTTTAGAAAATTTTTCATGCTAGAGAGTTAACTTCAATAATTTAGGGAATTGGGAATAAATCTATTTCTAAATTGATTTACCTTTTGAAGATGAAACATATTACTGTGTCAATATATTGTCTCATAAATGTGTTTAGAGTAAAATAAGTTAATGTTGCGATTTGTCCTCATTGGCATCTTCGGTTTAAGAATTTTATCTAGAAATTACTTTTGTCTATTTACTTCATGTGCCAAAGACTATTCTTTTCTAATTTTTTAGCTATTGATTACTTCCAAATTTGGTTGACTTAAAAGGAAATTTAGTTATATAGTCCTTAATTGAATGTGTGCTTTTTTTTCTTATGATGTAACACACAAGTGATTCTCAGGTTGAAAGTCACCAACTTGGGAGCAACAACATGTACATGCTCTCAAAAGTGAGTTAAGAGAAACTACTCCATCTAGAAGACATGAACTTAGTACAATAGAAGATAAGGTTTTTTCAAATGAAAATAATGCAGTAGTATATAGAGTATAGTCCATGAGGGAATACGAGAGAAAAGATCTCAAAAATACAACTGGAAAAAGCATTCTAACCATGGAACAATTTCCTTTTCCAAAAATACCTAGTGGTCAAAGCACAGTTCATAGTAATAAAGAAGTAAAAAACCATTATTTATCATCTTTGGGTAGTCCAATGAACGCTACTTCATCTCTTCACAAGGCACATCTACAAAAGAATGTGGAAGAGTTAAGTGGCATTGAAGCTATGGAATTGTATAATAGTGGTGTAACAAATAATAAGTAGTTAAAGTTAGGGGTTGGTAATGATATTAGATTAGGTTTAGTTAGATTTGAAGTTGTAGCAGCTAAGGCTGGGCTAGATGCTCTTCTCGATGCTTTGGACACACCCTCTAATGGTGGTATGTTGGAAGTGCATGGAACAATATCAGATCATATCTTTATAGAAAAGTCATTATATAAGGATAAGCAGCCTTTTCAAGATCAATTACAAGGCCCTACTAATATAATTATGAGGAATAACAATACTTTGATTTTGGATGACTCACACACTGAAAAAGTAAATAGAGCACATCATGTGGACACAACAAAGAATACATTAGGTTCAAAATCTACAGTTGCAACTCTATTTTAACCATCAAAATGTCGTCAAGGCTTAAATTGTTTGATCTCAATACAAAATGATCAAAAACATATTCAAAACATACTTAAATTACCATTAAGGTCTTATTACAATTCCAATGACTTCTCAACATCATGTTTGTCCTTTATTCCCCTAGCATCTATTCAGTGACCCTAGTTTCCTCATAGGCCCTTGTGCTTGGCCCTGGTGCTCCTACACCATACTCAACAACTTTAAAAAATTTCCAAGTCCTCTTGGAAACCTACAAAGAAACACATCGATAAAAAAATTAAGGACTTCATCTTGACCTTTGGTAAATATAGATCCTCATGGAATTTAAAATTGTTCACTTGTTATTGATAAAGATTTACATTATTGTTTTTCATAATAACTAAAATTTGTTTTCTTTTAGAAGAGTATATCATGTTATAGTGACCATGATCATGGTAGATCTAATGTTGGGAAGTCAATTTTGTCAATTTTTTTTGTATTATTCTTTAAAGGGTACTAGGTCAATGGAAAAGCACCTGCTTTATAAGTAGGAGGATGGTGGTTCAATTCCATCATGCCCTAATATGACTAAATTAATGATTAAATAAACTACCAAATATACCACCAAATATACTACCAAATATACTACGAAATATAGTACCAAATCAACTAGCAAAAAAACTACCAAGTAACAACAATAAAAAACTAAATCAATGACTGAATCAATGATTAAAATAGTTTAGCCATAAATTTGGTTGGGAGATAAATGTCTGGCAATAAACTACCATTGGTCACATGATCAAAATTAGTCACATATCTACAATTTTTAGTAGTTTATTTAGTACTATATTGTCATTTTTGTACTAGTGATACATACATACATATACATACATGTACTTACATATATACATACATACATATACATGTATGTATGTATGTATAGAAAGAGATCTTTCATAAGGTGTTTATATTACATCTTAGCACAATAGAAAAATTGATCTAAATGCATACATATTCTAGAATCCAAATAATTAAACAATAAAACTCACTCAACCCGTGCTAAGTGACTTAGCTCAAGATCTTGCACAAAAATAATGCAGAGCTAATGGGCAATAATATATATATATATAACAATGAAATTATATTTCCCCTACATATATACATTATATATATATATATATATATAATGTATGTATGTAGGGGAAATATAATGCCCATTAACAATGACATTAACTCTGCCCATTTTTCCTGGGTATATATGTATGTATGTATGTACCTACATACATACACATACATCGATTATATACATACATACATATACAAATACATATACACATACATATACACATACATTTACACATACATATAGACATACATATACATATACACATGCATATAGACATACATACATACATACATACATTTGCATCCTTTGGATGGTTTAGAGGTAAATTCATTGTCACAGAGGCTTCTGCAAGGGAATTATGAGCCTCATAATTATGGCATTCACACAAAACAAATGAGGAATGATTAATGTTGTGTTCTCTTTT
>CM053793.1:290092090-290117090 GCA_028749045.1 Cupressus sempervirens | reverse complement strand
ATTTTCTAGTAGTGGAAACTCTTCATGTTAAATATGAAGATCTTGAAATTAAAAAATATAACTATCAGAGATTTATATTTGTGTTTCAGTGATAACAAATATACAGTCTAATTTTAAGAAAAAAAATTTCTTAAATGTATATGATTAAATAAAATAAAAAAGAGTACTAGCTATAGCTGTATAATTCTAGTATTATTGATTATGTTAAACAAAGTGTTCAATAAAATAAGTATGAAGTAACATAAATGGATATGAGTACCAGGAGGCAAATAAAGTGGGATGTCAAGTACAATGAATTGGCTAAATGGATGAAAGGAAATTTCCCATCAGATATTAATGACATAATTCGAGGGGAAAGGATCCTGGGAAGATTGGGTATAATTAAAAATTCATTATGACTACTAAATCAATATGAGGGGGTGGTCAGAAATTTGATGTGTAATTTAATTATGCTAGTTAATGCTTTATGGGGAATGTGTTGAAACATGATGTGGAAGTACAATATCACTTGTACTTCCCACATCAAACATATCTATCTAATTAATACTATGATAGATTTCAAATTGATTGTGCAAAAGGCAAAAAATTGGATCAAGAAAATGAGAAGAGCCTTTTTTCTCTAAATTTGAAGGGTTTCAACATTGGATTTCACGCTCATAGTGAGGAAAACATGGTTGGGGAAAGGCATACATGGGAACTAGAAGATGAAGCCAAGAAATGACAAAAGTGGTCAAAGGTTTGGGACATACTGAAAAAGGAGAAATTACGACCTTCATTGATAGGCTCCATGGCTGGAAACCCTTGGTTACCAAGGCTATGGTTAAAAGCTAGAATGAGGGCATTGTGACTATTGACGGGATGGATTTTACAGTGACTAAGGATGTCATCTCCACAGTCACTGGCATTCCCATCCTAGGAAATTCTATAGAGACTAAAAAATCTTGGGGAATGTGGTGGTGGAATTCACTAAGGATCAAGAGGAGAAAAAAGCACTTGTGAATAAAGGTACCCATTACCTCCTGAGCTCCATCAAGCCACTTTGAAGGTTTGTGTTATGGGTTATCATCAAATACGTCACCCTAGATACCAGATTTGATTGGCTATGCACCTACCATTTTGTGATCCTCAACCACTTTAGGTATGGGGCCAAAATTTCTATCCCCTTTTATCTTTATGCTTCTATGAATGAAAACATCAATGAATATCATGAGAAGCATACTAGGAATCTGGTGCTCCATGAGGGGCTGTTACATTTAATTTATGAGTTCTTTAAAGCTACGATAGTGGGGAAATAAATTAAGACAAAGAAGGAGGGTAAGAAGAGCAGAGTGGACTCTTAAGATTCAAAAGAGAACTATGTGCCTTTGAATATTGAAGATAACTTGGAAATGCACACTAATTTGGAGAACAATGATGCTTGTTAGAAATATTAATCTTCCATTGGATGTATTTAATTAGGATATTCCAAGGATCCCTAAATGTAGTTTGTCCTATTGTACACATATGGAGGACATGTCATTACTTGTCCTTTAGTCCACATGTGAGGACAACTCATTTTTATAATTCCTTTCTTAAGGAATTTAGTTTATCCTCCTTAAGAGGATTGTGACACTTTTCACACACCTATTATGAATGTGGCATTCATAGAAATGGGAGTTACACATGTGAACACATGTAAATCCTTTCTCATCTCTTTAAAAGAGATGCTCCTCTCTCTTTCTTCTTTACACATCACTTTGATGTTATTGTATTGAGCTGTTTTGCTCCATCTCTTTCTCTGTCTCTCTCCCCTAGGCATTTGCCTTCATTCATAATACTCACAAATGGTTTTCTTTTCTTTCCCCTTTCAAATCCTTGTCTCCATTTTTGAACTATCTTGGTCTATGCTCTTAGATTTTGCTTATCTCATGGTAACATTATTTCACACTTAACTTACTTGGATTTTTTTCTTTCCTTGCTCTATCTTATCATTTCTTACTATACTCCAAAGGGAGACTCTAGGAAACATTCCATTAGAAAGGAAAATAAAAGGTATACTACCCTTGATCACAAGCATGACCTTAAGTCCTCCTCTAATAGGGAATATAACAAAAGATTCAAAGGCATGGACATGGGTGAGGACAATCTTGATGGTGACGAGGAGAATAGGGAAGAGAAAGGCATGGAGAGTAAAAAAGGGGAAAAAAAACCATTACTATCAAAATTTTGAGAAGCAAAGAGGACTCTATTAAAATTTCTAGGGGCCAAAAAAGGAAACATCATGCTGCTGAGATAGAGGAATAGGGGGTTGAGGTGGAAGGTGCAGAAGAGGTTCCCATCCAAAAAGAGAGAGCTAACCACAAACAAGACTTCGAGGAATTTGGTTCTAGTTGATATAGGTGCTCGATCATGGGTAGAGACAAAAAGGTGGCGTAGAGAAACTTTGACACTACCTCAGCCAAGATGGGAATTAACAAAGAAATAATGAGAATACAGGTCAAAGAGGATGATGAAGTCAAAATTAAAATTGAGGAATAAATTGACCCGACCCTGGTGATGCAGGAGCATCTTGCATGGAAAGTAAAATAAAAATAATTTTTTTTTAAAAAAAATGTGGAGGAGAGAGAAAGTGACAAAAATTAGAGGATAAATAATAATAAAAAATTTAAAAAGGGGAAAAAGGAGAAAATAAAGGAAAAAGGGATTTCTATTTTTGAGGTGCATAGGTGGCATAATAGAAAAAATAAAAAAATAAATGGTTGTCATTCCATTTATCGAGGTGTGTGGGTAGAATTCTATAAAGTTATGGAGATTGTAGAAAGTTGTGGATATTGTAGAAGGTTATGGAATTTGTAGAAGGTTGTGGATATTGTGTAGGAGGAATTCTAGAAGGTTGTGGATAAGTCATACATTGGGTGGTAAGTGCCTATTTAAGCAAGGGATATGAGCATTTCTAATCAAGCTCGAGAAGGAGAAGCTCAAGAAGTGGAAGCTTTGGAAGGAAAAGCTTCAAGGTGTGAAAGTTGGAAGGTGTGAAGGCTTCAAGGTGTGAAAGAGAAGGAGGAAGTGAAGAGTGAGCTTTCCTAAGTTTGTGGACAGAGCGCCGAATGTGAGGCAGTCTACAGCAAGATTGTGATGGAGTTGTGAGTGTGTAGACAGAGCGTCGAATGTGAGGCAGTTTACACTTGGATCTTGGATAAAGTTGGAGAAGAGCGAGTGGTTGTGGTTTAGAAACAAGGAGTTTACTTTGGAAGCATTTTATCTCACTTTGTCTTTATATTGTTACATTCTTGGTTGTGAGTTGGTAAGGGTAGTGTGGCCCTTCGTCAGTTGTATCATAGCGTACTTTCATCAAGTGGTATCAGAGCATACCATCATTACATAGTTATTTTTAGTGACACAACCAATGAGCACCCGGATATGGACATCATCAACAATGCTAAGAACAATGTTGTTGATAGTTTCCGCACTACCAAATGGATTTTCCATAAAATTTAGGACCTCAAGCACAGAGTGTGTAGCCTTGAAAGAGAAAACTATAGCCTGAAGAATAGGATTTTAGAGGAGAAAAAGAGCAAGGATGAAAGAGTGGAAGAGGTCGAAAACAAGGTTCAAATTATGGAGAGCTCTATGAGAATCATTGTAGAACAATGCTACAATATTCTAAAAGAGGCCAATGAGAATGTCAAGATTATCATCAAAACCAACAAGGAATATTACCCAACCCCCCACAGTGCTAAGGAAAAGACCCTTGAAGATAGCTCAAGGAAGCACACAAGATCCAGCATGAGGAAGAAGGATACCCAAGATCTTGACTAGGAGCACTCAGAAATGAAGGAGGTGGTAGGCAGACTGTTGAAACTAGAAATCAATGTGGTAGAAATGCTAAGAGAGATCTACTAAGTTCCTTGGATTTTCTTGTTTGGCCTAGCTTTTTGTCTTCTCTCCTTGGCTTTTTACTGGTTCCTATGTTTTTTTTGGGAGAGTGTGGAAAAAGTGGACGAGCGACTCGATATATATTTATATAAAGTAAAAATTGGTTCAAGAGCTCAACATGGAAAGAACTAGAAAGAAAACCCAACATCATCACAATATTTACAATTGATTTAACATTGATACTTACAATCTGACTATATCAATGAACAACCAATCAAACTTCAAAATTTATCTAGTTTTACAAAATTTCATCACATAGAAGGCATAGTGGACTGAAATTCAATCAAAAAAAGATTTTCGACATTCTATAAAACATGCTAGGAGTGAGGAGAAAAAAGCCCAGCAAGATAGAAAGATACTACTATGTTATCTTTCATCCATATCCTCGCTAGGAGCAGCCATTGCAGAGAAGTCCCATCCCAAATTTGGATGTGATACAGGGGCAATGTCCCAACCCGAGCTCAAGCCCTCAGTAGCAACAACGTCCCAACTTGAAAAGCATTCCTTCTTTGTTTGAACTATTTATTGTATGGGTTATAGGGCCCTGATAAATCCTATTTTCCTTAATAAAAAACATAAATGGATCATTTTCTCAATCCTATTATGACTTAATGTGAATGCACCTAATCGTTACTTGGATGATATTATGCACGAGATCTTTACTCAATCACCAAGAGATAATATAATCTGTAAGGACATATTTCTGCATACTTAGTTTGGTATGAATAAATTCAATTGAATGCAAGGATACTTGCTTGTGTGAATTCAAGACATGAATGATTAATTTAATTTAGCACAAGTACTATGCAAGTGTGTATGTATGCATGTAAATTAGTTCACATATTGAACTAATTTATATACATACATGCACATATGCACACAATCATCATAATCAATTATCCTTGAATTTGGCCAAAGCTATTATATATGAGCAAGAGATACATGTTTAGAAGGAAAAGAAAAGAAGATTTACATAGGTACCCCTTCTCCCCTTGAAGAAAATTGTAGAGCAAGGGTACAAAGATCACAAGGGAATGAAAACAAAATCTTAAATCTCCATTTATCTCATCAAACATTCAAAGCTCTCCACCCTTGTTTGAAGCTTTCCACCCTCTTTCATGTGCAACTCTCCACAATCAATCAAAAAAAATGGGGAATGATTAATATCGTGTTTTTTTTTTATAATCCATAATCCACAATCCACAAGATCTCTCTATATACATACACACATACATACATATATACACACACACATACATATATACATACATAAATGCAAACAACAATGCACTTTCTAAGAGTTTACAATTGTTCAACAACGTTAATGTTTTACAAGAAAATGCCTCTAAAGATCTGGTAGCTCAGAAGAAAGAACATGGTGTTGAAATAGTACAAAAAATGCTTGACATGAGAGGTGCGCAAGTGAGGTTGTTGATCAATCTTGAAAATTCGAATGTTGAAATGAAAGCTATCGATGATCAAACACCTATGCTAGAGTTACAACACATTATGAAGTTAATTTTAGATAAGGTAGAGGTAGATATTTAGAACTTTGATAATCAAAATTTAAGGCACAAGAGCGAAGGAGAAGGAGAAACTTTAGAAAGAGAACGAGAAGGAGCGGCTTTAGAAAGAGACTACACGGAAAAAACAATAGCTAGACAACATAGACGATATTATGGGAGCCACGAGATAGAATCTAGGAAAGTGTTGTGGTAGGTTCTATGACATTGGAATCACTTACAAGTGTCTTTGAGAATTTATAGTCCAAATATCAAATGCTTATAAGAGTGTTTCAAGTATTGGCATAGTCTCCTTACGATGATTGCAAGTATCAAATGTTTATAAGAGTGTTTCAAGGTTGGGAACAACTTCAACATGCTTTAGATGGCTCAGAGGTAATTTCATTGTCGTAGAGGCTTAGAGGTAATGTCATTGTCGATAAGGTTAGGAACAACTTCAACATCCTTTAGATGGTTTAGAGACTTCTGCAAGGGAATGAGCCTCATGATTATGGCATTTACAAATAAGTAGAACTTGCTTCTTCAACTCCATAGACTCAACTCTTCACTAAAGTTATTCTTCAATTCCTTGCATATGTAATTTTATCACTTTGGAAAATTGTATTTGATCCTACTAGCTGGGAATAGTTGATATTACATTTTATTGTACCTAATTTGATGCCATTTCTATAGGAATTGTAATCAACCCAACTAATCAACAACTAGATCCATTTAACTAGTTATGGCTAGTTTCTTTCTAAAAATATCTGCTATGATATGTTTTTGTAAAATTTCTTGTGAACTCTACCCATTTTTTCTAGTCTGCATTATTTTTGTGGAGGATCTTGAGGTAAGTCACTTAGCATGGGTTGAGTGAGTTTTATTTTATGATTATTTGGATTCAAGAATATGTATGTAGTTGGATAAATTTTTCCATTGTGTAGCTAAGATTTAATAAGCACCTTAAAAAATATCTCTAAATATACATGTTCAAAAGGAGATATAAAGAGATACCTATTTAGAATGGAAAGAAACCAACATTTACATACCCTTGACAAAAATCACAGAGCTAGGGCATGGCAAAGAAATTGTAGAGCAAGAGCACAACACAACAATGAAATTGCAGAGCAAGGGTGCGACATGGAAATAAATTACAGAGCAAGGGAATGACATCAAAATTACAAAGCAAGGGCACAACAATGAAATACAGAGATCACAAGGGCATGACAACCAAATCATAGAGAAAATGTTAGAGCAAGGCCACGTCAATGAAATGAAGAGATATATCATAAGAACAAAATGCACCAAACACATATGCATAATCATGAGGTTCATTCCCTTGTAGAAGCCATAACCTAGATAAATATATGTATATATCAACCTAGCTAATAAAAAACTAGACCCATTTAACTGGTTATGGCTTGTTTCTTTCTAAAAATATTTTCTATGATATGTTTTTGTAAAATTTCTTGCAAACTCTACACATTTTTCCTAGTCTACATTATTTTTGTGGAGGGTCTTGAAGTAAGTCACTTAGCACAGGTTGAGTGAGTTTTATTTTATTATTATTTAGAATCTAGAATATGTATGCAGCTGGATCAATTTTTCAATTGTGTAGCTAAAATGTAATAAACACCTTAAAAAAGATCTCTAAATATACATGGTCAAAAGGAGAAATAAAGAGATAGCTATTTACAAGGAAAATAAACCAACATTTACATACCCTTGAAGAAAATTGTAACATTAGCAAGGACCTATTTCTCTACATAACTATATCTTTTCTCATAATCATTAAGCCCTTCACTGAAGAAAGCAATGGTTTGTTTGATATTTTCATCATTTAACTATGTAAGAACAACTAAAATGCTTGACTTCCCTCCAAGGGAGTAGAGGATGAAATCTCTATCAAAATTGGGGTTAACAAGAGTAGGGACTAATGCAATTGACTACTTGATCTCTTAAAAATTAGTCTTTCCCTCTTTGGTCCAAGCAAACACCAAGTTCTTCTTTAACATAGCTGAGAGAGGCTTTACCATAGAAGTAAGATCAAGGATGAAACTCCTTACAAAGTTGATCCTACCAAGGGAGCTCTGCAATCCTTTCTTAGGGGTGGGAAGTGGGAGAGAAAGAATTGCTTCTACCCTCTTTGGATCTATTGTTAACCCATTTCTTAACACAATATGCCCTAAGACCTTTCCTTGGTTAGTAGCAAATACACACTTCTTGGGGTTCAGGGACACACCATACTCTCTGCATCTTTCAAATACCTATCTCAAATGGTCAAAATGGTCTACTGCATGCTCTAAAAAGATAGTTATATCATCCAAATACACTAGCAAAAATTTTTCCAATACACTCTTGAAGGCCATCTCCATTGCCTTTTGAAATGTGGCCCCTGCATTGGTTAGTCCAAAAGACATCTTACAATAAGCATAGATGCCCCACTCAGTAGTGAATGGTGTCTTATGTTTGTCGTATTCTTGTACTAACACCTAATTATATCCTAAAAAACCATCTAAGAAAGAAAACCTCTCTGAACCACCAATCTTGGATAGGATTTGTTCCATGGAGGGAAGGGGGTGGTGATGCTTAAGAGAAGCCCTATTAAGGTCTCTAGAGTCTACACATTGTCTAATCTCTCCACTCTTCTTTGTAATAGGAACAAGGTTGGCCACCCATGAGGAGTGCTTGATAGCAAAAATAATGTTGGCCTCTATGAGCCTTGACACTTCTTTCCTCATTAGTGGTTCAATCTTAGGGTTAACTAGCCTCTACTTCTACCTAATAGGCTTAGAATTATCATCTTAATCTATGGTGTGCTAAGATAATTTTGGGTCAAAACCCTTTAAGTCTTCATATGTCCAAGAAATAACAGCATTGAATTCTTGACATAATCTAATGAAGACTTATTGTTCAATATTAGTGCATACCTTCCCCAAGTTAAGAGTCCTTCCATTAGCAATAGTGATAGGTGTGTGATCATTCTTTCTTTTTGTTTGATCGTTAGAGTTGAAAATGCCCTCCAAGGTGACTAGACCTTTAGGCAATCTATCAGAGTTCAAGTTTAAAATCTAGTCCCCATACTAAATTTGGAGCTTAGACTAATTTTTTGTAGAGAACTTTGCTTCATTTTGCAAGAAATTGACAATCTCTACATCAGAGTAAAAAAAATTACCAATTTGTACAATTATCAAGAATAGCAGGCCTTACAACAATTCTAATCTATTGCTCCTTTTCATCAGCAACATGCTCTAGTATATCATAAGAAGCACCAATTGTTGTAGGCTTGTCGACATGTTTATTTTCTCTCATAAGAACACCCTAGATGTTGAATGCTTGGAAACCCTCAAGAAAATCCCAAACCCTATGTTTGTATGATTTAAGAAGGTTGTTCTTTGTAACATTTTGATTTCTAACTTGATGAACAACCAACTCACTAGCCTCATATACCTTCAAGGATTTGATTCATCTACTTTGGGCCAATTGAAGTCCTAGAATCAGAGCTTCGTACTTTGTAGTGCCTCTCCCATTTGATTTCTATAAGTCATCATGACGGATGCAATCTTGATGATCTTGCTTGTGAGTGATCATGATTAGGACAACAAGCAGCCTACACCCTTGAGGTGATTGGATTTTATGTTACTGTATCAATTTCTTTGATTATGCTTATGGCTGACTTATGAGACTATGATGTGATTAATGGTTCACTAAGGTTTATGCCAGTGGTTACCAGGATGAATGTGGTATCATGATGTTGTTTCATGATTACCCAGAGATGTGTGCAGAGATTACACTGTGTTATTACCCTGTTACACTGGACTAGGTTCCTATAGCAGTGATTAGTCATGTATATAACTATGTTCGTTTATGTGTTTTAAGTTCCTTCATAATGTTGTTTAAATAACCATTATTAAATGCTTAAATAATTAAAAATAGATTGTCCGTGTTGGATTCACTAGTTATGTGTTGCAAATATTTACCTTGTTATATTTTGATCCGAGAGATACTTGTTACTCATGTTATGTTTTATATTTGAGATGACTTAAGGGTTAGATGTTATACTTTGATTTCAGTATCATAGATGTTAGACTACTATGTTTCTCAGTTGATCATAGTGCATGATGATGTCATTTTGAGATGACAGTATGTTTTATGATGATATCTGATTATCTAGTATTTGGACATATCTCTGATTATGTTATATGATGGATTTAAGGCTATGGTTATTTACTTCATTCTTGCTTCATTATGTTATATGCAAACTTGAGTGATGTAAATGGATTATTTTAGTATAATTGAATAAATGGTTGAATTAGGTGATTTAATGCATTTATTTCTTCAGCTAAGTTATTATACACAATTTCACTTGATCGTGTATTTTAGTGTGCAGGATTTATATCCCTGGCAGTGGCACATGGAGTTAGTGATTCAACTGTTCATATTGACCAATGTCGTCCCTATATGGTCGACGTACCTTATTTAAATGTTTTAATTAAACCTTTTGGTGATTTAACAAATCAAGACTCATTTTCATTATGTGATTAGATCTATGAGTGTGTCTATGCATTTAGAGGTTTGCATGTATCATGAAAGTTATTAGGAAATTCTGTGATTTTGGTTTAAGGGTTTTTGGGCTTTATTTTAATTAATTTTAATTTATGGTAGCTTTTCCATAGATAAATTAGAATTACTTGGAATAGCATGTTTTCATTTGGGTTGATTCAGGATTTAACTTGGTGGGTTGGTTATTTACCCTAATTGATTATTCACTTGAAAAGTGAATAAGTATCCAAAAAGGAATTTAATTCCTCACATCTCACTTTTCAATTAGAAAGTTTGAGAGTAAAACCCAAAATCCTCTTCATAAGGATTTACTATTCTATTCGTTGTGGGAGCTACAAGTGTGGGATCATTGCGATATTGGTCTTGTTGGATCCATCTTGGGGACACCTTGGATTGTCGCAATTTTTGGCTACTTCTGCTAGATTTTTGTTTTATGGTCCAAATTCTCATTTTGTCCTTTTGGCTACAAGGTAGGGTTCTCCCATTTTATTGTTTTGGCTCAGTTTCTACTTCTATTTTTGGTAGCCATTTTTTTGGAGGTTGAGAACTAGTGTTTCCCTCAATTTCTGTATGCTAACTCTACCTAGTTGGGTAGGTATGAGCATTTCCCTATTTTTTGGGATGAGGGTTTGGGGTTTTGCACTGTTATGTTGGTCATTTTTTCATACAAACTCTAAACCCATATTTTATTTGATATTTGTGGCTTTTGTGCCCAAAGACAAAATATGTTTTAAATTCAAATTTTTTGAGTTTTGAGGTTTTTTGCCTCAATTTGTTTGCTGCCTAGTTTTCTTAAGTTTTCTTGCCATGATGTTGGTCATGAACTTGGATTATCCATAAGATGTTAGTCAAACTGTTGCTGCACGTTTATGTTTGCATTGGGATGTGAGCTACATATGTACTCCCGATGTCATGTTCGATTGAGTGATTTTGTGCCTGACATTATCATTTCTTTTGGAGCCTTGTTATGGTTTCACAAACACTAGGATTTGTGTAGAATCAATACTCCTAGATTGAGATTAGTTGAGTGAGTTCATGATGTTTGGTCTTTTTGCATCATTGTGATTTTTGTAGAATCCATCCTCCTAGATTGAGGTTGGTTGAGTGAGTTCATGGTGTATGGTTTTACTTTTTCTTGGGATTCATGTAGAATAATCCTCCAAAGTTTGTTTTTGTTGAGTGATATTTTGCATTATGTTCTCATCCAATCCTTGTGTTATGAACTTCATGATGGTGGTGTGCCACACATGAGTATATGTGCATACATTGTGGGGTGACTTACGAGGCTCGATCTCCTGTTTCAACTTCTATGGAGTTATGATCATTTGGTGTTGGGTTGGGAATATGCATGCCTATGAGTACTCATCATTGGATGAGCATGTGTAGGGTAGGGTGGCATATGGAGGCGGCTTCTATCTCACAGCTTGGTGACCATTCCCGAGAGGGTTGGCAAAGGAAGTTTTAAATAAGTGATAACTATATAAAATGTGTGAGTGGTAATAAAACTTAAGATAACAAAATGAATGTGCGGGGCCCTTTGTTGAGTAGTTGAAATGCATGATCTGAGCTTGGGTTTTTCGATGCCAAGCGACTCTCCATGATGTTAGGCCCTACATAGTAGCTCATTGAGTGTCTAACTAGCACCCATTGTACTTGCATTATCTCATTATCTTGGTTTTAGTCATCATTACTGTCTAGTGTGAGTGTTAGCCATGGACATTTTTCTTTATGTGTATTTGTGGTTGGATCATTATCTCCATCAGCATGATGGGAGTGAACCTATGGGTTTCATGTGGTTGGGAGGCATAGCTACCTATACCACTACTAAGGATCGGTGTACAGAGGGGATCTTTTGTCCTATTGTGACTGTTGCTAGATATTTTCACTTGATGCTTTGGGTTTTGGAGTATGTTTCCTTGTGATTTATGCTTTCATTGGAATGCTTGGATATCATGTTTAGATGATGTTATTTCATTTGACACATTCCTATATTATGATGTTTAGCATATGATTAGATGATGTGAATTGCTTCATTGGAGTATCTATTGCTTATTAGTTTAACATGTTAGATTTATTGGAATATCTAATGCTTTACTTTTAGCACGTTAGATTTCCTTATTCTTATGGTGTAGTACATTTTAGTAGTGACATCCTCATAAGATAGCTCCAACGATCTAGTTAGTAGTTTGGGATGTTACGCAAGGGGGATAGCTAGGACCTTCAAGATCTAATGATGCTATTATGGTTGGAAGGAACTGCTCACTTAGTTTTTTATATTAGCACGTTGCGATGTTGCTTTTAGTTATTTCCCTTCACTGGTATGTTTCAAATTAGATGGTAAGTTAATATTCTTCATCTTGTTATTTTGAGTTTGAGTGTCCAATCCTTGATTTGTGGATCCAATACTCCCTAGTGTGGAATTTTTTACTTTTTGTTTTACCCTTCTATTTGCTTGGAGTGTTTCTTACTTGTCCTAGGTGACAGTGTTCCAAAATTGGGTAATACTTTTAAACTATCGCACGCCCAAAGAAGAAACATCATGTGATACTAGAAAGTATCACACTCCCAAGGAAGTTCTATCGCATGATACTAGAAAGTATTTCATACCTATAGAAAGGTTTATCATACAATATTTGTAAAGTATCGAATGACTTCAAGAGAAGTATTGCTCAAACCCTAAAAGTATCATATGCAATTTGAAGAAATGTTGTACAATATTACAAAGTATCTCACAGTGCTACATTGTAGTGTTGCCTGGGTATTTGGAAAAACATGTTCGGACAAATAGTGGACACTTTTTAGTTTGGCTAAAAGTTCCTGAGTGGTGTTTTGACTACCCTCTATGGTGTTATTGAATCTCTTGGAATTAGATTTTGAATTCAAGATGTTTCAGATACAAAATATTTTTGTGTCTTCTATAGTTGTCGTTGTTGGTCAGTAATGGTGTTTAGAGATTTGTTAGTTGCCAAGATTTTTCTTAAGTCTTCCATTGTGATCTTTGTGATTTGTGTACAATGTTGTCATGTGCATTCATATTTGTAAGAAAAAAACTATTGTCTTGGCTTGTATTGAATCCTTGTTACAAGGATCTCTAGGCAGGGCATTTCAAACTCTGCTACATTATTAGTGCAACTAAATTGGAGTTTATAAGAGAAATAGTACTTTTCCAATTCAAGGGAAATGAGCATGACACTAGTGCTTGAGCCATTTTTATTCCTTGAGCCATCAAAGAAAAAACTCCACAACCCACTTGTATTTTATTTTATTTTAATGAGATTGAGAATAGGGGTCTCTTCGTCAAATATGCAGTAGGTGACAAGGCTTGTCTCCAAAGCTTCTTGTATTGGATCAAATTGATAGGTAGTGGCCCATTCATTCAAAAGGTAGTTAGGCACCTCTATCAAGGAAGTAGTAGGCTTATTTTCTATGTCCCCATCTATCTCATGAATAGTGTAGTTCATGTTTATGGGACTAGGGGTGTAAATTTCTATATGATTGAGGGCCAAAGGCTCTACCTTTATGGAAGCTTCTTTCACATATCTTGTTCTAAAAAACATATATGACCAGTCAAATACAATATAACCACCTATTTGTGTAGTGAAATCCCTAGAGAAGCAGATAGCAAAATGTGCTTGACCTCAGCTACTAATATATCTTGGATAATAGTACAACTAGGACATGCATATAATTTTGTTTTCACGTTTTTTAGAATTCCTACTATCTTGACAGAGCTACCATCCAACTGGAGCACATCCCTAACCAATGGCTCGTATTTGATGCCAAGGAGGTCAGCTACACACCTAGGCATTACAAATCTACTAGCACCTAAATCAATCATGTAACTATGGACTAGTTTATCGCCTATGATTAAAGATACATAAAAGGGAGGAGGTCTTCTTTTCTTACTTGTTTCTCTTTCTTTTCTTGGCTAAACTAGGTTTGTTGCATCTTCTTCTCTAGATGACTGACCTTTTATCTCTATGCCCTCTAGTTCTTGTTGTAGTAGCTTGCTTTGTGATGGTATAGAAGCAACAGCATCCCAAATGGAAAGATTAATAGTAGTCTTCTTCATTTGGTCTAAAATATTGAGAGAATCACCTACTTCTTTGGTTGAGACCTTGGGAGCTGCATGGATTGGTGGCTGAGCACGAGAAGTCTAAGGTTCAGTAGACTTCCTGTTGCCTATATCCATTCTATGTTGAGGAGTAGCATTTGATTGTATATTGATCACTGGCACATGAGGAGTAGCATTTGATGTTGAAGCTTGATTAGTTGGAGGAGGGATGACATCTTTAGTAACTCTTCTCTTGCTTCTAGTCTTATGAGCTATAGCATCCTGATTAGTATGGCAATGCTCTCTTGGTTGATGGTTCATAAAAGAATAATCACCCTAATGCTACAAATGGGAAGCATTAGTAGGTCGACCAACATCATACTGTTGTCATGTTTCTTGATCTTGTGTTGCTAGGGTGAGGAAAGATTCTTCCATTTGGCACATACAAAAAGCATATGAATAGTTGCAGGAAGGACAAAAGTCTTGATCCTGAGCAAGATTGTTCTAAGGGACTAAAGCCCTATTTGTGTTTGTATTTGCAATAGGGGTGGTACCAATAGGTCTATTTTGGTTATGTGGAATATAGCCATAATTTTAGTTTGGAGGCCTATTGTACATAAGACCTTGATAATGGAGTTGGGGAGGCTTATTATTTTGAGCTTGTTGCCTCTTCATAGTCACCAACTCATTACTCATTTTTTGCATCACTGAACTGTTGTCCTCCATCTTCTTTTCTTGATCCTGTAACTTCTTGTCTATATTTTGCATCATGGCCTCAAACTTATCAACTCCATTAGAAGATTTGGTAGCTATTGGGACTACAACAAGAGATTGACTTGCAGAGGGAGTAGGAATAGGAACTGTTACAGGTTGGTGATTAGGCATGTTAGGAAAGAAAGGCATTGGAGGCCTTGGAGCTAACTTCCCTCCTTGAATTAAGATATTCCCTACTCTTATAGAAATTTCATGGGCATCAGGAAAGGTGCCTCCTCCCATGGACTACAGAGTGGTAACAATATCACTATTAAAGGCACTAAGGTAATACTAGAAAGCATTACCCGAAGAAGGCTTTACTACAATGGGTATTCTATCCCATGCCTTCTAAAATCTATAAATAAAATCAATAATATATTCATGGAGTACCTTTTTAATAGTTTTTAGTTGTTCCAAGAGTGATAGGTGAATAGTCTTATCTTCAAAATGCTTACAAAGTCCATCTCCTAACCCATCCCAATCAGTAATAGAGTTATGAGGCAACCCTCTATACCATTGAAAGGCTTTTCCTTTTAGTGATGAAGCTAAAGGTCTAACAGAAACATCATCTTCTATAATACCATGTCTATTACAGACATTTGAAATTTCTTGAATATGCTCTAAGGGGAGATGGAGGTTTCATCGGTGAAGTCTGGTATACTTTTGAGTGCATCAACTAGAATATCATGTCTTTGAGCTAATAGAAGAGGACTCCCAACATTGAAGGTGGAAAATGCATGTGCTCTAGGCTATTCCATATGGAATAATGACCTATTTAAATGAGGAGATGGCAACCTAGGTTGGGACCTATCAACTAGAGAAGTAGAGAGAGATCTTGTAGGTGTATGTGTTACTGCTACACTCCTAACTAGTGATAGAGATAATCTATTCTTTTTTCTTCTAGGATCTAAAAATGAAAGCTCAATATATTGAAAATTACCTCTAAAAGATGCTCTTGTGTGAGTCTTGGGCATGAATCATAATAAGTTTGGTCTGGAAACTAGAATGTATAGGTAGAGTTACCAAGTACTTGAAAATGAGCCTCTTGAAGGCCTGGAACACTGAGACCAACACTATCTTCTCAACATATATTTGAAGTTCTCTTCTTGACACAAGTGAACTTAGAATGCTCCACTTTGTGAGTCCCACCGAGTGTGCCAAAAATTGTTGACACAAAATCTTACACTCTTACCTAAAGTCTTGCCTAAAGGTGGCCTCGTATAACATGGAAATAATCTCTAAAATGTGAGACTTTGTGACTTGAGATTGAGTCTCCAGAGAAGGTCAACTTCCTTACTATCAGGATGCACCTAAATATTTCTTGAGAGGAAAAGGGAGAAGGAATGTATGAAAGAAAACTACCTAATCTAATCTAAGAGTAGTTGATACACCGAATAGTATGTTCAACCTTATCTCTACCCAACAATGCACAATTCAGCAATATAACCTCAAAGTATACAGATTCAATCCTTTCTTAATAAAACAACCATATGTAGATCAAAAACCAAAAGAATACTATAAGGAAGAGACTTTACTTTTGTATTATTCAAAAGCCAAGTAGATACAATCGTGTAGTTGAGAAATGGAGACAATATATTAACATAAAGGCAAGAAGGTATTGCACAATATATTAATGGAAGAAAGAGATACAACAAAGGGGTATATTAACTCAAAGGCAAGGGAAATCATAGTAGCAAAACATAAACATATAATGCTATAGAAATAGAGAAAAGATCAACCCTTAGAAATAGTACAAAACTTGCTTTTATAGTTCAAGAATAACTAATAAACTTCTATTGGAAGTCAAAATCAACCAACCACTACCATTAAGGTTATAGAGAACAATCACTACAAATTTGGGAAAGATTTGATCATGGTACACATCTAGATGCAAGAAGATCATATTATTCACCAAAACAAAAGCCATGAGAAGACAAAAATGATGACCATTAATTCCTTAACAAGTAGATGGATAAACAGGTGATGGAGTGTCCCTCTTCATTCATAAATGGTTGTAGATGATCAAGAAGATCAGATTTTCTATTAAAGAGCTGTCTTTCTTGTTATCAACATGCCAAGTTAGCCATGTCATTGGTCAATTGGAGTCAATTCTCAGACTTTTCCATGTGGACCAATCATATTTTATCATTCTATCACCTCACTAGCATTCAAACCAATGTTGACCCACATCTTTACCTAAGTTGCAAATTTTCCACCTTCATCCTTAATAATCATTTTAGCCCTCGAAAGTCACGACACCATCAAACAAGCCATCAATCACCATTTCACAAATTAACATCGTATTTTCTCCTTAACTATCATGACCTTGTGACTATGTGTTTATAGCCCTTCGCACCATTACCATGGTTTAGGCCTAATAGCCTTCTAACTGTGTAATGATGCACGATCATTAAAATGTCCTAGTCACAACCTCATAGCCTCTTTGCTTTCATAACATGAAATGGGCCTGTGACTAGGTGAAACATGAACTTGACTGTCAAAATGAATGTATCACAACATTGCGACTTAACATGTAAATTTATTACTTAACCATGGGATGATGCACGTGTGTGTTTATTGCCACATCGCAACTTGCTCGCTTAACCAACCATAAACCCCAACGACCACATAATGAAGGCATTTGCAGCTTTGCGACCTAAACCATGGATAAGCCCTTAACTCTAGTGATCAAGTGTTGAAGGAAGCTCATATGCTTGGCCCACTATTCCACATGTCATGATAGCATTATACCACTTTGGCTAAAGACCCTACATCTTCAAAATGTGCACATGTACCAACCATCAATCGATTGAGATCGGATGATTGATATTTGAACATAAATTGCCACTATCTTTCATGCCATCATGACTTGAGCCACTAACTAGATCATCTTTGCACTTTATTCAACAAATGATTCCTTCAAAATAGACTAACCACAATATTTAATGCCTATGATGATCTGGCTGTGAAACCTTCAAAAGACTTTATACTACATGTACACCATCACCATTATAACTTAGAGTTGGAGACTTAACCTCATGAACTAGTGAAACAAAGGTATTTGCTGCTTTGTAGCATTAACTGTGGTTTCAACCTTAATCCTTGTAACTGTGTGATTCAAGAGATCATCACAACCTCACAGCTTAACCAATTGAGCTTATTGCAAGAGATATTTTGAATGAGAGCATCTTAGTTCTATCAATGAAATTATGAAACTCATTCGAAAATTGACCCTACCATTTCCTATTGGGCTTCGATCCTACTTGGAAGGCACCACATTTCAAACCTTGATTTGTCCTTCAATTGTTTTGGCTCCACCATTTGGGTCTCCAAGGACACATGTTGCACTGTCATTTCCTTGCAATGATTAAACATCTTATATCTTCAAAATGCACACATACACTGACCATAGATTAACTAAGATCCAATGATGGAGATTTTAGACTGAAAACTAGCATTATTCAATGCCTTAGACCAATCAGGGTTCAAATTTCTCTAACACATCTTCTTTTACCGCCCACCTACTAGCTCTGGCCCCACAAGTCCATGTGTCACAATGGCATATCCCTGTAATGGTTAAAGATCTCGCACTTTTTGAAACCACGGATACGTTGACCGTAGGTTGAATAGGATCTAACAATGGAGATCAGCTAGATGAAAGTGTCTGCATCCTCTACAAATGGTTATTGATAACTAGCATGAAATGCTCCAAAGATGTGCTAACCATGGATTTTAACTGCTTCGTAGCCTCACGGCTTGTTTGATTGTTAAGTGTTAACCACCTGTGACTAGACAATGAAGGGAACTTCACACCATCATGACTTAAAATGCCAAGGAAATAAATTATAAAGAATATGAAAAGTAAGGTTCAAACTTAGGAAAATAAGGCTTGGAACATTAGCATTCTTTTGACCTTGTAGAAAATTTAAAAAATAAAAAGTTCATATGACCATTAGACATGTTGCCATTTAAAATTCAAATATTGGCGGTGGGAAAAAATGGCTAATACTTATAAGTTATATTTCTTATACTTTTTCTTGATTTGCTCCCAAAATTCAAAACCTCTATCTACCATTGTTTAAGTTCAATGCAATCATTGTCATGTTTTTATTGTTTACTAATTTGAACTTTACAACATTTACTAGTTTAAACTTTACATAGTATAGAAAGTTTCATTTATAACTCTTATACATATTCCTTACACAATTTTTTTATAACTAATTTGTGAAGTACTATATGCATTTCTCCCTTCCCACAACACTATATCCCAACCATCCCCAATTTTAGGCCCTAGGTGTCCCAAAAAATATTTTTAAAGTAGTTTCTTCAAATCTTCACCAAATCAAATTGGGTTATACAAAGCTTCAATTTCATTGTTCATGTTTTTGCCTCAAATTATAGTTATAAGAAAAGACATATGAGTATAAAAATAGGAATCAATTACTACAACAATATTTTAATATACAAGCAATGAGTCATGACTAACTTGAATAGAACCTCCAAAACATTTTATATTTGAAATAATAATTATTTGCATTCAAATGATAGAATTGTATAGGAAATAAAATTACTAAACCTCAAGAATTTAAATCCTTATCAATACTATAACCAATATCTAAAACAATTCCAAGTGACACAATCTCATCTTGTCTAAAACTAAACTTGAATGCCTACAACATCCTCTTAACAAGTTTGACCTTTGAGAAATGTGCAAGGGTGCTGCTATAATCTAGACTTTATTGTAGATTCTAAGATTATTTCAATCTTCTATGTCAATCTTCTATGTCAAATGATTAACATTGATCAATGAGAATGAAGATACAAACTTTAAATAATATGAGGGATTACATTTGTGCCTCTTATAACTAAGTAACCAAGTTTAAGAGATTTATGACTAGATTTGGGTCCAATCATGACTCAATTTGTGGTTCACTAACATAAGTGTGGCTTTATAAAATATTTTTTAAAACATCACAACTACTACATTAAAAAATATTAATTTTGTTTTTGCTAATGATAATAAGCATTATGTAGCCTATGTGAGAAAATTGTGACCAACTTTTCTATATTTTGTTACCTGTATAAGAAGATTGAAATATTAAGTTTGATAAGAGCACAATAGAATAAAAAAATTGAGATCTACTCAAAATTCAACCTACAATCATCTTACAAAATAAGTAATAACGTGGAAAAGTGCATATAGACAATGTAAGATAATTTAAAAATAAAAGCTATAAAATTGGATCTAAGCTATACCATCTTAAAATGGATGCACTTCATTTTGTGACCTTTTAGCCCTCCTTAGTGTGCTCTCTCTCTCTCTCTCTCTCTCTCTCTCTCTCTCAAATACTTCTCACATGTATATATTATCTCTCATCATTTTGCATGGTCCTTTAGGTGCTATTTATAAATCAGCTTTTTGGCCATATCTTCCAACAACTTCATTTTTTCTCATTATTTTTTGCACCTTCTTTGAGGCCTCTAGTACCCCTTTTTAGGACCCCCATTAGGAATAGATCAACCTATTTTAAGAAGAGGTCAACCTATTCCCTAAGGAAATTTCATTGTGAGGCCCGAAGTGCCTCAAGTTTTCCAATTATTTACTTATGTTCTTGGGTCGACATGCTTTTCTTTTGGTCCCAAAAATTAGTATATAAGGAGGCTTGGGAATTTCATTTTCACTCAAAACACAATCATTCTAAAAGAAATCAAGAGTAAGCATACACATGTTCATAAGGAATTCTTCAAGCACCTTTAATAAATCATTAATTTCAAGCATTTTCCTTCTTACATCAAGCTTCTTCCTTCAAGGTGGTAGTAGTGTTTGGCTTCCAAGGTAGAGACCCATCATTCCAAGACATTCAAGTTCTTCCATCCTTCATCATGATATTTCACATACATTCATATTCATGATTTTTTGGATTCTTTGATGTTCTTTTTGTTTCTTTAGGTCAAGCCTATTACATTTATATACTTGATCACATATCAAGTTCAATTGAATCTACAAAGGTAATTGTATCTTTCATTTGATATATTCAATCCTATTAGAATTTAGCATTTCCTTTATTAATACATTTATATCTCAATTTCAAGGTTGATTCCTCAATCTAGTGCTTGATCAAAGCAAGCCCTCTTTCACCGAAAAAAAATCAAGTTTTACTATGTGTAGGAACATGATACACAAATCACAATTGTAGGTCTAAGAATCACGTGCCTAACCTTTTCCTATGAAGTTGGGTCAAATTTTCTGTTATGTCATGGGAAAATGGTGACTTTGTAGTAAAGTGTTTGGAACATGTTGCACCAAGTTGATGTGTTCTTGAGGCCCTAATAAAAATGTATTTTTTGATGGTTTTTATTGTGATTAGGATTTCACAGTTGGAGGTTCCCATATAGTCTCAGATCCACAATTTTTAGAGTGAAAACATATATTCCTCTACTCGTTTCAAGGTAAGTACTTTATCATTGATTTCACTTTTTAGTCTAGACTTATTTTCATATCTTAATTTGGTTAATTGCTTATATTTAGCACCTAGATCTATCTTTCTCTCCTCATTAAACCAATTATCTCAATTACACATTTACATTTTTATATCTTTAATCGCATCCTTCATTGCATCAAAGAGGACTTGCATGCATACTTCCTTAATATAATTTGGGTTTAGTATTTGCATCATTTTATCTCCTTGGGTTTTTCTATCTAAATTGTGTTATATTGAGAGTTGCGTTTTGAAGTCCCTCTTTCTCTTCTATTGAATGTTAGAGGTAAATGTAGGCCCTATCTTATTGAGCACTTCCATATTTTCCCAAAACATAAGCTAAACACAACACCCAAATATTTTTCCTTACCGTGCTTTTAATTTTGAACTCAAAAATCCTTGATAGAGGAAACATTAATCTTATTAACATAACAAAACAAAAACTAGATTCTCTTTGAAAAGGTCCTTCTAACCCTTAAAGGATTACAAACAATGTTAAAAAGGAATTTCATTACAAAATATTGACAATTATGTATGTTGCAAGATCAACAACATACTACTCTCAAATAAAAAAAATTTTATTATGAAAGGGGTATTTAGAAAAGGATAAACAAAATATTGGTTTATTACTAAGAAAGAGGAACAAAAGAGAAAGAGGAATGTTATTGAACTGGGTATTTTGAAAAGCTAAATAGAAAAAGAATAGATCTTCTTTTAATTGGGTAGTGCATATTTCCTCAAGTTCTATAGGTGTCAAGCAAAATGGTACTATAAATAGGTGATCTTGATAGTATGCCTCTAAAACTTCGAGAAAAAACAATTATCAAAAAATTGCACATAAATTACAAACTAGAGAAGACAAAACTCTTGTAATGCATCATAAAACTCCCCAAATATTATTTTACACAGGTGAAACTTGATAAAAACAGCATAAGCCTAAAAAGATTAATTAAATAATTAACAAACATTTTAGAGGAGGACAACTAAATATTAGCATAAATCCCAAATATAGGGTTAATTCTAGTTCCATATGCATAAATTCAATAAAAGAAAAAAAATGCTCATGAGCTTAGTGGATATAGTCAAATAAAAGAAAATGTTGTCATTGATGTTCACTTTAGAAATAACCTTGTCTATATAGGCACTAAGAAGGGGAAACACCAAGTGCATCCACCACAATGTAAAAAATGATAATGTAAAGGATACAAGGTAGATGATAACTACTAAATTTAATGGTTCAATATTATTCGCAATTATTGCATTCAATTACATTAATTGATGGGGAACAATCTAGATATTTTTAAAATGCACATGACTTAACAAATGACACTTGAACTTTAAACTAATTGACCCTATTTTATTTACCTAGTCTACAACCAAAGAGAATTTTTATAAATTAAAGTTTTAAAAAAATATTTTTATCCATACCTAAAATCCTAAAAGCCAATTGGAACATAAATTTAAAAACATTAGAATTTTGTAAATATACTAAAATTAGAAAACTATAGAACACAATAATAGACTTTAAAAACACTTCAATACATGATTGGTCCAATCCAAATATAACTAAAAATTACATCTAATAGGAAGAATAGTATCTTGCCATGACATAAACTACTAATCATCAGATCTCTTTTAATATTTATATTAAAAAGAACAATAATTAGTTCATGTTATGAAACACTAGAGAATCAATAAGATTTTTATTGATCATTATCATGTTCAATAACATCATATAAGAAATAAGATAAAGCGTGTTCATAAATTAAGCAAGCATGTCACAAGATCATCACTAAATAAATAATTTTTAGAACATCTAGTATATTAGGTCTAGGTTTATGTATAGATGTAGATGATGAACTAAAATAAGATGCACAAGAAATAGAGATATATTAAGAAAGTATAAGGATGTAGTGAGATTTAAAGCACCCTGATAAGCCATGGGAGTATGGTCATCATTAAGATCACATAAAAACTAAAGTTAGATCACCTACAATAAAAGGGAAAATGAGAGAGAGTTTGAATAAGAATCTCAAAGACACTACTATTTGTATGCAAGGAAGTTTGGAAAATTGTTTTATTTCTATTTAACTCCTATAGCATGCAAAAAATTTTGAAAAACACATCAAACAAAGATGCATATATGCTCAGATGATAAGACAATGTGTAGAATCCATAATATATAAAAATGTGAGGTTTGATCCTTACTAACAAGATTGATCCTTGTTGATTATTTTGAAGCATTTTAGGAAGTTAAGGGGTAATGGCCAAATTATTTGAGTGAATGTATAAGAAAGTTAGAAAGGAGATATGAATCAAGAGAACAAGATCATGAGGGTAGCATACTTTATGTATATGTTTGTGCTTCAGGCTAAGTCCAAGCTATATATAACCCACGTGTTGGAATATGATGATGCTAGAGTATAGTTTTGTCATTGATGTCAAACATCCAAGGAACATATAAGGAAAATACACTAGCAGTATATAGGAGGACTATAAGAAAGAGACAAGAGTTATCATGAAACTTTTTATTGAATATAGAAGACACTATTGATGTGATAAGGAAGTTATCAAAATGATAGTTATAGGTATTGGATAAATGAATCTTTTATGTACCAACTGACAATAGAGGAAGGAAAGTTATGAAATATAGAATATAAGGTCTATATTATACATAGGGTTAACAAGATCAAGGATACATGTTAAAGCGAGATAGATGAAAAGAGAGAAGAGAATAATAGTGATTAGAAGTGATGCTGGTGCAGGAGCACACCTAAGCTAACATCTTCATATCTTGTTTTTGGCTTGTTTTTTACTCTAGCCAAGTTAAGAAAATTAGATTAGTTTGTTTTAATACATTAGAAGGTCATTTTATATGTGGGCTAAGTGAGTTAGTCATTAGAACTAAGGTCACACAAATAGCCAAAGTTAGTTGCTGATAAATTTTCTGTGTTAGAAGCTTAAGGTGAGGTTAGGGTCTTAAATGTGTTCTAAACACTTTATAATTTTGTAAAGATGTCATAAGGTCATAAATGGACTTGGATCCCCAAGATATTGGAGGTTATTAATAATAAGAAATAGGCTGATGGCAATGAAGAAAGATGCCAAATGTTGTCAAGAAGTTGTCATGACAACATTTGTAATTATTCCAAATGTTGCATGCAACTTAGTTACATTGATTCCCTTACGGATAGGAAGTGGGAGATTGACCAATAGGCCCTAGAATGATGGGGGTGGCATCAAATACTACCTAAGACTCAAATATCAAGGAAAGGAGTGATTGTCATAATAGTTTTGAGTGTGGAATATAGCTCTGCAACAACATTTTCAGCAATTTATTGAGTTTTAGTAATGATAGTGCCTTAAGATGGGTTGAAAGATTTGTTTTGATGATTTTATAATGTTCTTTGATTATTTTAGGAATTTTCTCATTTGATAAGTAAGTTGATTTGAGTAGTTATAGGGTGTTGAATAAATTGTTTTTGATTTAGAAACCTTATTGGTTTTGTGTTGTCCAGTTTGTATATTTATGGCTCCCCATGAAATCTAGCCATGGGAAACACTTAAGGGTAGATGGAAATGTTAGGGGAGTCATTAGTGTAAATATTTTTAGGATTGGGAGTCATGGAAGTTTGAATAGCTATTTTTACTACTAAGCCCTAGGCAAGCAGACAATGTTCGATTAGAGGCTTAAGATAGGATAAATTGAAGATTTCTTGCAAGGTAATGAAGTA